>CM016567.1:1173115-1700689 GCA_003412495.2 Echium plantagineum | reverse complement strand
TTTGATAATCCGTGCATTATTTATTTAACATTCGTGCCACTTTATTTGATGAATAACACAAAACGTGGCACTTCGTCTTATTTTTTCGTTTAGGGTTTTATTGTTCTCATATTCGTCATTTTTTGTCTTTTTTTGTCTTTGGGTGTTGTAATATGTAATTTGATAACACTTTTAATAATCCGTACATTAGTTATTTAACATTCGTGCCACTTAATTTGATGAATAACACCAAACGTAGCATTTCGTCTTATTTTTTCCTTTAGGGTTTTAAGGTTCTCATATTCGTCTTTTTTTTGTCTTTGGGTGTTGTAATATGTAATTTGATAACACTTTTAATAATCCGTACATTATTTATTAAACATTTGTGCCACTTTATTTGATGAATAACACAAAACGTGGCATTTCGTCTTAGTTTTTCCATTAGGGTTTTAAGGTTCTCATATTCATCAATTTTTGTCTTTTTTTGTCTTTGGGTGTTGTAATATGTAATTTGATAACACTTTTGATAATCCGTGCATTATTTATCTAACATTCGTGCCACTTTATTTGATGAATAACATAAAACGTGGCATTTCGTCTTATTTTTTCGTTTAGGGTTTTAAGGTTCTCATATTCTTCCTTTTTTGTCTTTTTTGTCTTTGGGTGTTGTAATATGTAATTTGATAACACTTTTGATAATCCGTGCATTATTTATTTAAAATTTGTGCCACTTTATTTGATGAATAACACAAAACGTGGCATTTCGTCTTATTTTTTCCTTTAGGGTTTTAAGGTTCTCATATTCGTCCTTTTTTGTCTCTTTTTATCTTTGGGTGTTGTAATATGTATCTTTATAACACTTTTGATAATCCGTGCATTATTTATTTAACATTCGTGCCACTTTATTTGATGAATAACACAAAACGTGGCATTTCGTCTTATTTTTCCTTTAGGATTTTAAGGTTCTCATATTCGTCCTTTTTTGTCTGTTTTTGTCTTTGGGTGTTGTAATATGTAATTTAATAACACTTTTGATAATCCGTGCATTATTTATTTAACAGTCGTGCCACTTTATTTGATGAATAACACAAAACATGGCATTTCGTCTTATTTTTTCGTTTAGGGTTTTAAGGTACTCATATTCTTCCTTTTGTCTTTTTTGTCTTTGGGTGTTGTAATATGTAATTTGATAACACTTTTGATAATCCGTGCATTATTTATTTAACATTCGTGCCACTTATTTGATGAATAACACAAAACGTGGCATTTCGTCTTATTTTTTCGTTTAGGGTTTTAAGGTTCTCATATTCGTCCTTTTTTGTCTTTTTTTGTCTTTGGGTGTTGTAATATGTAATTTGATAACACTTTTAATAATCCGTACATTAGTTATTTAACATTCGTGCCACTTAATTTGATGAATAACACAAAACGTAGCATTTCGTCTTATTTTTTCCTTTAGGGTTTTAAGGTTCTCATATTCGTCTTTTTTTTGTCTTTGGGTGTTGTAATATGTAATTTGATAACACTTTTGATAATCCGTGCATTATTTATTTAACATTCGTGCCACTTTATTTGATGAATAACACAAAACGTGGCATTTCGTCTTATTTTTTCGTTTAGGGTTTTAAGGTTCTCATATTCGTCCTTTTTTGTCTTTTTTGTCTTTGGGTGTTGTAATATGTAATTTGATAACACTTTTAATAATCCGTACATTAGTTATTTAACATTCGTGCCACTTTATTTGATGAATAACACAAAACGTAGCATTTCGTCTTATTTTTTGCTTTAGGGTTTTAAGGTTCTCATATTCGTCCTTTTTTTTGTCTTTGGGTGTTGTAATATGTAATTTGATAACACTTTTAATAATCCGTACATTATTTATTAAACATTTGTGCCACTTTATTTGATGAATAATACAAAACGTGGCATTTCGTCTTATTTTTTCCTTTAGGGTTTTAAGGTTCTTATATTCGTCCTTTTTTGTCTCTTTTTATCTTTGGGTATTGTAATATGTATATTTATAACACTTTTGATAATCCGTGCATTATTTATTTAACATTCGTGCCACTTTATTTGATGAATAACATAAAACGTGGCATTTCGTCTTATTTTTTCCTTTAGGGTTTTAAGGTTCTCATATTCGTCCTTTTTTGTCTCTTTTTATCTTTGGGTATTGTAATATGTATATTTATAACACTTTTGATAATCCGTGCATTATTTATTTAACATTCGTGCCACTTTATTTGATGAATAACACAAAACGTGGCATTTCGTCTTATTTTTTCCTTTAGGGTTTTAAGGTTCTCATATTCGTCCTTTTTTGTCTCTTTTTATCTTTGGGTATTGTAATGTGTATATTTATAACACTTTTGATAATCCGTGCATTATTTATTTAACATTCGTGCCACTTTATTTGATGAATAACACAAAACGTGGCATTTCGTCTTATTTTTTCCTTTAGGATTTTAAGGTTCTCATATTCGTCCTTTTTTGTCTGTTTTTGTCTTTGGGTGTTGTAATATGTAATTTAATAGCACTTTTGATAATCCGTGCATTATTTATTTAACAGTCGTGCCACTTTATTTGATGAATAACACAAAACGTGGCATTTCGTCTTATTTTTTCGTTTAGGGTTTTAAGGTTCTCATATTCTTCCTTTTTTGTCTTTTTTGTCTTTGGGTGTTGTAATATGTAATTTGATAACACTTTTGATAATCCGTGTATTATTTATTTAAAATTCGTGCCACTTTATTTGATGAATAACACAAAACGTGGCATTTCGTCTTATTTTTTCCTTTAGGGTTTTAAGGTTCTCATATTCGTCCTTTTTTGTCTCTTTTTATCTTTGGGTGTTGTAATATGTATATTTATAACACTTTTGATAATCCGTGCATTATTTATTTAACATTCGTGCCACTTTATTTGATGAATAACACAAAACGTGGCATTTCGTCTTATTTTTCCTTTAGGGTTTTAAGGTTCTCATATTCGTCCTTTTTTGTCTTTTTTTGTCTTTGGGTGTTGTAATATGTAATTTGATAACACTTTTAATAATCCGTACATTAGTTATTTAACATTCGTGCCACTTTATTTGATGAATAACACAAAACGTAGCATTTCGTCTTATTTTTTCCTTTAGGGTTTTAAGGTTCTCATATTCGTCCTTTTTTTTGTCTTTGGGTGTTGTAATATGTAATTTGATAACACTTTTAATAATCCGTACATTATTTATTAAACATTTGTGCCACTTTATTTGATGAATAACACAAAACGTGGCATTTCGTCTTATTTTTTCCATTAGGGTTTTAAGGTTCTCATATTCGTCCTTTTTTGTTTTTTTTTGTTTTTGGGTGTTGTAATATGTAATTTGATAACACTTTTAATAATCCGTACATTATTTATTTAACATTCGTGCCACTTTATTTGATGAATAACACAAAACGTGGCATTTCGTCTTATTTTTTCCTTTAGGGTTTTAAGGTTCTCATATTCGTCCTTTTTTGTCTCTTTTTATCTTTGGGTGTTGTAATATGTATATTTATAACACTTTTGATAATCCGTGCATTATTTATTTAACATTCGTGCCACTTTATTTGATGAATAACACAAAACGTGGCATTTCGTCTTATTTTTTCCTTTAGGGTTTTAAGGTTCTCATATTCTTCCTTTTTTGTCTGTTTTTGTCTTTGGGTGTTGTAATATGTAATTTGATAACACTTTTGATAATCCGTGCATTATTTATTTAACAGTCGTGCCACTTTATTTGATGAATAACACAAAACGTGGCATTTCGTCTTATTTTTTCGTTTAGGGTTTTAAGGTTCTCAGATTCGTCCTTTTTTGTCTTTTTTGTCTTTGGGTGTTGTAATATGTAATTTGATAACACTTTTGATAATCCGTGCATTATTTATTTAAAATTCGTGCCACTTTATTTGATGAATAACACAAAACGTGGCATTTCGTCTTATTTTTTCCTTTAGGGTTTTAATGTTCTCATATTCGTCATTTTTTGTCTTTTTTTGTCTTTGGGTGTTGTAATATGTAATTTGATAACACTTTTGATAATCCGTGCATTATTTATTTAACATTATTCGAGCCACTTTATTTGATGAATAACACTAAACGTGGCATTTCGTCTTACTTTTTCGTTTAGGGTTTTAAGATTCTCATATTCGTCTTTTTTGTCTTTTTTTGTCTTTGGGTGTTGTAATATGTAATTTGATAACACTTTTGAAACCCTAAACGACACAATAAGACGAAATGACACATTTTATGTAATTCATCAAATAAAGTGGCACGGATGTTAAAGAAATAATTCACGGATTATCGGAATTGTTATAAAATTATATATTACAACAGTCAAACACAAAAAAAGACGAGAAAGGACAAATATGAGAACTTTAAAACCCTAAACGACAAAATAAGACGAAATGCCACGTTTTGTGTTATTCATCAAATAAAGTGGCACGGATGTTAAATAAATAATGCACGGATTATGGAAAGTGTTATCAAATTATATATTACAACAGTCAAACATGAAAAAAGGCGAAAAGGGCGGATATGAGAACTTTAAAACCCTAAACGACACAATAAAACGAAATACCACGTTTTGTGTTATTCAACAAATAAAGTGGCACGAAGGTTTAATAAATAACGCACGGATTATTAGAAGTGTTATCAAATTATATATTACAACAACCAAAGACGAAAATAGATGTAAAGGGACGAATATGAAAACTTTAAAACCATAAACGACAAAATAAGACGAAATGCCAATTTTATTGTCATTTAATAAATAAAGTGGCACGGATGCAAAATAAATAATGCACGGATTATAAAAAGTGTTATCAAATTATATATTACAACAATCCAACACGAAAAAAGACGAAAAAGGACGAATATGAGAACTTTAAAATCCCTAAAAAGTATAATAAGACAAAATGCCACGTATTGTTTTATTTGTTAAATAAAGTGGCACGGATGATTAATAAATAATGCACGGATTATCGGAAGTGTTGTCAAATTATATATTGCAACAACGAAAGACGAAAAAGATGAAAATGACGAATATGAGAACTCTCAAACCCTAACGACAAAATAAGACGAAATACCACGTTTTGAGTTATTCATCAACTAAAGTGGCACGGATGTTAAATAAATAATGCACGGTTATCGGAAGTTTTATCAATTTATAAATAAAAACAACCAATGACGAAAATGGCGAATATGAGAATTTTGAAACCCTAAATGAGAACATAAGACGAAATGCCACATTTTGTGTTAATCGTCAAATAAAGTGGCACGGATGTTAAATAAATAGTGCACGGATTATTGAAAGTGTTATCAAATTATATATTACAAAAACCAAAGACGAAAAAAGATGAAAAAGGACGAATATGAGAACTTTAAAACCCTAAACGACAAAATAAGACGAAATGCCACATTTTGTGTTATTCATCAACTAAAGTGGCACACATTTTAAATAAATAATGCACGGATTATCGGAAGTGTTATTAAATTATATATTACAACAACCAAAGACGAAAAAAGATGAAAAATGATGCATATGAAAAATTTCAAACCATAATCAACAAAATAAGACAAAATGCCACGTTTTGTGTTATTAATCAAATAAAGTGGCATGGATGTTTAATAAAAATGCACGAATTATCGGAAGTATTATCAAATTATATATGACAACAACCAAAGACAAAAAAAGACGAAAGAGGATGAATATGAAAACTTTAAAATCCTAAACGCCAAAATAGGACAAAGTGCTACATTTTGTGTTATTTGTCAAGTAAAGTGGCACGGATGTTTAATAAATAATGCACAGATTATGGAGGTGTTGTCAAATTATATAATACAACAACGAAAGACGAAAAAAGATGAAAATGGATGAATATGAGAACTTTAAAACCTTAAACGACAAAATAAGACAAAATGCCACGTTTTGTGTTATTCGTCAAAACAAGAGGCACGGATGTTTAAAAAAATAATGCACGGATTATTAGAAGTGTTATCAAATTATATATTACAACACTGTTATAGAGGCACGGATGTTTAAAAAAATTATGCACGGATGTTTAAAAAACAATTCAAAAGGGGGTGGCATCAGCTCTGTTCACGCCAAGCCACTCAACGCAAGAAGAGAAACAAGAGCAGCGGATTAGCACTTGCAGCGGTCCTGATATGGGGCTGGAAACTTCACCACAGCTTGAAAAAGAGCGTAGTTCTAAGGCTGAACTTACACCACAATCAACCAAGGCGAACGAATGGCAGTTGGTGGTTAGTAGTAAGAAAAGCGGTTCGAGGGAGAAGGATTCGAAGTCTAACCCCAACCGATTGGTTTTTTACCATAACACACAGGACGTCCGCTCTGGGCATTCTAAACCTCGGCAAGCACAATTCCTAAGACCTTCGTGGGCAGATCAAGTTGACGAAGAAATGGAGCAGCCCACCTTAAAGCAAACAGAACCAAACAACTCAGAGGATACGGGGGAGCGGGAGCTTCTATCTTACTCTGATTGCCGCGCAATTATAAAAGCACATTTTCTTGAATCTTTAGCCTCGTTTGAGGCAGCTTTACGGAAAAGGCAGTGCCGGCTACAACAGGTTACTACAGAGGATACAATTTCAGACAAGGGGGTGGACAAGGTTGATCAAGGACACGCATCTGCAATAAAGGAGGGTAAAGAAGATTCCACCATTACGAGGGGAGAAGACAAACCTCGACAGGTTCATTTCCATGGTCTGGCAACAGTTCATATGTTTGAGAAGGAAGAAGATCGCCGATCAGAGCGCCTGACACCGAAGTCACACACAGAGAAGGAGTTCACAGTGCGAGTTCTTGATGGCCAACATAATGAGGGGTGGCCCCTGAAGGTGTCACAAGGGAAACATGCACGACATCCCGGGAAAAAGGCAAAATCTAATGATCCCGGTTGATATCAGTGCGACGAAGACGACCCAGGTTGACATCAGTGCTATGAAGAGTTTCTTTTATTATTTTCGTCAAGTTTTTATTATTATGCTATTGTAGTGTATTGAGTCTCGACTCATGACACACTTATGTATTGGGCTCCGGCTCCAAGATGTTATTTTTGTTTAATGTTATGGGCCAGTATGGCTCAACACTTAAAAAAAAATTATATATTACAACAACCAAACACGAAAAAAGGACACATATAAAACTTTAAGACCCTAATAGACAAAATAAGACGAAATGCCATGTTTTGTGTTATTTGTCAAGTAATGTGGCACGGATGTTTAATAAATAATGCACGGATTATCGGAAGTGTTGTCAAATTATATATTACAACAACGAAAGACGAAAAAAGATGTAAAAAGACGAATATGAGAACTTTAAAACGTTAAAGACAAAATAAGATAAAATGTCATGTTTTGTGTTATTCGTCAAAAAAAGAGCCACGGATGATGAAAAAGTAACGTCCGGATTATTGGAAATTTTATCAAATCATATATTACAACAACAACAAAAAAAATCATATATTACAACAACCAAACACGAAAAAAGATGAAAAAATGATGAATATAAGAACTTTCAAACCTTAACGACAAAATAAGACGAAATGCCACGTTTTGTGTTATTCATCAACAAAAGTGGCACAGATGTTAAATAAATAATGCACGGATTATCGGAAGTGTTATCAAATTATATATTACAACAACCAATGACGAAAAATGACGAATATGAGAACTTTAAAATCCTAAATGAGAAAATAAGACGAAATGCCATGTTTTGCGTTATTCGCCAAATAAAGTGGTACGGATGTTAAATAAATAGTGCACGGGTTATCGGAAGTGTTATCAAATTATATATTACAAAAACCAAAGACGAAAAAAGATGAAAAATGACGAATATGAGAACTTTAAAACCCTAAACGATAAAATAAGACAAAATGCCACGTTTTGTGTTATTCATCAATTAACGTGGTGCACGTTTTAAATAAATAATACACGGATTATCGGAAGTGTTATTAAATTATATATTACAACAACCAAAGACGAAAAAAGATGAAAAAAAGATGCATATGAGAAATTTAAAACCCTAATCGACAAAATAAGACAAAATGTCACGTTTTGTGTTATTCGTCAAAAAAAGTGGCACGTGTAACAACCCGCCTCTAGTGGGCCCGCCCTGAGGTTAGGCTCGATAACAAATCCGAAACCAGAGTCACCACTCGATGGATGACTCGATAAGTAAATCAATTTTAAGTAATTAAAGTTGTTTAATTAAAAGAGTGAAAATCTGTAAAAATCCATCTGAGTAAAACGAGAGTAAAGAAAATAGTTCCATCAGGGGGTGTCAGCTAAAACTCCACAAAATATAAGAAGTAAAGAAAAGCACGACATCTGATAAACCACGCAGGGGTAAGATAGTCCAAAGAACTCTATACGTAAAATATTCGACTCAAAATAAGTGACTGAGGGAGATCCTAATGCCGACTGTCTCATAACGATGCAGATGCTAATTCTGCAACCTAGCCTGAAAATATAAGTCCCCGAAGGGGTCAGCACGACGGCTGGTGAATACTTCTCACGTGTGGCTACCACCCCACATACTTGATGCGAAAACAAGTGATAATAATATACGCGTTATAATATTGCTCAAGACATAAGTAAATGATCTTACAATGATAAACAATATAACTACACAAATGCAATACTAAATGCACTAGATCCGGACTTTCGTACTGTACAGTACTCTACCTAGCTCAACCTACAGGAAGTCCAAACGATATCATCATCACATACATCATCAACTACACATCATACCATCACACAACCCCTGTACACCATAGATGGGACCATCAAAATCATGGCGTCCCATCAATCCTATGTTGCCGGATCAGGACAACGCACACAAAACATATCACCATCAACGACCCTCAGGTCCACACTAATAAGCCCTACTCATGCTCAATACTCAACATGCTATCATATGCAAACGAGAATTATCATCACTACCACACAACACATATACGAGTAGATAAAAACACGTGAGTAAGAACTCACCTCAAGCATACAACAACACAATAGTATCCCCAAGTCTCGAACTGGAATCGCTCACACAATAGGACCTAAGCCTTAAGCATCATTGATCAAGTTCATGTTGGAATATCCCGGGGTTGTAAGACACAATGAACTACGATAGTTCATATGTCTAGAAAACCCTAATTCGTTGATCGTTAGAACTTACACAATAGAACTAGCTCATAGAAGTATATGTTTAAAGATAGTGTGAATATGCTACAACTAACATAATCAAAGAGTGTGGCTACAAAGATATACCTTTGAAGCGTGAGCGGAAGCGATATGATCTTCAAGTGCTTATCCCCACACATTGCTCCTTGCTTTCTTCTTGAAGAAATTTCTATCACCAAGGTGATATGGAACTACTATGAAATAGTCCACACCAATACCTTAGATAGCAATAAGACACACTTGGACTAGTGTGTGTTATTGAGGAGTGTGTAGTCTAACTACTATAGCAAACTATAGAACAATTTCTATACTCTAACACTTAGAGTTTTGCTAGAGGGTTTGAAGATGAAATGTGTGTGTTTGTTTGTGTTCTCTAACAAGAGTTGTGTGTTATTGACTTAGCTTGATCATCTACCCATTCTATATCATCTTATGATATAGAATGGATGATGAAACACATTATACACTAAACAAACACATTAACCATCCATATGGTTAATGCCTCTTGGTCCATGGAAGATTCTCTTATAAGAGTTCTTCCCAAGACTTACAAAGCCTTCTCAAGGCATAAAGTAGCCACCAAGATGTCAACCATTCATGATGATGGAATTAATTAATCTTAATTAATTAATTAAATCATATCTTATTTAATTAATTCATTAATTAATTAAATCATTTCAATAAATGATAATATATATATATCTCACATATATATATATATACATAAACCCCAAATGGTGTGTCCGGAACCAATTCCGGGCGCACCATCGGTTCGGTCGGGACACGATCTCGATCGAACCGAAATTCCTCAATATGGATCAAATCCCTTATTCACTTTCGGGTCACTACTCGAAAGTATCTTCGGTAATTGTTACGTGTGTGACCTCATAGCCCGAGTAACGAAGGCATCGGGATTAAACGTATAAGACCGTATACACGAATCCCGAAGATCATCGTGAGAGCCTAGTCTGCCATTCGATGACCCCCGGCATTATCTCGGGTGAGACTACTGATAGTTCAGATAACTATCGGTTGTTGAACCGTATATATAGATGATATAGTTCACGGGCACTAATTGAGGAAATTGACACATCAATTCCCAACACTCCCACTTGCCCTTGGACTATTACCAATGTCTTGGATGTACACTTGCATCCTTGTCACATGATTCCCTTTGTCCTCGGTTTTCATCATAGGCTAAAGCAAGAAAGCGTGTCGCCAACTCCTATGACATAATTTCTCAGAACACGAGATAGTCTCACTCCCGTTCATAACGGGTGAATTCATAAGTAAGACTCACTCTCCGAGTGGCCAGAAAAACCTTCCCTGTATACCAGGGTGGACAAAGACCCTACCAATGCATCACCGATCATCTCACCACCACATTCACATAAGACCCAACGTACCCCATTACCACCAGTAACGGATGGGTCCGGAAGTAGTCAAAGCCTCATGCTCACGTAGCATGAGAATGATATGCATGTAGGTCACAGAACCTCTATCATATGGCTCGTGTGAAATATAGGACACACGATCTCTTCTATAATTTCACAACGGTCACTGTCCAGTACCATGTCAAGACTCTCTTGACAATGAACCCATGTAATGATTTGGACCATCCTTTTGACTTAAGAAACAAAGTCAAACGAATCATTACACACTAGTTTGGTTGTGTCCGTTCCCAAAATGCTGGGACACACCACTAGGGACAATGTAATCCCCACAGTTCTTGTCTTGAAAAAGGGGTTCCTTAGCCAATACACTTATTGGCTCCTCTTCAAGAACTCCTGATTACATGGGAATTAAAATATTTATCATACAACTATGATTAAATATTCAATTGTTTATTCAAGTGCTATAAAAGAATAGGCAATCAATAAACAAGAAGTAATACTTTTATTCAACAATAAGAGTTTTACAAAAGTATACTTCATACATATAAATCAAATAAACTAAAATAAAGCTCTCACTAAGACTAAGACCACTCGGACCTAAGTCTAAGTCCAATAGCTGAAGTATGGATCAGCTGCGTTGTCGTCTGTATCTACTTTGGATACTTTGATGTCACCTCTCTGGAACATTTCACGGACGAGGTGATACTTCCTGAGGACATGCTTGGACTTATGATGAGCCCTGAGTTCCTTAGCCTGTGTTATGGCTCCAGTGTTATCACATAACAACTCAATTGGACCATCAGCGCTAGGAACTACCCCAAGCTCAGTCATAAACTTCTTAAGCCAGCATGCCTCCTTGGCTGCTTCAGAAGCTGCAATGTACTCGGCCTCCGTAGTAGAATCTGCAACTGTGTCCTGCTTGGAACTCTTCCAACAGATGGCTCCACCGTTCAGGCAGAATACAAACCCGGTTTGAGAACGAAAATCGTCTCGATCGGTTTGGAAACTGGCATCGGTGAAACCTTTCGCAATCAACTCCTCATCTCCGCCATATACCAGAAACATATCCTTAGTCCTTCTCAAGTACTTAAGGATAGATTTCACAGCGGTCCAATGGCTGTTGTCTGGATTCGCTTGATATCGGCTGGTCAGACTCAGAGCGTACGATACGTCTGGTCTAGTGCACAACATGGCATACATGATAGATCCTATGGCTGAAGCATACGGGACTCTACTCATGTTCTCCTTCTCGACGTCAGTGGTGGGGCACTGACTTTTGCCGAGAATAGTGCCAGTTGTCATAGGCAGTATTCCCTTTTTGGAATCGATTATATCGAATCGTCTCAGAACCTTATCAATATAAGTGTCCTGTCTCAGGCCAATCAACCTATTGGCTCTATCTCGATATATCTTGATTCCAAGGATATACTGCGCCTCTCCTAAGTCCTTCATTGAGAAACACTTACACAACCATCTCTTGACTGACTCAAGGAGTGGTTTGTTGTTTCCAATGATCAGTATGTCATCTACATACAGGACTATAAATGCAATGTGGCTCCCACTTACCTTCTTGTATACACAAGCATCCTCCTCATTCTGAATGAAGCCAAATTCTTTAATTGCTTCATTGAATCGGAGGTTCCAACTGCGAGAAGCTTGCTTGAGTCCATAAATGGATCTCTGAAGCTTACATACCTTCTTAGGTCCTTTTGGACATGTAAAGCCTGGAGGTTGTGTCATGTACACATCCTCCTCAAGGTTTCCATTAAGGAAAGCGGTCTTTACATCCATTTGCCATATCTCATAGTCATAATATGCGGCAATGGCTAAGAGGACCCGAATAGACTTGAACATGACTACCGGTGAGTAGGTTTCATCATAGTCAATACCATGAATTTGTTTGAAACCCTTCGCCACTAGTCTAGCGTTATAAATATGGACATTTCCATCTTTATCAAGCTTTTTCTTAAAGACCCACTTACACTCGATAGGTCTAGCACCTTCGGGTAAGTGAACCAATGTCCAGACATCATTCTGGTACATAGAGTCTATCTCGGATTTCATGGCTTCAAGCCATGACTCGCTATCTGGCCCTTTCATTGCGGCTCCATAAGTATAAGGCTCGTCGTCTTCTATCAAGAAGGATTCCCCATACCATCTATCGGGAACATGACGAGTCCTACTGGATTTCCTAAGGGTCGGTACTTCTTCAGGAGTTTCATCTACCGTGGATCTAGGGTCCAAGATAGGATCCATCATGAAAGGAGGATCTACTTCCTGAAGTGAGCCTGCCGAGTTCGTTAACTCGACTTGCTCATTTGATGAGACACTTGGGTTCAATAACCCATCTCTCTCATTCAATGAGTTTCTTGAGTTCAACAACTCAACTTGCTCATTAAACGTGTCGAATGAGTTCATTAACTCATTCGGCTCATCATCTTGAACTTCTTCAAGTTGTACCGTATTTCTGACATTTCCTGATAAGAACTCTTTCTCAAGGAAATGTGCTGTCCTAGCCACGAAAATCTTATTTTCTGGCTTAAGGTAGAAATAATACCCTTTGGTTTCCTTTGGATAACCAATGAAATGGCACAAGTCAGCCTTTGGGCCTAGCTTGTCTACGTTCAATTTCTTGACGTAGGCCAAGCAACCCCAAACCCTGAGGAAGCTAATCTTGGGACGTTTCCCAAACCACATCTCATATGATACTTTCTCAGCTGACTTGGTTGGACAATTATTTAAGGTAAGTGCGGCAGTTTGCAACGCGTAACCCCAGAAGCTGACATGTAGGTCGGTTCGACTCATCATGGATCGCAAACTGTCTAACAGAGTGCGACTCCTCCTTTCGGACACACTATTATGCTGTGGTGTTCCGGCCGGTGTGAGTTGTGAAACAATTCCACAATCTCTAAGATGAGCGTCAAACTCGTGGCTCATATATTCGCCTCCTCGATCGGATCGAAGAGTCTTAATAGTCTTGCCGAGTTGATTCTCTACTTCATTTTGGAATTCTTTGAACTTTTCAAAGGCTTCACTCTTGTGCTTCATTAGATAGACATAGCCATAACGGCTAAAGTCATCCGTGAAGGTAATGAAGTAGGGAAAACCACCTCTTGCAGGAGTGTTCATTGGACCACATACATCGGTATGTATTATCCCCAATAAATCACTTGCCCTTTCACTCGTTCCAGTGAAAGGTGATTTGGTCATCTTGCCCAAAATGCATGATTCGCATTGGTCATATGATTCAAAATCAAGTGACTCAATAATTCCACTTTCGTGGAGTTTCTTGATGCGATTTTCATTTATATGACCAAGTCTGCAATGCCATAGGTAGGTAGGATTCAAGTCGTTAGGCTTGTTCCTTTTAATATTTACGTTATATACCTCATGGTCCTCATCTAGTATGAAAAGACCATTTTGGTTTGAAGCTTTTGCATAAAGTAAACCATCACGATTAATAGAACATATATTCCTTTCCATAAGGATGGTAAAACCATCATTGTTCAAAACAGATATGGAAATAATATTTCTAGAAATAGTAGGAATACAATATACATTATTTAAAACTAAGACCATCCCGGATGGTAGTTTTAAATCTATCTTGCCCACGGCAACTGCAGCAACCTTTGCTCCATTGCCTACCCGCAAGTCCACCTCTCCCTTCCGAAGGGCTCTATTGTCATGTAGTACCTGCATATTTCGACAAATATGAGAACCACATCCTGAGTCAAGTACCCAAGTAGAGTTATTGGAGGTGATGAAAGCTTCAATAACGAATATACCTGTCGGAAGAGTCCCACTCTTCTTATCTTCGAGGTACTTCTTGCAGTTCCTCTTCCAGTGACCAGGTGTATTACAATAATGACACTGGTCAGTCCCCTTAAGACCTTTACCCGGAGTTTTGGAAGTTTGGGCCTTGACTGTTCCAGTCTTGGCCTTTCCCTTCCATTTCCCCTTGCCTTTCTTAAAGGCCTTCTTGTTCTGAATCATCAGAACAGAGGGAGTAGGGGTAGAGCTCTTCCCACCCTTCAACGCAGTATCAGCCGTGCTGATCATGTTATGCAACTCCGACAACGACTTATCGAAGTCATGCATGTTGAAGTTCATGACAAAGTTACCAAACTTGTCAGGAAGGGAACGGAGGATTATGTCAACAGCCAAATCCTTGGAAAACTGAGTTCCCAAAGACTCAAGTCTCTCGATGATCCCAATCATCTTGAGAACATGAGGACTGGCCTGTTGACCATTGGATAGTTTGCAATCCATGAGGGCACAAACAGCTTCGTACCGCTCATTTCTTGCCCGCTTCTGGAACATCTGTTCCAGTCTGCAGTACATGTCATATGCTGCCACATTTTCGAACTGAATCTGAAGATTCGGTTCCATGTTGGCCAGCATGAGACATTGAACATCCAATGCATCGTCCACGTGTACATCATATGCACCACGTTCTAGCTCATCGGCATCCTCATGGGGTGGAGGAGGAAGTTCTTCCTTAAGAACATATTCGACTCTCTCGTGCTTGAGAACGACTCTCAAGTTACGAGACCAGTCGTTGAAGTTATTGCCATTGAGTTTACACTTCTCAAGTGTAGATCGGAGTGAGTTTGAAGTTGATTTCTTAGCAGTTGCCATCTAAAACATGCGAGTATGAAACGACGTTCAGTTTAATTTATATGTAAAACATACGATACAAGTAAAGCATGCTTGAAACAATAACACGAGTACCGACAACCCCTCGAAGTGTACAAGTATACCAAGACCCCACGGACTTGGGTATGAGCGGCACACGCAATCATCCTCATAGTCCAATCCATGGGTAAGTTCTACTAGACTATCATATATCAATCATCCAATGATTATATATGACTCTTGGCGTCTATCACTAGTCGTTTTAAGACACTATAGACTTCCTTTGCCAAACGGGCCGGTTCGATGGGCTAACCTGTAGCCACGTTTTAAGCAACCTTAGTTCACCATAAAGGGATGGATTACATTTGCCGGTTCGATGGGCTAACCTGTAGCGCATGTAATCCCATTGCCTCCTATTCCTATGAATCAAAGTGCCCATCTAGGGATGATCCACCCGAAACGTAGGAAAGTTTGACAACTTTGAACTTAGGTTTGGCAAACACTTAATTATTACGTGGAGGGGTTTAGATTAAACATGTAATCCACATTTCATGCATATCACATAAGGTATACATATACTTCAAGAAAATATATGTAAGCATGAAACATGGCATGAATAATAAACACTTTAAAGGGACGTGATATGGCCTAAAAGACATTAAATAAAACTAGTCTAACTAGTTCTAAACTAAGTCCTTGGTCTCCGTCTTCTTGGACATCGCCATGCTCCAAGTCCATCTCTTCATGTCTTGTTACATAATCAACTTTCGCATTAAATGGCACATGCGCCGCGAAAAAGAAATAACAATACAATAATTTAAAACGACACATGCGTCGTATTTCAATATCAAGGACAGTACGCAGACTGTATTTCGAATAAATACTAGGCCATATCAAATCCCCATTCCATTCAGACTACAGTTTATATATGTATAACACATTATACATAAAACACATAAACATGCTAGGAATGGAATAAAACACACAAGCGACACACAACTCACACACATACTCACATTCAAATAATGTGAATCATAGTCATATATGCATATCATAACCTTTAGTTGTCCAACAACTAACATAGCCAATTATCGGAAGTTTTACCATAAGTTCAACATTTTGAACTAATAACCCAATTACATTCAAAGAGACTTAGCATAAGTTTAAGGTTTGAAATTCATAATAACTCAAACCACAAACTTCCTTTCGATACTCAATTAAACAATTTAATTAGTATCGATAGGATAAAATCAACACTTTGACATACATGCTAATTCTAAACTATTTTAAACTGCTCAAAGAATGTTTTGGACTTATAAGATTATTTCCAAAACAATCTCTAAATCACCCATAACAAACCAAAAACGTCCATAATCATCAAATGACTTTGGACTTAATCGATTTGTTTTGTTTCGAAATCATCAAATGACTTTGGACGTGCATGGACGCCTCCAGGGGGGCCGAACCAGGCTTCGGGTCAAGGCGTCCTTTATCCAGGGAAGGCCGAGGATGCGCGTTCCAGTGGAGCCGTGTCCTTGGCTTGCCTGGACTCACGCGGAATTTAGGTTTTGTCGGGGAGGGTTTTCCGAATACGAAAATCGGCTTCGGTTCATATATCGACATATATATTATATGGTACTACTTCAAACACTTCTAGAACATGTTAAACGTGTAATATAGCTCTGATACCATGTTGGAATATCCCGGGGTTGTAAGACACAATGAACTACGATAGTTCATATGTCTAGAAAACCCTAATTCGTTGATCGTTAGAACTTACACAATAGAACTAGCTCATAGAAGTATATGTTTAAAGATAGTGTGAATATGCTACAACTAACATAATCAAAGAGTGTGGCTACAAAGATATACCTTTGAAGCGTGAGCGGAAGCGATATGATCTTCAAGTGCTTATCCCCACACATTGCTCCTTGCTTTCTTCTTGAAGAAATTTCTATCACCAAGGTGATATGGAACTACTATGAAATAGTCCACACCAATACCTTAGATAGCAATAAGACACACTTGGACTAGTGTGTGTTATTGAGGAGTGTGTAGTCTAACTACTATAGCAAACTATAGAACAATTTCTATACTCTAACACTTAGAGTTTTGCTAGAGGGTTTGAAGATGAAATGTGTGTGTTTGTTTGTGTTCTCTAACAAGAGTTGTGTGTTATTGACTTAGCTTGATCATCTACCCATTCTATATCATCTTATGATATAGAATGGATGATGAAACACATTATACACTAAACAAACACATTAACCATCCATATGGTTAATGCCTCTTGGTCCATGGAAGATTCTCTTACAAGAGTTCTTCCCAAGACTTACAAAGCCTTCCCAAGGCATAAAGTAGCCACCAAGATGTCAATTATTCATGATGATGGAATTAATTAATCTTAATTAATTAATTAAATCATATCTTATTTAATTAATTCATTAATTAATTAAATCATTTCAATAAATGATAATATATATATATATCTCACATATATATATATATACATAAACCCCAAATGGTGTGTCCGGAACCAATTCCGGGCGCACCATCGGTTCGGTCGGGACACGATCTCGATCGAACCGAAATTCCTCAATATGGATCAAATCCCTTATTCACTTTCGGGTCACTACTCGAAAGTATCTTCGGTAATTGTTATGTGTGTGACCTCATAGCCCGAGTAACGAAGGCATCGGGATTCAACGTATAAGACCGTATACACGAATCCCGAAGATCATCGTGAGAGCCTAGTCTGCCATTCGATGACCCCCGGCATTATCTCGGGTGAGACTACTGATAGTTCAGATAACTATCGGTTGTTGAACCGTATATATAGATGATATAGTTCACGGGCACTAATTGAGGAAATTGACACATCAATTTCCAACAGTTCACCCATACATCTAAGCCCTAAGCATCATTGATCAAGCCCTAAGCATCATTGATCAAGCAAACCCCTAAACACTATAAATCTTCAAAATTGCAGGTGTCAAGGCTGTTCTAAGGTTGTTCTAACAGTTATGAGGCCCTAAAATCATCTAATTATCATCTTAATCTCACAAACTTTAAACGATCAATAACTCACATAACAGTACAATTCTTTAATATGTGGTTTAGAAGTTAATTATCCCAATTGTGACGTAACATAGTAATAATCAAACCTTAGTCATAAACTTCATCAAAGTCGAGCCTCATCACCCCTCAAGATCCGGATTTCATTTGATTTGAGATCAATTCATTTGAAAAAGACGAATATGGGAGCATTAAAATCATAAACGATAAAATAAGACGAAATGCTACGTCTTGTGTTATTCGTCAAATAAAGTGGCACGGATGTTCAATAAATAATGCACTAATTTTTGGAAGTATTATCAAATTATATATATTACAACAACCAAAGACGAAAAAAGATGAAAAATGAAAAATTGAGAACTTTAAAACCCTAAAGTACAAAATAAGGCTAAATGCCACGTTGCGTGTGATTCATCAATTAAAGTGGCACGGACGTTTAATAAATAATGCACGGATTATCGCAAGTGTTCTCAAATTATATATTAAAACAACGTAACCAAAGACGAAAAAAGACGAATATGAGAACTTTAAAACCCTAAACGACAAAATAAGACGAAATACCACGTTTTATGTTATTCGTCAAATAAAGTGGAACGGATATTTAATAAATAATGCACCGATTATCAGAAATGTAATAAAATTATATATTACAACAATCAAAGACGAATAAAGACAAAAAATGACAAATATGAGAACTTTAAAACCCTAAATGACAAAATAAAGACAAAATGCCATGTTTCGTGTTATTCGTCAAATAAAGTGGCACGGATGTTAAATAAATAATGTACGGATTATCGGAAGTGTTATCAAATTATATATTGCAACAACCAAAGACAAAAAAAGACGAAAAATGACGAATATGAGAACTTTAAAACCCTAAACGACAAAATAAGACGAAATGCCACGTTTTGTGTTATTCGTCAAATAAAGTGGCACGGATGTTTAATAAATAATGCACAGAATATCGGAAGTGTCATCAAATTATATATTACAATAACCAAAGACGAAAAAAGACGATAGGTTCATAGGAAGAGGCAAGCGTTCACACATCCCCCATCTTTCCTCTGACAGAGGCTGAATCTTCTTATAATTTGTAATTGATGATTTTAATTAGTATATATCTGTACCGGCTAAAATGGTGAATATTTTATTAGGGTTCTCTGCTTCTGACTATGGACATGTCTGGGGCGCAGTCTGTTGCTCCATTTGTACGGAAGGGACCACTTTACCCTCGTCTAGATGACTTTGACTCTACTACTTGTTTTAAATTGTGTTTGTTGTATATTAAGAACACCAATAGCGAGGCAATTAGTGTTCCAATGTCTGATAGATTCTGGAATACTACTTTTGTCGCCGGGTCTATTTATAGAACGATCAAGAAGTATTACGAGCATAAGTCTACTTAGCAGGTACTGATTCAGTTAACCTTATCATCAAGTCATTATGTTTTGTATAATATAGTTTTTTAACTTCAAAAATCTTTATATAAGGTACTTCTGTGATGCTTTGAGTCATGAAGAGGACGGTATACAATCCAACTCAAATAAATATTTGTTCACATTACGCCATGTGATGAAAGGGCATACTCATATTGTCGATGCACTTCAAAACCATGCTAGCGAAGACCATCACATCATTATTCCTCATAATTTGGGATAAGCAATGCATGCTTTTAATACTTAAGGACATTCATTATAACTTATATATATTGTCATTAATTCATTATCTCATACATAACTTATATTTATAAGTTTGTAGACATCATTGGTATTGGTGGCCATTAAAGCTTAGACTGAAAATGTTTATTATTTGGATCCGTTTCGAGTACATCATTTGAAGGCAGAGCATAGAGAGTTGGTATACATTATCACAAGGTACTACCTCGTTATCGCCTATATAGGATTATAATGAAAATCATTAGTTTATGTTAGTTATTAAACTGAAGAGACTAGAAAAACAGTGAGAAACATGTTGTTGTCTGAGCAAACAGACTAGAATTTTGTTGTGCGGTAATTGCCAATTGGTTCATGGTTATTGTAGTCTTAATTCTTACTTTATGGCCATTGTGTAGGTTCTGTAATATACTGTTGCGGTAGCTAATTAGATATATTATATGTTCTTGAAAATAACATATTTAACCATTTCTTTTTGTGTACAATCTATTACCGCCTTCAGGGTAATAGTGGAGGTAGGAGCAAGACTATTACAAACTCCGAGGTGATCAATTTTTGATAGGGATATTGAATAGTTACTGGTAAACGATTTGCGTTGGACAAGGTAATCATGAAACCTTGACCAATGTACCGGGCTGCTCGTATTGTTTGTTGACCATAATTAATGAACTCAGTTACCGTAGGGAACATATAGTGAATATTTAGAAAAAGGTTTTTGTTTCTTTCTTTTGTTTGAGAGAAGTTTTGAATATTATTGTAGTTCTTTAGAGTGAAAGAAGTTGGGACGAAATTGTTAATAATAGTATTACCTAGAGAATTAGGTAAAAAAAATTTCCATCCAAGATTCAAAAGTTGGTCCATTCTAAGTCTCGGTAAAGTCCATCTTATATGTGTCTTGTAACAAAAACTTTAGTTATTTGACAATATTAAAGTTTCAATTATATTTGTTTGTATGATGTTGGAGTAAATTTGTATGATTTTGGATCATATATTATTTGACGTAACTTTTTATGTTATGTGACTTTTAGAATCATGATAAGTGCTTTGTTTTGAAAAAGGAATAATACACATATTATGACTTTCACGAAGTAGTATAACATAGAGTCAGAGGACACCAAACAAAATGCATTTTTAGTGTTGTTATCGGTTCGGTTCAGTCTAGGTATCTATTTCCTCGGGAATCGGACCGATAGATTACCGGTCCTATTCGATTCGGATCGCTAATTATATCGGATATATTTTTTGAACCGGTGGGACCGTCTTGATAACTTATCGGGTGGACACCAGTCCGGACCGATTCAGGATAAATCCGATAAAAAACAAATACAAAAGAAAAAAAAAATTAAAAAAAGTTCAAAATCAATAATATAATGTCTAAAAATAAACATCGAATTGTTATTGGATACTTTCTCGGGTACTTTTACCGGGTAATTTATCGGATATCGGTTAATTTTTTTTACCTATTCTCGAAATGTTATCTTATCAGGTGAATAAATGAACCGGGAGTTTTAGTCCGTGTATCAGGCAGATCTCGGTTCTCCTATTCCAATAATAATGCTAAATGAACTAAACGAAACAATATTGTCTCGAAAGTATACAAAGTCATACTAGGGTGATCGGTTAGTGTTTTTTAACAAACGTGAGTGATCGATGAAGCCATTTGCTCTTTAATTTTTCCTTTTTCTTCAACATAATGATTATTTGTAGATGTAAGAACGTAACTATCTATAGTTAGTTACAAATTTTACAACATCCAGTACTATTAGTGAATATACAATAGATTAGTTAATGAAAAAGTTGGAGATTCTCAATCTAAATGTTTTGGCAGTTTTCTATCTTGGAAATGATATCAGAGTTATTCATCGGAGATGTTTCACCTAATCAAAGAATTACAGTTTGTTATAAACAAGGCATGGTTGTTGATGCTTTATACTTTAATTTTTACCAGTTAAACAATATTTCAACAACAATAAACGTAATTAATGAATATTATTTCACTCAGCTTTTTTATTAGAGACGTAGCCAAAGTAGCCAATGACCTTTTTTTGAAATTGAGTTTTATGTTGAGTTCCACAATAAAAGGCATCTATCCAACTAATATTCATGAGGAGTTTTTGGTGCAAATGTCAATGTAAACTGGCCAATTAGCATACGTGTAGGTAACTATAGGCCTTTGAATTAGTCAGACTTTTTATAGATACTAATTAAAAATTTTAAAAATAAATAATTTCTTTCTTATCATTTTTTTTATAAATAGGAAATTTGTTATAGTGATTAAAGTAGACTTCCACTACTATAACTATTACAAAACATGGAAGACGCATGATCGAAAATAAAAGTGTTTTACGATCTATTACAAAAAGTGAAAAAACGAAACCCTTCGGTTGTCATAATAGGCAAAATTGTTCTCCAGGTGAGGTAGGTACCGCCAATCCGATCTTTTCCAAAAATATTTTTATGCCCTATTTCTAGTGAAATCTGGACAACATCTAGCTAATACTTCTGAGAACAACAAATCAGTAAAAAAATTAATAGACGTGAGATACTTGTTCTTATTAGCCAGAAGTATTTTTAAAAACAAAACTTGCATAATTGTTTCACCCAAGTTCCTAGGAGATGGGGAGCCATCACTTAACTGCAAATAACAACCAAGGGTCAATGTATCTCAAAGTTCAGAGACAAAATTGAGGGGAACATCCATGTGATCATAAAAATGAACCCTACAGCTATTCTGAGATGTGTCTACAAAAGAAAACACCACCAAGATCCTACCCATCTGCGGCGGTGTAATGCAAGTAGGAAGTAACAAGTTTGAAGACAAATGAACATTAGAAATATGTTCCACATGAGAGTGTAACACAATCTTTCTCCATAAAGTGAGAAAGGAGGCTCTCATATTCATAATCACATGAATATCCAAAACAATTCCGTTAAAAACCATGTCATTCCTGTAAAGTCATATACTCAAGAGAGTATTAATAAGAAATGTTAAATCATTCTTACGATTTTAATGCCATTTCCATGACTTATTAATTAAATAGGCTAAAGATAAATGAAGCTAATTTGTATGTCGTCTGAGAATTGCTAACAAATGAGGTGGCCAGAGATGTTGTATTCGTATATAGGAACAAAAAAGGTAAAATGATTCCTCTTGGTCCTGATGAGTACAGAAACAACAAGTAATGATGATTGAGTTTTTAGTGCGTACTTTATCTTTTATCAGGCTAGGTGCGTGGCGGGGCAAATGGCATCCTTGCTTTAGTGAGTGGCAATGGTGGCATTAGGATCTCTCTCAGTCATTGGAGTGTCTTACTTAATCTTCTTATGCTTCCTGTTGTAGTATAGTTAGAGTTGTGAGTTTGTTGATGTAATTATTAATTTTGCTTCATTTATTGTTGTCGAGTCTTATTAGCGCGCCCTGATGGATTTTTTATGAAAATATTTAAATATTTATTCAAGGGTATTTTTATTATTATTATTCTATCGAGTCGTCAATCGAGTGATTTCTCTGTTACTGAGTTGATAACGAGTCTAACCTCAGGGGGCTTTACCGTTAACAAGAACAGAATATTGCACGATACTAATGCATTCTCTAATTAAATTAATCCAAGAGGTAGGAAAATTCATAATAGAGAGGACATGACACGAGAAGTCCCAATTAATCATATCGAAAGCTTTACTCATGTTTATTTTAATAGTCCCAAGACCAACCTATTTACATTTACAAGTACGTATAAAATTAGTGAATTCTTGAGCTAAAATGATATTATCTTTAATTTTCCTACCCGGTATAAAACATTTCTGAAATTTAGAAATTAAGGATGACAAAAAGGGTTTAAGACAATTAACAAAAATTTTAGAAGCAAGTTTATAGAAAGTGTTACATAAACTAATAGGACTATAATGAGTGACCAAAGTAGGAGAATTAATTTTTGGAATGAGGGTGATGATATAAGTGTTTTTATTTCTCTAAGAATTTTTCCACCATTTAAAAATTTCAAGACGGAGGAACATATATCATTTTTTAAAATATCTCAGTTTTCTTTGTAGAAACCTGCTGGAAACTCATCGAGGCCCTGGAACTTATTGGGATGCATTTGAAAAAGGGCAGTTCGAACATCATCCACAAAAAAGGGTAATGAAAGAGCAGCCACTTGGGGAGAGCTAAGTTTATTAGTGATATGAGAAAAGTCAAAATTAAACATAAAAGTAGCATGATTAAATAAATTCGAAGGATTAAACAAGTTTGAGAAAAAAACTAGTACATGTAGACTAAATATCAAGTTCATTAGTGATAAGATTATTATGCTCATCATAAATTTGAAGAATAAAATTAGCTCAAAATCTTGATTTAGTTGAAGCATGAAAGCACTTAGTATTTAAATCATCATTTTGGGTTGAAATAATCATAGCTCTAAATTGCCAATACAAATGTTCAACATACAAAAGTAAATCCAACTGAGAATCAAGAGAGGAGATGAGACTAGCAGTATGGTCGTTTAACGGATTACTTTGCAACGAAATAAGATTAATTTGAATGTCCTTAATTCTTTGAAAAATATTACCTACCCTATTTTTTCCCATTTTTTTTATCTCAGCTTTAAAAAGTTTAAGCTTCTTATTATAGGAATATATAGAAGACTCCATGGCAATCCAAATAGTTAGCCCAGAAAGAGGAGAGAATTAATTTAAACTCTGACATTTTAGTTAAGAATTGCTTAAGTTTAAAGGGTCTAATATTATTAGACAAGACAAGTTTGGTAGTAACAACAAAAGGAGAACGGTCTGATTTTTTAAAAGGAAGAAAATTGCAGCTAGCATGATTGAAAAATTAAACCACGAATAATTAGCCATAGCACGATCAAATTTTTAATAAATTTTGCAATTTTTCTTAGAAGCCGACCAGTTGAAGAAGTTACTTAAACAAGTTAAGTCTTGTAATCAAAATGATTAAGAAAATTTAAAAGGAAGTCTGAGCCTTTGATGAGGGAAGAGTCATTAGCCAATATTTTATTTGAAAAAGTAACTTGATTGAAATCTCCTAACATAAGAATATGAGCAAAAAAAAGGGCAACAAAGTAGAGGTCAAACAATTCCAAAAGCATTCCCTCAAATTCAATTTAGGTTCTCCATAAACATAAACAAGAATCCAAGGATTAGCATGCTGAATTAAGATTTCAAAACACATCATATTAACAGAAGATATGAATATCTTGAAATTAATGTTAAACGCGCACTCTACCCAAACCTACTACGACCAACTGAATCAACACCCACCGATAACGAAAAGCCTAAAGTAGCAAGAAGTCTATCAGATTTCATTTTAGAATGTAAAGTTTCCGAAAGGAAGCGAATGTCCGGCTTATGAATTTTAGTGAAGGTGTTAAGTAACTTAGCTCCAAAACCCCGGTTGTTCCAAGAAAAGAGATTAAGAGGAATATTGGGGTTGTGTGTGAATAAGCACCAAAGCCTTTTTAAAAGATGAATCCAAAGAAAAAATAGAAACACTTATGATAACTATTTGTCAAACAAGCATCAGATGAGTACATATCCATACCAGTTTTTTGCAGGTTGTTAGCCAAGAGTTCCATCTCATGCAATCTCTTTGTTGAAACATCAGAACTGTGGATGCGATTTGGTGCTTGCTTATGCTTTTTTGGCTTTGAGATAACTCCAGCATAGCTTCCTTTAATAAGCGCCTCAGCATAGGTTCCTTTTCTTTTTATTTATTAACATGATTCTATTCCGTACATAAAATTTAACAACCGGATGTGGGTAGCACATAAATTCTTAAATTTTATACCTTACCTTTTCAGAAGGGTTCTCGAATTTAAGTTAGAGCATAAAAAATAACTTTTTTTTTGAAATTAAAAACACATATAAATAGTATATGATATATATACACTTAAATTAACTAGATATCATTTTCTTCAGTGGTCTCCAGGATCAACTTTGACTGAACGAAATTTCAACAGCTTATCAAGAAAAAATGATAAAACAATTTTTTTTAAGAAATTCAATAAAAAAAAATGGATTGTAAAATAAGTTTGTTATATACTCTCAATCATTAATTAACACATAAAATATTGAAAACTCATAACTCAATAAAAGTAATGAATCAATTCGTACCGACTGGAATGTACACAAACATCTAGTACGAAGAACAATGGAAAGTGTTTCCCTGCTTTTACTCTACTGGTGAATTACAAATAGCAATGGAAAAATGAAATTACTACGAAATGCCTTCTGGATTAAAACCATATGATTTCGAGTATTACTTTATATAACTTGCTTTTTATGAAGTCTTCAGAGAAACAACATTGAGCAACAAAATGTGCAAATTAATGGCTGACATAATTAGTTAAGAGTCGCACAACAAATCAAAAATTGAGCATCAGATAATAAGCATATGCAAGAAACTGCTAATAATTATATACATAATATACATAATCCTAGGCGCAGAGAGATTAATATTGAAGCACCGAGCGAAAACATAAAATTCTCTCTTGTTTATAATGCTTTGCAAATGAACGAGGACTACTTGCGAAACCTCCAGACTTAAACTCTTTGCAATGGCCATGGCAGTAAACGTGCGGCTCAAGCCAAACTACAACCCGTACAACTTTACATTCTAAACATATGGGACTCACCCGTGTTTGATTCTATTCATGGAACACACATTTGTCTCATTGGAGTCATAAGCCTTGCGAAACGGAGTGGAACATGAGCCTTAATCAATGTCCCCTTCTCAGTGTATTCCTATTCAAAAGACCAAATCAACTAAAGAAGGTTTCATCAATAGTATGCTGGTAGAAAATATGGATTAAATGTCAGAAAATGGATTTCATGGAAGAGATATATATCTTCACATTTCGCCTTATATCCAATCTATAATGCAGGGAACTAAGGACGCTTGTAAACGGGTTAAAGTGTTGATACAGACGCTTCCAACAATCATTAGATACTTATGAGTCATGAGCATGATATATCCTGAACTATGTGTTACACCTGTTATGGAGCTTATTCAAATTTTAGTTATAATCTTGCATAAAGGAAAAAGAACAATTTTGGGGAAGGAGTCGAAGTAGGGTTGGAAGCTCACAGTTCGTTCGACCATTCCAACTTGATGGACCATGCTGAGGAGTTCCCCTTTGTCAAATGGAATCAAAGCTTCTACCCAGACCATTGTATCCTGTTAAATAGACATGTCAACAAAGGGTCAGAGACTTGCAACGTTTATATG
The DNA here is from genome assembly GCA_003412495.2 of Echium plantagineum. Taxonomy (NCBI): domain Eukaryota; kingdom Viridiplantae; phylum Streptophyta; class Magnoliopsida; order Boraginales; family Boraginaceae; genus Echium; species Echium plantagineum. The sequence goes on along the minus strand of CM016567.1, from coordinate 1,673,462 downwards.
TACAACTAAAAGGCTAATGCTGATCCAGCACCTTCAATTTATCCAGAATTGCGTAGCAGAATTCATCTAACCCTTCTCCAGTTAATGCAGATATGCAGACAACATCTTCTCTGTTACTGGCTTCCAATTTGATTTTTGTTGGATCCTCAGCCTTGTCAACCTGAACACGATGGGTTACTAGGTTATATTCTAGCCATGTTAAATTTATCTCCACTGAAGTATGCCCTTGAAATTATATCGACCCTCAATGTCCTAAGACGGCTAAGAGTTGAAAAGGGCTTAGAGACCATTTCCCCCCTGATATTTCTTATTTGCATCATAGGGAAGCATATACCATGGTCTCCTCTTCCCCTATTTCAACATTCTCCTTGGAAGAAAATAGAACTTTCAAACTTATTTTAATTACTCTCCATTTTACTGCTCGAAACTTCAAAGCTCGAACTATACGAATTTTATTACTCCGTATATTTTTATTGTTTCTTATTTAATCATGAAATGAACTTGCAGGCAATTAGTGAGATTTGTGGTGCTAATGGTGTTTGAACTTTGAAGTCCAATCGCAGTTTGATGCATTTGGACCTACAGTTCAAAAAAAATTACTTCAAATATACAGTACCTTGTTCCACACAATCAGTTTTGGAATTGATGACGTATCAAGCTCCGAAAGAACCTTCTCGACTGCTTCTATCTGTTGGTCTGCCAGAGGATGGCTAAACTAGATCATAAGTCACGGCATCAGCGAATACCTATTCCATTCATGTAAATCTTTTCAGTTGACTAATAGTCATACCTGATATCCACCACGTGCACTAAAAGAGATGATTCTGAAATCTCCTCTAATGTTGCCCTAAAAGCAGCAACCTAAAGCAAATACGAATTCAAAGTTGCAAAACAACAAGAGTTAAATGCAGCATGTGTACATGACCTCAGCAAAAAACATCATAGAGATAACTGATAAGTACTAAAGATTCAGTGTTGAGAAGGTGTGCTTACTAGTGTTGTTGGTAATTTTTGAATAAACCCAACAGTGTCAGTGAGAAGAAATTCTCTTCCATTTTTCATCTGAACGATAAAAAAGTTATAACATTTAAATTAGACTACCAACCACATTAGCACGCATATCTATTGGCATAATCTAATAGTCAGAATAGTGGCAAGAACTTACAAATATTGAGCTAGTGAAGTCAGAAATTACCTTTTGACTTGCTTGACAAAATACATAAATATAAAACGGGCACCAATATATGCACACCCAAACACTAAAATACGGACCTGAAATGCCGAAAATACCCCCAACGACCTCTCCAGTCTTTGATTGCCTTATCAACGACTGGAGAGGTCGTTGGGGGTATTTTCGGCATTTCAGGTCCGTATTTTACTGTTTGGGTGTGCACATAACAGCTCAGATATAAAACAAAGCACTGAAAAGTAACGAAAATCTATGATAATTGTAACTCACCTGCACCCTTCTAGTGGTGGGATCAAGAGTTGCAAATAATCGATCCTCGGCCAGAACATCAGCTCCAGTTAGTCTATTCAGAAGAGTGCTCTTTCCAGCATTGGTGTAGCCAACCTATATCATTAAATTTACAGATAAGTTTTTCCTCAGTTGACTTGTTTAGCTGAGAACTGTTTGTTTTACTAACCAAAGATACAACAGGTATTGGCACTGAAAAGCGCCGGTTCCTGTACTGCTTTCGATGGTTGCGAACCGACTCCAGTTCCTTCTTAAGTACACCAATCTACCAAATACAATGTAAATCCTTCTCAAGTATTCCAGTTCATGGAGACAAAAATATGAAATCTATTTATGTGACAATTGTATGAGCTTTAGAGCTTATAGCCATAGTGGAGCTATTTATGTGAAATGATGAAAGATAAGAAGATGAAATCTATGGGTACAATTGAATGTTGATGATAGAGCTTGACACGGCACAACTAATTAAGATTTTTAACAAAATTATATTGCAGAATATGTCGAAGATAAAAGGCTTACTTGAGTACGTAGGATACGTTTATCAACTTCAATTTGCTTCTCCCCCATACCCTTCACCTGGCCTCCAGATTGGCGTTCAAGATGTGTCCACATTCTAGTCAATCGTGGTAATTGATATTCCATTTGTGCCAATGAAACCTAAAATGGTTTCATCTTCAAAGAGATATTCAATTTTAGATAACTGTAAATGAACTATTGAATATAGCATGCCTGCAAGGCTGCTTCCTTGGTTGCAGCTCTTTGGTTAAATATATCCAATATAAGAGCTGTGCGATCACACACTCTAACATCTCCACCAAATGCTTTTTCCAAATTACGCAGTTGCCTGGAAGAACCCAAAGTAGAAGGATTAAACCCTCATGCCAACTGATCTCCAACTCATGGACTAGTCTTATATAACACAGGTTTTCATAAACGTCTCAAACCATTAAAAACTAACCCTGGTGAAAGCTCGTCATCAAATATAACAGTCTCTACATCAAGTGCATGAATAGCACTCTTAATTTCGGAAACCTTGCCTGATCCTATGTAAGTCCTCGGGTTTGGTGATGCAAGCCTGCATCAGAATTCAGAGATGTAAAAGTTTTAAAATAACAAGGGAAGTTCAAAAAGCATATACACAACATAATGAGGACAAAAAAGGAATCTCACAGAAATTTAGTCATATAACTCTATTACAAACATTATGAGTTAGCCTTATCCTCAATCGTAGCTACAGAAGGCTTAACTTTCTACATTTAGTTAATAATGCCCTGCATTTTGGTCGTAAAACTATGCCTACACACTTAAATTACTTACTCCATCCATTTTAATATACTCTCTCCATCCCTAATTGATAGGGATGTTTGACTTTTGCACATGTTTTGAGAAAATTTTGAATTTGTTTCTTAACATTATAATTTCCCTCCATTGACTCCTCTCACAATTTAGTCAAAATAGGAATGTAATAAAGGGATTTCTAAATTAGGAAAAAAGCCCTAACATTTAGGGATGGAGGGAGTAATCTGATGGGTTTATACAAACAAATGGTAGACCCATGCTGAGGATTTAGTACATCATAATAGCTTCGAGTTTCGTCGAAGTATTCATATCTGTAAGATATGGCTACAACTAGGGTTCAGACTAAAAGGCAAACAGAGAAGATACAGAGGAGAAATGTAGTAGACAAGAAGAGAGTAGAGAAAAGAGTGGAGAATTTAGATTTTCATTCATAGAAAATGTGATCCTCATACATTTGCCTTATAAAGGTCTTGTAGTACTAGAATTCTCAAATGTAAATACTGAAATTCAGAAATGTAAATTACATCATTGGTTGAAATGAAAACAGAATTATTCCTTCACTGTCCTTTCTTGATTTGTCATTTCCTGGCAATTTCCTGATAGTACTGCCCCTTCCCTTGATAGTACTATCTGCCCTGTGTGTGTGATTGTCTCCTGATCCTTGCATATCCTCATATCATGACATTCCCCCCTCCTATGAATTTTCTTGACCCCAAGAAAAGCTGGGAATTTTTTCCAAATGAAATGGTAATCTTCCCAGGTAGCTTGATCAGGAGAAGAATGGCTCCATTGAATGAGCAGTTGGTAGACATACACCCTTCCTCTTAGGATAGTTCTCTTTTTTAGTATTGCCACAGGAAAGACTGGAAATGATCCATCTGGAAGTACTTGTGGCAACTCAGTGTTTGTAGTAGACTGCCTCTTAACATGTGCTTTCAGCAATGAAACATGGAACACTGGGTGAATCCTGGAATCACTAGGTAGCTTTAACTTGTAAGCTACTTGTCCAATCTTCTGCAACACTTCAAATGGACCATAGAATCTTGCTGCCAATTTCAAATTCCTTCTCAAAGACAGGGAGTTCTGTCTGTAAGGCTGTAGTTTGAGATAGACTTTGTCTCCCACCTCAAACACTCTTTCAGTCCTCCTAGCATCTGCATATTTCTTAATCCTGTCTTGACTCAGCCTCAAGTTTTCCTTGATTAGATTAGTGAGGTTCTTCCTTTCCTCCACCATGTCCTTTGCTTCAGTTTGCAGCTGTTGCATATAGGGAGATCCAATCAATAGTGGAGGTTTGTATCCATACAGTGCTTCAAAAGGAGTCATCTTCAAGCTAGAGTGGTAGTTTGTATTGTACCAAAATTCAGCCAGGGGAAGCCACTTATGCCAGTCTTGTGGTCTGTCACTACACATACATCTCAAATAGCTCTCTAAGCATTGATTAACCCTTTCAGTCTGGCCATCACTCTGAGGATGATAGGATGTACTATAGCTCAGTTTTGTACCTAATTTTGTAAATAATTCATTCCAAAAGGCACTCAAAAACATCCTATCTCTGTCTGAAACAATGTTGGCAGGCATTCCATGTAGCTTGTATACATTGTCTAAGAACAGCTGGGCCACCATATGAGCATTGTAGGGATGAGATAATGCTATGAAGTGAGCATATTTAGTGTATCTATCCACTACTACCAAGATGCTGTCCTTTTTCTGAGATTGTGGCAGTCCATCAATGAAGTCCATTGATATCTCATTCCAAGCTTTATCAGGGATTACCAAGGGCTGTAATAATCCTGGATATGGCACTCTTTCACTCTTGTTCTTCTGGCAGATGATGCAAGAAGATACATAACTGGCAATGTCATTATTCAAACCTTTCCAATAGAACAGTGATTTAACATTGGAGCTTGTCACTGCTATTCCTGAATGTCCTCCAGCAGGTGAATCATGGAGAGCTGAGATAATCTTTTGTTTCATAGCTTGATCATTGCCCAAAACTATCCTATTCTTGTACCTCAATATCCCTTCTTTGTAAGAGTGATCAGGGAAATCAGCAGGATTGACTAGTATGGCTGCTAAAATGTGTTGTATTGAGTTATCCTTTAAGTAAGTGCCAGTTATTTCAGTCATCCAAGTGGGCTGGACAACAGATATAGCTTGTAATTCAGCTGGAAAGTGTTGTCTCCTTGAGAGGGCATCAGCTACAAGATTTTCCTTTCCTTGTTTATACTGGATGGTGTAATCCAATCCAAGGAGTTTTGCCACTGCCTTTTGTTGTAGGTATGTAGTGACTTTCTGCTCTAACAAGTGCTTTAATGCTTGTTGATCAGTCCTTATGATGAACTTCCCAGCCATCAAATAGTGTCTCCACTTATTAATTGCCAAGACAATAGCAAGTAATTCTTTTTCATATACTGACATTCCCAGCTGAAGTGAATTCCATGCCTTGCTTATATAAGCTAAAGGCCTTTGAGATTGCATAAGCACTGCCCCATAGCCCTGGGCTGAAGCATCTGTCTCTACCACAAATGGCATGCTGAAATCAGGTAGTGCTAAGACAGGGGTGCATGACATTGCTTCCTTCAATGTATTAAAAGCTGCAGTAGCAGCCTCAGTCCACACAAAAGAGTCCTTCTTAAGCAGACTAGTTAGTGGTTTTGCTAGTATTGCATAATGCTGGACAAATTTTCTGTAATAGCCTGTCAATCCTAGAAAGCCTCTCAAGGACTTGATGTTGTGAGGTGTAGGCCAAGTAGTCATTGCTTGAATCTTATGTGGATCAGCCTGAACTCCACTGGCAGATATGGTGTGGCCTAAATATTCAATGAAAGGCTGCTCAAAAGCACACTTAGATGGCTTAGCAAATAGTTTGTTTGCTCTAAGTAGCTTCAGAACCTGATACAAGTGCTGACAATGACTATGGTTGTCTTTGCTATACACCAGGATATCATCAAAGAATACTAATACAAACTTCCTCAAATAGGAGCTAAACACCTCATTCATAATTGACTGAAAAGTTGCAGGGGCATTAGCTAATCCAAATGGCATCACAAGGAACTCATAATGGCCTTCATGTGTTTTGAATGCAGTTTTAGGGATATCATTTGCACTCATTCTTATTTGATAATATCCTGATCTAAGGTCCAATTTGGAAAAGACAGTAGCATGGCTTAACTCATCAAGTAGATCATCTACCAAGGGAATTGGAAAATCATGCTTTATAGTGAGTTCATTGAGATACCTGTAATCCACACAGAATCTCCAAGAGCCATCTTTTTTCTTGACTAGTATGACTGGTGATGCAAATGCTGAATCTGATTTCTGTATAAATCCAGCAGCCAGGAGTTCTGATACAATCTTTTCTATCTCCAACTTTTGTGTATGTGAGTGCCTGTAAGGGGGAAATCTCCTAGGTGAGGCTTCAGGCTTGAGGCTGATCTTGTGATCAGTGTGTCTCACAGGTGGCAATTCCTGGGGAGGTAGGAAGACATCTTGAAATTGTAGCAAGAGTTTGCCTATTTCAGGGCTGCATTTATGCTCTTCCAGTAATGATGGAGATTGGGAAGCTGGCTGGATAGAAAACAACTGTGATATTGATGATGATGCTGGATTTTTGATCCACTTTGAGAGTTGTTTTGCTCCAATGATTTGCACATCATTCCTTAAGGGAGTAGCTTGTAGTTTGATCTTATTGCTCCCTTGTGTGAGTGTAAGTTGCATTGTCTTGAAGTCAAGCTCAATTGGACTGTACATATTCAACCAATCCACTCCAATCACCATCTCACAAGCTCCAAGGTTAAGTATTCTCACATCAGCCTTGAATGTGTAACCTTGAATTTTCCAAGTGAATTCAGGGCATATGAGTGAACTGCATAGTTTGTCTCCATTTGCTACATTCACCATCAATGGAGGAGCTTCAATTAGTTGAAGTTGCAGTTTATGAGCAGTAGTTTCATCCAAAAAGGTATGGGTGCTCCCAGTATCTACCAAGATATGCACTATATGCTTCCCATTTGTGCCTTGTAACCTGAATGTAGACAACTTATTTGGACCAGCTAAAGCATTTATTGAAACTTCTGCTTCCTGTGTTAGGTCTTGCTCCAAGATTTCAGGAGGTGTCTGTTCTATGCCCTGAATTAGTGCCAAATGCTCTTCTTCTTCTGACATCATTAGGTACAAAGTCCTTTGCTTACACTGATGACCTGGGGCAAAGGTCTCATCACAATTGTAACAAAGGTTTTTGTCTCTTCTTGCTTGCATCTGAGTAGCAGTTAGCATTTTCCTAGGCAGCAGTTGGTGACTAGGGTTAGGAGCTGAGTGGAGGTTTTGGAATGTTTGATTTGGCTGGGATGCTTGGGGATTGTAGGTTGTTTTTTGTGTATTTTGGTATTGTGGTCTGAAGGGTTTGTACATGGGAGGTTTGAATTTGGAAGCTATAGTAACTAACTGTTTTTCACAATTTCTAGCTAGTTCAAAAGTCTGAGTCAGTGTCATAGGATTAAACATCTTTATGCTAGCTTGCATTTCTTCCTTTAAACCACTAATGAAGCTGCTTATCCAGTAAACCTCATCATAGAATCTCCCTAGATTCATCATTAATCCTTGCATCTCTTCAAAGGATTCAATGTATTCACTGACAGAGGTTGTTTGAACTAACTTATTAAAGTCAGCAATGATGTTAGTAGGTTTAAGTTCATCAAACCTATCAGCTAGAGCATATGTAAACTCAGGCCATGTAGCCCTAGGGAACTGTTGTGAGTAGGAGTTAAACCACACCTCAGCCTTACTGTCAAAATGCATTGCAGCTAGGTTTATATATTGATTTTCAGGTATGTTATTTAGAGTAAAATACCTTGTGCATTTTCTGAGCCATGCCCTAGCATTTATTCCATCAAACCTGGGAAAATGGATTTTGGGTGTTAAGCTTACTCCCTGATTTCTGGGAGCTTCAGTCCTTTGGAAGAAATGGGATGTGTTTGCAGCTTCAGGGGTGTATGTTGGTTGTGGATAGTTGCTTGGTTTGGGTAGGATTCCATCAGGTTCTTTAGGTCTGTATGGTGTGTTATCAGGAGTTGTTAGATCAATATGTCTTTTTTCTGGATTTTGCTGTGGGTGTTGATGAATGGAGCTAGATGCAGGGGTGTTGGAGGCTTGATGTTGATTGATTATAAGGTTTTTAATGTCTGCCATGGCTGATTTAATGTCCTGGATTTCATTATGGAGTTGTGAATCAGTCTCTTGCAGGGTGTGAAGTTGACCTTGCAAAAGCTGGATATCATCCATAGATGGGTGGTTTTTTGTCTGTGTGTTTTTGGCCATGGTGGTGTGTTTTCTGTGGTGGTCAGGTGAGGGTCGAGTGGCTGATACCAAGTGTAAGATATGGCTACAACTAGGGTTCAGACTAAAAGGCAAACAGAGAAGATACAGAGGAGAAATGTAGTAGACAAGAAGAGAGTAGAGAAAAGAGTGGAGAATTTAGATTTTCATTCATAGAAAATGTGATCCTCATACATTTGCCTTATAAAGGTCTTGTAGTACTAGAATTCTCAAATGTAAATACTGAAATTCAGAAATGTAAATTACATCATTGGTTGAAATGAAAACAGAATTATTCCTTCACTGTCCTTTCTTGATTTGTCATTTCCTGGCAATTTCCTGATAGTACTGCCCCTTCCCTTGATAGTACTATCTGCCCTGTGTGTGTGATTGTCTCCTGATCCTTGCATATCCTCATATCATGACAATATCATTAGATACAGCCCAAACATCTAAATGGTAAAGAAAGTTATCATGCAAGAATGTGTTTAAATAAGATAATAGCTTTGAGATTGTTTTTAGTGGTCTTCCAACGTTAAATCTTCCTGTTAAATTGAGATTAAGGTAGTAATTAGTATGATTAACAAAATTTTAACAATAACCCACTTTTGATATGTAGAACCAACAACAAAAAGTCCAGCAGTGTCGGCTAGCTGCGATAATTCACCCAGTGAATCTTCCACGCTAAACGAATCTTCTACCTCTCCTTTTCGAGCAACACCCACAATATAAGCTTTTTCCTCAAACACCTGAAATTCCATTTCAAAATCACCCATTTCTCCACAAAATTGTACTAATTGAATGAATTCTATGCCCTCCATTTTATTCGAAAATATTGCCTTGTTTTGAATTTTGATAGTTGGTTATAAGATTTTGAATTCCAATACTTCATATTGCGTAATATTGCTTATAAGGTTGTGTGTTATGCATGAGGAACGTATGGCTTAACAGGTATAAGATGGCAAATTGGAAATATTGTGTTAATATGATCGGTTTTTACTAGGATGTTTTGCCAGTACTCGAACCAAAATCTCCAATTGTGGAGGCTGGGTCGATAACCACTAGGCCACGGGTTAGGTTGACTTAAAATAGTTCATTACACTAATATAGGCTAATTATTCATTTCTACAGATTACTAAATAATATCTTCAATCCAACATCCTTCTATATTGTAAGGTACGAGTTTCATGATTTAGAAATCAAACTTAGTTTTGTTGGTAATTAGAGTTTGAGGTGAGTTTCGAATGCAGTACCTTCTCAAGAATATGTTTTCTAACTAGGCTATTCGATTAACTCGAAATCAAATCTAGTTTTTGGACATAATTTTTCATACCTCTCGACCATTAAGAAGCTTAAACCTGTTGGACAAATCACCCTCTCTTTCCTCCGAAACTTCCTTCTTCTTCTCAACCCGTTTCGATAAACTCGAATCCTTCGCCTCTTCTTCAACCAAAACGACGCCGTTTAACGCTCCGTTACTATTATCCGCAACTTCAACTATGTGATTCGGGTCTGAAACGAGGTCGTTCTGCGGTATAACGATGATTTCTTCATGAACGGCCTTTAAGTGGAGTTTGAGGGGCTTGGCCGGGTTTAATTGGACCGGGAAAAGATGGTGACGAGTTGGATATGTGAACCGGAAGTCCGGTTCGGGAATGAGATGGGAAGGCTTTAGGGAGGAGCAGAAGCATAAGTTCATAGTGATTAGTGGTGATTTGTTTCGCTATTTCAAGATATTTTACTTCTTTATATGTGGTCGCTGGAAGCTCGCGGTTCGTCATAGTTAGTACCTGAGCTGAAGTTCCGAAAATACCCTCTCGCGTCAATAAGGGTATCAACGAGTTAAATAAAGGCTAGTGATAATGCCAGAATAATTTTCATATCGACAAAGCAAAATCATGCTCAATTTCTTTTATGCCCTTTTCATCAAACTATATTTTCATCGTACTCTCAATTGTTAATTATATAATTTATTTATGTTTTCATTATTCAAATAGAAATATAAGTATTCTATCGTTAACAATCAATATTGTAATTACCATTCATAGAATCAAATGGCATAAAAGGAATTAAACATAGTTTTCCTCTGGCGATATGAAAATTGCTCTGACATTATCACTAGCCTTAAATAAATACTCATTCGTTGCTGGAGAAACGGATATAAAAGGGCATACTGGTGGGATCCACTATACACACACCCAAATTCACTATTTCCTCTACTCATTATACTTTTAAATAGGTGAACAGAATTGTCATTTCATGCTACAGTAACCTACTATTTGGATGTGTATGTAACATGGTAAGGGAGATGGCTAGTTAACGAGGCATGGGCGGACCTACATTGTAGGTAAGGTTACATAAAAATAAAATAGCTCAAATGGTTAAGGTTTTAGTAAATTTGTAAGAGGTCTTGGGTTCAAACCTGGGTATAACCACAATTTATTTATACCTTCTTAATGAATACCCATATCTAAAGGTAATATAAAAGTGCACAACGACCACGTGTGCATCACCCGCTTGTACCTTGCGCTGGACATGTTGTACTCGAAATTTTGATATGCACGCGCTTGCATCCTGCTATTGTACGTTATGTTGCATAAGTTGTACGTTGGATGTCATCACACAGCGCTGCTTGGAGCATTGTACCATGTGAAAGTCCAGTTGTACTATACTGTACCAATGCAGTGGGCCCACAAAATAATTTCTTAAATCTTCTCTCCCTCTCTCGAACTTTCTCCACCTTTCTTCTTCACATACTTATTTATTGCACCCCTCTTCCATTCTCCAAACTAAAGATTGTAACTTTATTAATATTAGCTATGGCAGGCTCAGATTTAATCCTTCCCTCAAAGAAGACTCTTATTTCTTCAATTTTGCAAGGTAATGGAAGAATATTATAGTTCGAGATTTCAATTTTTTGAAATCAAATTTTACAACTTTTTGACTGATATATGTCTAATGAGATTAAACATATTGATTAATCTAACTTGCAGTGTGTGGTCTACCAACAATTTATCGGATTATCTGCTTCTCCTTCCAATCCAAGGTATTTTCAAAGCAATTTTAGGCGTTTGGTTTAAGGTTTACGATTTGAGTTATTAGGTTTTTCTATATTAATTATTAGCCTTTTTTTTACTACAATTGTTGATGTTTAGTTTAATTAGTTTTAATTTTTTAGATTTTGAATCTAATTTCCAGAATCTAATTTGTAGCTTATATATTTGTGGGTTCTTTTTGTATAATCCTTCATCTTGGATCTTCAAGTCCGTTGGGTTTTCGTAGTTTGTTCAAGCTCCGTGTGGTTTCTATTTCAATTGACCTTGCTGTATTAGGATTTGCTTTTCGATGTTTTTCAGTGGTGGAGTTTGGAAGCTGCATGAGAAGTTCATTTTGTTGCTAATCGGAAAGAGCTATCTCTGTCATAGCCGTACTCAGCCCGTCTAAAACCTCCTGGACATGGAACATCTTCAACTCAAAACAATCACAACTGCTCATGATAAGCCCGCGGTCATCTTCTCTGATATTGAACGGAAAGCACTAATTGACAGCTTAAAGTTTGTTCTTATTGGGAAATTTACACACGATCGACAATCCATGGTTCATATCAGGGGATTTTTCTTTTCATAACATGCATCTTCATGGAACATTTAATGTTTCTGATTGAGATTACAAGCACATCTTTATCGAATGTTCTTGTCGACAAGACATCTATAAAATTTGGTGAGTATATTGATTGATCTTGTGTTTATTTCGTTGTACTTGGACTTATGTGTTTATGGGTTTTACATCAAATTATATCAAAACTTACACTTCGTTTCAATTTCTCCGTTTCAAATTAATTGTTTTGATTTACATTTGGGAATGTTGATAATGTAAAATGATTAATTTGTTTGTATCTCGATTCGTGAATTAGATGAAATAAAGTAAAAAAGTTGTTTGCTTAGATGATTTTGAAGGTTTAAGTTGGGTTTTATCTAATCATTGATTGTTGACTCAAAATGGTATATTGTTAGCAGCTGCTCCATGTGTTGAGCTCCATCATGTTCGAAAGCATTATGGAACTTCCCCGACTTCAGAGCTCTGTGATGTGCTGGTGCGGCTTCAACCATAAAGCTGGTCTTTGTTATAAATCCAGCCTGCACTGATTGTGCATGCACCTGTTTGTCCTCTTCCATTTCCATCAGTCGAGTTATGTGTTGTGTTAGAGCAAACTATGAATGGTTAATAGGAGTGAGCATTGTCAAGGCTACCCCCGTTATCGACATACTAGCAACCTTGTTGTTCTCCTGCAGATGCATTCTTGATGAAGGCCAGTAGACAGTTCTGTGCCTGATGCCACATGTCTGTTTTTAATCTGGTGAGCTTGTGGAGTTGGGGACATGGGAGGTGTGCTAGGGCATGCGATTCGCCCTTCTTTATAAACTTGTAGAGAGAAGCCTGGAGAGATGAGTGGGATGCCGTATCCCCAGCTTCCATGTTTGAGAACGCATCAACCTTATAGTCCTTAGAAACGAAAAGTTAATCCAATTGTTGCAGAATCCCGAACTGATCCTTGGTAACCTGATCTTTATTGAGCAAACCATGTTTTCTTCCAACTTGTTGCCAAACTTGGTATGCTCCTGGACTGAGTTAAGCCTTGCATTGACAACCTCTTGCTCTTGCAATGTTGATAACTTGAAATTGTTAACCAAATTCTCTTCTTAAACATGATGATTGCTGCTTTGATTGTAAGTAAATTTTTGAACGTTTTGATTATCTTATTTTGATTTGTTTGTTCTTGAGGGATAATGTGTTATGCACATTAAAAAGGCTTCCATTTTTATTGAAGAGTTTGGATCTATAAATTATGTCATGTGAATAATTTTTTTAAACATGTAAAAATTTTGCATCCCGAAAGACTTGGACTTTCTTTTGCTACTATTGCAATTTATCGTTTTGCACCCAATAGATGCTTTCTGGTATGCAATCTCAATATGTCTTGCAAGAATTATTATCATCGTATTATATAAAAATTTATTTCTTTAAAAATATATATATATATATATATATATATATAATATGTTTCAGTTAGTCCCATTGTGAAATTAATATCCGTCCATCGTTAGATGGACGCCTCTAACTAGTTTACTTTTAATATTTTAAGTTATAAAATGAATACCCTATATTATAATTCTAGGTCCGCCCCTGAACGAGGTTAAAACTCGTTTGTTCTCTTAACAATGAGCTCACCACTCGTTTCTGACTTTATCAAAGAGTGCAGCTTTTACACTATGAGCACTCCAGACTATTATTTTTGTTTTTATTATTGTTGAATCACTATTATTATTGTTTATCTTTACTATTATTATTGTTTATTCTTGTTACTATTCTTATTCCTATTTTTATTAGTATTATTATTAAAAAAAACATATTATTATTATTATTATTATGTTTATTCTTTTACAACTTCTTCCTATTTTTATTGAAAAATTGTTATTATGTTTATTCTTTTACTACTTCTTCCTATTTTTATTATTTATTGTTATTATTATTATTATTATATCACCAATATTTGAACTATTATTATTTTTAACGTTATTATTTATTATCCTTGTTATTATTATGGAGTAATATTATTGTTATTGTAATTATTATTATTATTAGTATTATTATTATTATTATACTATTAACATTATTATTCTTATTAATATATGAGTAATATAATTGTTATTGAATTATGAGTAATATTATTGTTATTGAATTATTATTTTTATTATTAATTATTATTATTATTATTATTACTATTAATATTATTATTCTTATTATTATTACTAGTATTGTTATTGTTATTCTCATTATTATAATTATTGTTATTATTAATATAATTATTTGAGTATTTCAAATAAAAATTTGAGCGTTATAAATATAAAATCACAGTCAATAAAATTTTATTCTTTTTCTAATCTTTTCTAAAATATTAGAAATATTTTAATTGTAGTCAATAATATTATAAAATTACAAAATTGGAGTCAGCAAAATTTTAATCTTTTTCTAAAATTGTAACGCCCCGCCCCCCTACAACCGGGTCGGAACGTTATTTGATTTGATGGACTGGCCTCACAAACCACCACGAGTCTCTCCAGCACGTTTTGTCCTCACTCACGTGCTCACCGGGACACTTCCCAGTGGGTCACCCATCCTAGAATTACCCCAGGTCAAGCACGTTTTAACTTTGGAGTTCTTCTGAGTTGGGTTACCGAAAAGAAGATGCATCTTGATGGTATGAGTAGTACTAATCAAATCATATCAAACATATCACAACAACGCCCACTCTGGGCCGGGTATCACAAAAATATTAATAATATTTTAATTCTTATGTTATAAATATTCATAAGAAAATTATGAAAACCTACCCATAATTGAAGTTCACATTTTCTAAAACCCAACAATAAAATATATTTTCATTTTAAAACTCAAAAGGAACACATTACACTAATAAATTAACATGAAAAGATAAAATTACATAAATGTTTCCAACAACATCTTTATTTAAATAACTTAAAAGTACAACTAGGGGTGTGGAGGAAAACTGGCACCGATCCAAACCGGGACCGAGCAAAAAATAATCGTTTTTTGCAACTGGTGAGAACCGATGCAATTACATGAAAACAAAAATATTACATAACAGTTTAGGAATACATAAACGTTTTCAATTAGGGGTTTGGAGGAAAATTGGAACCGAGCCGAACAAGTTGGAAACAAGCATGACATTTCTCAACTACAAGTATACTTAATTGGTACGAAATCAAATGAACTTATTCGACGTACTACACCGAGTAGATGAACCACGCGTCGTCGCCAAAGATACCAAGCAGCTCGCAAGAGCAACGCATTTTAACAAGTACTCATTCTTTTAGTTGTATAAATTGTCCTACTAAATTACTTACCGAAATTATACAAATACTTGTAAATTCGATTATTAATTGTAAATATTTTCTTTTATAAATAGTAGTACGATGATCGAGAAATTCAAATGAGAATTAAAAATCATAATTTTTATTATGATTAACACAACTTTAATATAAGAATTTGTTATTATTACTTTTTGGTCATATACTTTTCAAATTTTAACTAACATTATAATTTATATGCATATAGTATCAAAAATATTTTATTTCTAAATCGTGGTTTGATAACCGGGAAAATTCAAATAAGAATCAGATAATTCCTTCCACTATTCGAATATAACTTTAATATAAAAAATATTAGATAAAATAATAATAAAAATAATAATAGGAATAATAACAAAAATTATAATGGAATGAGACATTTGTATATTCAATTTCATCACCTCTGATTTGGTTAAGAGGAAAAAATTATATTCGGATTTCATCACCAATCGGAGCCCGCTTCTGAACAGAATTGAATGACGTTGTCGGAATACGGTCACGTCGTTACTACGACGTACAATGTGGTATTCATGTCATTTAGCAACGTTGGCGGGATAACCCGCTTTCCAACTTTCTTTGACGATAGAGGCCCAACATCGAACCTCTTGGATTTAGAGCACGTCGAAGGAGGCAATCACTTTATACTGGTAACATTTGATCTCTTTTACAAAAATCAAATTATTACTCCTTTTTAAAAATGTTTCATATTAATGAGTTATGTAGTTATTCCTGTTTTCAAATGTTTAGAACAAATTGTTTTATATTTTAATTATTATTATTATTGCTCTTATTAATTTTATTATTAATATGTATTTATTATTATTATTACTACTCTTACTAATATTATAATAATAATAATGATAATAATAATAATAAGTAGAAGAATAATAATAATAAATATTAATAACTAATAATATATTAATAGTAAAGTAATAATAATATGAATAATAAAAATTAATAATAATAGTAATCATAATCTACAATTATCTCTTTCTGATGCTAATATATTTGATACGGTAACCTTAAATGTTAAGACACATGGATATAATTATATGCCTGGTAGTGAAATAATATGTATTTGTTATAGAATTTACTATAAACCTTTATTTACATTAAATCCTCAGTGTAAAAGGGTTGATAAACCAACGAATGAGACTATATTAATAGAAACAAATTTTAGTAAGTCTAATATAATGACTAGAAGAGCCATTAAATGGGAAGAGATAGATTTTCCAGATAACTGGATAATAGAGAAAGCTGTGCCGGTAAAACCACAAATTCAGTCAAATTTGATAGATATAATGCAAACTCCAGAAGGATCGGTAACTTTACAATTCGATAATAACAACAAATTACTTGAGTCCGCGTATAGGTCTTTTAGATCTAATTCAATATCAAATCATTCTTATATTGAACCTATGGATTATAGAGTAGAAATCCCATCAAGAGCCTCTACTTCTCAAATAAGAGAAGAAAGATCAGATGAAAATAATAGAATTGATGAATTATGTATAGGAAAAGATAATATAGTTAAAGGTCGTAATATTAAGATAGCAGACACAATGTCTGAAATGAGTTTTCCTCTTTAATGGATTATAAACCACGTATAGATTTTAGCCCTGGCTCTATAGCTAGGCAAAAGATTAGAAAGGAATTTTCCTTACCTAGATGGGAACCTTTTAGGGAATGGTTTTTTAATAATTTTCAAAAAGAAGAACAAATTCAATTACAAGAAGAATTTTATGAAAAATGTGATGAGAATAATAATATTTTATTTTTTGTACCATGGTTTATGTCTACATATGTGGATCAATATATTTCGGTTTTAGAAAGAAATTACAAATTAATGAATGGTGAATGTAGTACGAGTACTTTTCCACCTCAACAACCTTTTCAAATAGAAAAAGAAGGGAAAATATGTAATTTCCTAGCATATTCAAAATTATTTGAAAATGATACTTTACAAATTACATGTCAACAGCTAAATACACTAATTGAACAAAATAATTATACAAACTATTTTTTGAATACACTTGGAGAACAAATAATTTTGTTACATGATAGGGTTGAAGGCATAATTTCTTTGATAAATGATCAACACTATAGAAAGGAGAAAATACTCCATAATTCTATTGCTACTCCTAGCATCCAGCCACCACCTGAAATCAAGGATTTTAAAATTAAAATCAACATCAGAATTAGAGAAAATATTAGAGAATAAATTTGGAAAATTTAGTATTAGTACTTTAGATGAAGATTTGATGCACCAATTTGGTAATAAGCAAGATCATAAGGAAATAATTCAAGATCAAATAAATAAGATTGAAAAATGGGCTGAGAAGCCAAGTCAAAGGTTTTATTATTATAGAAGACCAACTCCTATGGATGTGTTAAATGAGGAACAAGAATATATTTTAAATAATAGCTATAGTGGAAAACAGATTTATGAATGGAATATTGATAGTTATACTGATAAACAAATTTATAATGTTGTTCATAGAATGTTAATGTATTCTATTATATGCAAAGCTAATAATAATACGGATAGGGCCATAGTAAATATGATAATAGCCGGATTTACTGGACAACTTAAAGGTTGGTGGGATAATTATTTAACACAAGAACAAAAAAATATAATCTGTGGAGCTGTTAAGCAAGAAAATGGTCAAAATATTGATAATGCTGTTTATACACTGATAGTAAATATTGTTGAACATTTTACAGGAAGATACTCAGATAATAGTGAAAACATTAGGACTTTATTGCAAAATCTAAAATGTAAAACTCTTACTGATTTTAGATGGTATAAAGATACTTTTCTTAGTAGAGTAATGGAACTTCCAGAAAGTAATAGCTCTCATTGGAAATCTAAGTTTATAGATGGTCTTCCTTATTTATTTGCGGAGAGAGTACGCAAGAGTCTTAGAGGAGATAAATTAACTATACCTTATGAAGATTATACTTACGGAAAGTTAATAGGAGCATGCATTCAGGAAGGTTTAAATTTATGTAATGAACTAAAATTAAACCAACAAATTAAAAGACAAAATTTACTAGAAAAACAACAATTAGGAAAATTTTGTGATCAATTTGGCATGGACATACCATCTACTAGTAAAAATATTAAGCCTAGAAAAATAAAAGAAGAAAATTTTAGAAGATTTAAGAAAAGGAAATATTCCCACAAAAAAATAGAAAAAAGAATGGATAGGAAAAGAGAAAGAGAAGAGAGAAATAGAGATAAGAAAAAACAAATTGTATGCTACAAATGTGGGAAAATAGGTCATTATGCAAAAAATTGTTGGACTAAGAAAAAGATTAATGATCTTGACATAGATGATGAAACAAAAGAAACTTTATCTAAAGTTTTATTAGAGGATACTGATAAAGAATTGGAGACAGCCTCCTCTAGTGATTATAGCACGGAGGAATTAAGAATCTTAGGAGAAATCTCCTCTGACCCATCAGAGTCAGAATGTGAGCCTTGTTCTATAGGACAGCCTTGCATTAGAAGGGATGATAATCCTGAAGAAGAACCAGAATTTTATAAAATTCTGTCTCAATTCCAAGATTTAGAAATTAATGTTTTAGATAATAATACGGTCATAGAATTTTTGAAAACTATAAAAGATCAAGAATTAAGATCTAGAATAATAGACCAAATGGAAGATATTCCATCTACTTCAAATACTATAAACAATAGTAATACTATTACTTCTTCGGATAAACCATATACTATGGCAGAGGTTTATAAGATACTCAAAGAAAGAAGGTCAGTTAATACTCCTACCTCTTTGAATGATATTCTAAATGAGATTGATAATCTCAAAAATGAGATTAAAAGCCTAAAAAACGAAAATAAAATTTTAGATAATAGAATATCTAAAATTGAGAATTTTGAAGGAGAGGATAATATTAATGAGTACAAATTTCCCAATGATAATTTTTTGCTAGAAATAATTAAAACACAAAAATGGTATGTTAAAATAACTCTTTTGATAGATAATTACTTTTCAAAAGAATTTACTGCTCTAATAGATAGTGGGGCAGACTTAAATAATATACAAGAAGGATTAATTCCTACTAGATATTTTCAAAAAACTACATAAAGATTATCACATGCTGCAGGAGAAAAATTAGATATTAGTTTTAAATTACCAAAAGTTTTTGTTTGTGTTGATCATAACTGCATCCCAACAAGCTTCTTACTGGTAAAAAATATTTCTACGCAAGTTATACTTGGGTCACCGTTTATAACAAAAATATATCCTTTTGTAAATGTAGATAAAAATGGTATTGTGGGAACGTATAGGAGAAAACCCATAAATCTTAAATTTACTACAAAACCTCTTACTGAAGAGGTATATGAAATATATGATAGAGTTAAATCTAAAGAAAATCAGATAAATTTTCTTAAAAGTGAAATCAATAGCTTTACTATTGAAGATAATTTACAAAATTCTAAATTACAGGAAAAAATTAAAAATATTTTTAATCATTTTAGTTTAGAAATTTGCAATGATCATCCAAATGCTTTTTGGGATAGAAAAAGACATATTGTTAGTCTTCCTTACGAAGATAATTTTGATGAAAAAAATATTCCGACTAAGGCTAGACCTTGTCAAATGAATTCAACATATTTAGAGTTATGCAAAAATGAAATAAAGTCATTATTAGACAAGAAATTGATAAGTCCTTCCCAATCACCTTGGTCTTGTACAGCTTTTTATGTTAATAAACATTCAGAGCAGGAAAGAGGAGTACCTAGGTTAGTAATAAATTATAAACCACTTAATAAGGTATTAAAATGGATTAGACATCCAATTCCTAATAAAAAAGACTTATTAGATAGATTGTATGACTCGATTATATTCTCAAAATTTGATTTAAAATCAGGATATTGGCAAATTCAAATCAATAAGGAAGATAGATATAAAACAGCATTTAATGTTCCTTTTGGTCATTATGAGTGGAATGTTATGCCTTTTGGTTTAAAAAATGCCCCATCAGAATTTCAAAAGATTATGAATGATATTTTTAATCCTTATAGTGAGTTTATTATCGTTTATATTGATGATATTTTAGTATTTTCAAAAACCATTGAAAATCATTTTAAACATCTAGATATATTTAAAAGAATTATTATACAAAATGGGCTAGTCATTTCTAAGTCTAAAATGTCTTTATTCCAAACAAATGTAAGATTTTTAGGTCATAATATAGAAAAGGGTAGTATTATGCCTATTAATAGAAGTATTGATTTTGCTTCTAAATTTCCAGATGAAATACTAGATAAAACCCAATTACAAAGATTTTTAGGGAGTTTAAATTATATTTCTCCTTATTATAAAAATTTAGCAGAAGATACTGCCATCTTATATGATCGGCTAAAGAAAAATGCTAAACCATGGACAGAGGAACATAGTAAGACAGTTAAGAAAATAAAAGAAAAAGTAAGAACTCTTCCATGCTTAATGTTAGCTAACCCAAATTGGGGAAATATTGTTGAAACAGATGCATCAGATATAGGATTTGGGGGAATTTTGAAACAAATTAACCCCGAAACAAAACAAGAATATCTTGTCAGATTTCATTCAGGAAAGTGGAATAATAGTCAGAAAAATTATGCTACAATAGCTAAAGAAATTCTTTCTATAATTAAGTGTGTGCTAAAATTTCAGGATGATCTGTACAACCAGAAATTTGTGATTAGGACAGATTGTCAAGCCGCAAAATTCATGTTTAATAAAGATTTCAAACATGATGTTTCTAAACAAATGTTTGCTAGATGGCAAGCACATTTAGCCCCTTTTGATTTTGAAATTGTGTATAAAAAAGGGAAAGATAATAGTCTTCCAGATTTTTTAACCAGAGAATATTTAATATGAGTTATCCTAATAATAGTACTTTTGTTTGTCCAGAAATGAATCCTCAAGGACGAGGATACTCTCCTTATAGGGGAAGAGGAGGACGAGGTCCAAATAATATTTTGGTCCAACATGGTAGAAGAACGCTTATAGCAAAAACCAATTCCGATCAAAGTGATCCATTATATCAGGAATTTCTGGAATATAAACGACAAAAGGAAGGTAATATTCCATCTTTTGCCAGAATATGTGACAATGAGGAGGAAGAAAACAAACATTTGAATTATATTCAAAATGAAAAAGAAAACGCTATTCTTATATTGAATAATGCCGATTTAAAATGGGAAGAACAACCAAACAATTTGTTGGAAAGATATTTCCAAAATTACAGTTATACTGCTGGTTCTTATAAATCCAGATTATATTATGAGAGCTTATTGTTAAATTGTGAATCATGTGAGATCCAGCATTTCACAGGAGCCCAAAAAGAAAGTTATAACTTTTCAAAATTTATTATAAAAAGGATTATATCCTTGGGGATTGTCACCATTTAAAGAAAAATCTTTCTCATATCCAGACAGTAAAGTCCCAGTTAAATATAATTATTGGGATTATATGGAAGCCTTTGATAAAGTTTTATTATATGAAAATGAAAAAAGAAAACATACTTAGTTCATAAAGATATGTTCAAAGGTTTATAACCAGGAAATACCAAATTGGTTTATATATTGGTGGAAATTCTATGGTACAAGGGTAGAAATTCTACCCCAAGAATTGGAAATGTATTATGAAGAATGGAGGAATATCTCACCAAAAATTCAAGACAAAGAAAAGAAAGAAATAGCTTTCATGAATTTTATAATTGAATTCTCAATTCCATATATATGGAAATTGGCAGCAGTAATTAAAAAAGATAAGGACCATATTCCGTGCCTTATAAGAATGTCACACACAAAATTTTGGGATAAAATGTTGAAGGATGACCCTCAGACCAAACAATTACATGGAATTGACACTATTAACCAAATTGAAGCAGCATTGGCAGAATACAGGAAAAGTTCTCAACAAAAGAAGGAAATTGGAATTGACAAAATGACTAAAGATCAAATAATAGAATTATATTTAGAAAAAATGAAAAAAGAATTGTTAGACAAAGAAGAGGATGACAAATTTTCCCAGAAAAGTGATGCATCAATGGCTACATCTAGCAAGGGAAACAATTTTCAAGAGTTAGGGGACATGCAAGACGCCCAAGACCCTAATGAAATCGTTCAGATCGAGGATATTTTCGAAGCCTTCAAAGACACGTTGAAGGAAAGAATGCAGGAAGAATGTTCATCAAACAAAAAATAGAAATAAAATCAATTGTCATGAAACATAGTTAGTGGATATTTCCAAAATCTTGTTAATGGATATTGCCATCAAAATTCATATTGGATTGTAGTAGGTTAGTACTGTTTATAAAGGTACTTTCCTGTTCATAGCTGACTTACTATTCATGTCCTAATTTCATCTATAAATAGGACATTGATGTAGAGAAAGAGGCATCTCAGAAATCCTTTCTCAAATTTTCTCTCTTGTAAACTCTTTCTCAATAAATAAAAGTAGTTCATTATATATATTGAAGTTTGCGATTCTCCGAGTTCTTCCAAGATTACTTGTAAGTTTTCTTTCTTTATCTTTTATAATTATATTAACTATTGTGTTATGATGATTAGCCTTATAGGCTAAACCTCTTTTCTGTGTTAAACTATGACAAACTTGTTTGAATAAGATGTGTTAAGATCCAAGAATAGACGAACGAGAACGGGTTAATAGTGTAACAAAATACCTGAAGAATATAAAACTTAAAGTCACATGAGTAGAGTAAGAACACTAATATGATTATTATGCAGATTGAAATGCATATATGATAGGATTAAATGGTTAGGTTAGAATGATGATTCTGGCAGAAAGAGTTCAAGGAATGACAGACGTACATGTTTGCCCGTTTTTGCCGTTGTAGTTGTAGAGGCATTTGGGGTGTTTTGTATGAGTTCAATCCAAGAATTCGCAAGTTCATAACTGTCTTGATGGAATCATCGTTCTGTAATCATTCCCGAACCTAAATCAGATCAAATAAGCATTTGAGTCAGTCATGATTTTCGTATCTGTATTCTTAATCCTTATTTGTCTTTAAGTTATATATTCTCGTACTCTGTTATTTCTCTGTTATTTACTATTAACCAGTCTCGTTAGTCTCTACATTTGGTACAAATGTAGAGACTAACGAGACTGGTTAATAAATAGCAGAATACGAAAATATATATCTTAAAACTACAAATGAAGATAAAGAATACAGATACGAAAATCATGACTGACTCAAATGCTTATTTGATCTGATTTAGGTTCGAGAATGATTACAGAACGATGATTCCGTCAAGACAGTTATTAACTTGCGAATTCTTGGAATGAACTCATACAAAACACCCCAAATGCCTCTACAACTACAACGGTAAAAACGGGCAAACATGTACGTCTGTCATTCCTTGAACTCTTTCTGCCAGAATCATCATTCTAACCCAACCATTTAATCCTATCATATATGCATTTCAATCTTCATAATAATCATATTAGTGTTCTTACTCTACTCATGTAACTTTAAGTTTTATATTCTTCATGTACTTTGTTACACTATTAACCCGTTCTCGTTCGTCTATTCTTGGATCTTAACACATCTTATTCAAACAAGTTCGTCATAGTTTAACACAGAAAAGAGGTTTAGCCTATAAGGCTAATCATCATAACACAATAGTTAATATAATTATAAAAGATAAAGAAAGAAAACTTACAAGTAATCTTGGAAGAACTCGGAGAATCGCAAACTTCAATATATATAACAAACTACTTTTATTTATTGAGAAAGAGTTTACAAGAGAGAAAACTTGAGAAAGGATTTCTGAGATGCCTCTTTCTCTACATCAATGTCCTATTTATAGATGAAATTAGGACATGAATAGTAAGTCAGCTATGAACAGGAAAGTACCTTTATAAACAGTACTAACCTACTACAATCCAATATGAATTTTGATGGCAATATCCATTAACAAGATTTTGGAAATATCCACTAACTATGTTTCATGACAATTGAATTTATTTCTATTTTTTGTTTGATGAACATTATTCTTTCCTTCAACGTGTCTTTGAAGGCTTCGAAAATATCCTCGATTTGAACGATTTCATTAGGGTCTTGGGCGTCTTGCATGTCCCCTAACTCTTGAAAATTGTTTCCCTTGCTAGATGTAGCCATTGATGCATCACTTTTCTGGGAAAATTTGTCATCCTCTTCTTTGTCTAACAATTCTTTTTTCATTTTTTCTAAATATAATTCTATTATTTGATCTTTAGTCATTTTGTCAATTCCAATTTTCTTCTTTTGTTGAGAACTTTTCCTGTATTCTGCCAATGCTGCTTCAATTTGGTTAATAGTGTCAATTCCATGTAATTGTTTGGTCTGAGGGTCTTCCTTCAACATTTTATCCCAAAATTTTGTGTGTGACATTCTTATAAGGCACGGAATATGGTCCTTATCTTTTTTAATTACTGCTGTCCATTTCCATATATATGGAATTGAGAATTCAATCATAAAATTTATGAAAGCTATTTCTTTCTTTTCTTTGTCTTGAATTTTTGGTGAGATATTCCTCCATTCTTCATAATACATTTCCAATTCTTGGGGTAGAATTTCTACCCTTGTACCATAGAATTTCCACCAATATATAAACCAATTTGGTATTTCCTGGTTATAAACCTTTGAACATACCTTTATAAACCAAGTATGTTGTCTTTTTTCATTTTCATATAATAAAACTTTATCAAAGGCTTCCATATAATCCCAATAATTATATTTGACTGGAACTTTACTGTCTGGATATGAGAAAGATTTTTCTTTAAATGGTGACAATCCCCAATCCTCTGCGGATATAATCCTTTTTATAATAAATTTTGAAAAGTTATAACTTTCTTTTTGGGCTCCTGTGAAATGCTGGATCTCACATGATTCACAATTTAACAATAAGCTCTCATAATATAATATGGATTTATAAGAACCAGCAGTATAACTGTAATTTTGGAAATATCTTTCCAACAAATTGTTTGGTTGTTCTTCCCATTTTAAATCGGCATTATTCAATATAAGAATAGCGTTTTCTTTTTCATTTTGAATATAATTCAAATGTTTGTTTTCTTCCTCCTCATTGTCACATATTCTGGCAAAAGATGGAATATTACCTTCCTTTTGTCGTTTATATTCCAGAAATTCCTGATATAATGGATCACTTTGATCGGAATTGGTTTTTGCTATAAGCGTTCTTCTACCATGTTGGACCAAAATATTATTTGGACCTCGTCCTCCTCTTCCCCTATAAGGAGAGTATCCTCGTCCTTGAGGATTCATTTCTGGACAAACAAAAGTACTATTATTAGGATAACTCATATTAAATATTCTCTGGTTAAAAAATCTGGAAGACTATTATCTTTCCCTTTTTTATACACAATTTCAAAATCAAAAGGGGCTAAATGTGCTTGCCATCTAGCAAACATTTGTTTAGAAACATCATGTTTGAAATCTTTATTAAACATGAATTTTGCGGCTTGACAATCTGTCCTAATCACAAATTTCTGGTTGTACAGATCATCCTGAAATTTTAGCACACACTTAATTATAGAAAGAATTTCTTTAGCTATTGTAGCATAATTTTTCTGACTATTATTCCACTTTCCTGAATGAAATCTGACAAGATATTCTTGTTTTGTTTCGGGGTTAATTTGTTTCAAAATTCCCCCAAATCCTATATCTGATGCATCTGTTTCAACAATCTTTCCCCAATTTGGGTTAGCTAACATTAAGCATGGAAGAGTTCTTACTTTTTCTTTTATTTTCTTAACTGTCTTACTATGTTCCTCTGTCCATGGTTTAGCATTTTTCTTTAGCCGATCATATAAGATGGCAGTATCTTCTGCTAAATTTTTATAATAAGGAGAAATATAATTTAAACTCCCTAAAAATCTTTGTAATTGGGTTTTATCTAGTATTTCATCTGGAAATTTAGAAGCAAAATCAATACTTCTATTAATAGGCATAATACTACCCTTTTCTATATTATGACCTAAAAATCTTACATTTGTTTGGAATAAAGACATTTTAGACTTAGAAATGACTAGCCCATTTTGTATAATAATTCTTTTAAATATATCTAGATGTTTAAAATGATTTTCAATGGTTTTTGAAAATACTAAAATATCATCAATATAAACGATAATAAACTCACTATAAGGATTAAAAATATCATTCATAATCTTTTGAAATTCTGATGGGGCATTTTTTAAACCAAAAGGCATAACATTCCACTCATAATGACCAAAAGGAACATTAAATGCTGTTTTATATCTATCTTCCTTATTGATTTGAATTTGCCAATATCCTGATTTTAAATCAAATTTTGAGAATATAATCGAGTCATACAATACATCTAATAGGTCTTTTTTATTAGGAATTGGATGTCTAATCCATTTTAATACCTTATTAAGTGGTTTATAATTTATTACTAACCTAGGTACTCCTCTTTCCTTCTCTGAATGTTTATTAACATAAAAAGCTGTACAAGACCAAGGTGATTGGGAAGGACTTATCAATTTCTTGTCTAATAATGACTTTATTTCATTTTTGCATAACTCTAAATATGTTGAATTCATTTGACAAGGTCTAGCCTTAGTCGGAATATTTTTTTCATCAAAATTATCTTCGTAAGGAAGACTAACAATATGTCTTTTTCTATCCCAAAAAGCATTTGGATGATCATTGCAAATTTCTAAACTAAAATGATTAAAAATATTTTTAATTTTTTCCTGTAATTTAGGATTTTGTAAATTATCTTCAATAGTAAAGCTATTGATTTCACTTTTAAGAAAATTTATCTGATTTTCTTTAGATTTAACTCTATCATATATTTCATATACCTCTTCAGTAAGAGGTTTTGTAGTAAATTTAAGATTTATGGGTTTTCTCCTATACGTTCCCACAATACCATTTTTATCTACATTTACAAAAGGATATATTTTTGTTATAAACGGTGACCCAAGTATAACTTGCGTAGAAATATTTTTTACCAGTAAGAAGCTTGTTGGGATGCAGTTATGATCAACACAAACAAAAGCTTTTGGTAATTTAAAACTAATATCTAATTTTTCTCCTGCAGCATGTGATAATCTTTATGTAGTTTTTTGAAAATATCTAGTAGGAATTAATCCTTCTTGTATAACATTTAAGTCTGCCCCACTATCTATTAGAGCAGTAAATTCTTTTGAAAAGTAATTATCTATCAAAGAGTTATTTTAACATACCATTTTTGTGTTTTAATTATTTCTAGCAAAAAATTATCATTGGGAAATTTGTACTCATTAATATTATCCTCTCCTTCAAAATTCTCAATTTTAGATATTCTATTATCTAAAATTTTATTTTCGTTTTTTAGGCTTTTAATCTCATTTTTGAGATTATCAATCTCATTTAGAATATCATTCAAAGAGGTAGGAGTATTAACTGACCTTCTTTCTTTGAGTATCTTATAAACCTCTGCCATAGTATATGGTTTATCCGAAGAAGTAATAGTATTACTATTGTTTATAGTATTTGAAGTAGATGGAATATCTTCCATTTGGTCTATTATTCTAGATCTTAATTCTTGATCTTTTATAGTTTTCAAAAATTCTATGACCGTATTATTATCTAAAACATTAATTTCTAAATCTTGAAATTGAGAAAGAATTTTATAAAATTCTGGTTCTTCTTCAGGATTATCATCCCTTCTAATGCAAGGCTGTCCTATAGAACAAGGCTCACATTCTGACTCTGATGGGTCAGAGGAGATTTCTCCTAAGATTCTTAATTCCTCCGTGCTATAATCACTAGAGGAGGCTGTCTCCAATTCTTTATCAGTATCCTCTAATAAAACTTTAGATAAAGTTTCTTTTGTTTTATCATCTATGTCAAGATCATTAATCTTTTTCTTAGTCCAACAATTTTTTGCATAATGACCTATTTTCCCACATTTGTAGCATACAATTTGTTTTTTCTTATCTCTCTTTCTCTCTTCTCTTTCTCTTTTCCTATCCATTCTTTTTTCTATTTTTTTGTGGGAATATTTCCTTTTCTTAAATCTTCTAAAATTTTCTTCTTTTATTTTTCTAGGCTTAATATTTTTACTAGTAGATGGTATGTCCATGCCAAATTGATCACAAAATTTTCCTAATTGTTGTTTTTCTAGTAAATTTTGTCTTTTAATTTGTTGGTTTAATTTTAGTTCATTACATAAATTTAAACCTTCCTGAATGCATGCTCCTATTAACTTTCCGTAAGTATAATCTTCATAAGGTATAGTTAATTTATCTCCTCTAAGACTCTTGCGTACTCTCTCCGCAAATAAATAAGGAAGACCATCTATAAACTTAGATTTCCAATGAGAGCTATTACTTTCTGGAAGTTCCATTACTCTACTAAGAAAAGTATCTTTATACCATCTAAAATCAGTAAGAGTTTTACATTTTAGATTTTGCAATAAAGTCCTAATGTTTTCACTATTATCTGAGTATCTTCCTGTAAAATGTTCAACAATATTTACTATCAGTGTATAAACAGCATTATCAATATTTTGACCATTTTCTTGCTTAACAGCTCCACAGATTATACTTTTTTGTTCTTGTGTTAAATAATTATCCCACCAACCTTTAAGTTGTCCAGTAAATCCGGCTATTATCATATTTACTATGGCCCTATCCGTATTATTATTAGCTTTGCATATAGTAGAATACATTAACATTCTATGAACAACATTATAAATTTGTTTATCAGTATAACTATCAATATTCCATTCATAAATCTGTTTTCCACTATAGCTATTATTTAAAATATATTCTTGTTCCTCATTTAACACATCCATAGGAGTTGGTCTTCTATAATAATAAAACCTTTGACTTGGCTTCTCAGCCCATTTTTCAATCTTATTTATTTGATCTTGAATTATTTCCTTATGATCTTGCTTATTACCAAATTGGTGCATCAAATCTTCATCTAAAGTACTAATACTAAATTTTCCAAATTTATTCTCTAATATTTTCTCTAATTCTGATGTTGATTTTAATTTAAAATCCTTGATTTCAGGTGGTGGCTGGATGCTAGGAGTAGCAATAGAATTCTGGAGTATTTTCTCCTTTCTATAGTGTTGATCATTTATCAAAGAAATTATGCCTTCAACCCTATCATGTAACAAAATTATTTGTTCTCCAAGTGTATTCAAAAAATAGTTTGTATAATTATTTTGTTCAATTAGTGTATTTAGCTGTTTACATGTAATTTGTAAAGTATCATTTTCAAATAATTTTGAATATGCTAGGAAATTACATATTTTCCCTTCTTTTTCTATTTGAAAAGGTTGTTGAGGTGGAAAAGTACTCGTACTACATTCACCATTCATTAATTTGTAATTTCTTTCTAAAACCGAAATATATTGATCCACATATGTAGACATAAACCATGGTACAAAAAATAAAATATTATTAGTCTCATCACATTTTTCATAAAATTCTTCTTGTAATTGAATTTGTTCTTCTTTTTGAAAATTATTAAAAAACCATTCCCTAAAAGGTTCCCATCTAGGTAAGGAAAATTCCTTTCTAATCTTTTGCCTAGCTATAGAGCCAGGGCTAAAATCTATACGTGGTTTATAATCCATTAAAGAGGAAAACTCATTTCAGACATTGTGTCTGCTATCTTAATATTACGACCTTTAACTATATTATCTTTTCCTATACATAATTCATCAATTCTATTATTTTCATCTGATTTTTCTTCTCTTATTTGAGAAGTAGAGGCTCTTGATGGGATTTCTACTCTATAATCCATAGGTTCAATATAAGAATGATTTGATATTGAATTAGATCTAAAAGACCTATACGCGGACTCAAGTAATTTGTTGTTATTATCGAATTGTAAAGTTACCGATCCTTCTGGAGTTTGCATTATATCTATCAAATTTGACTGAATTTGTGGTTTTACCGGGACAGCTTTCTCTATTATCCAGTTATCTGGAAAATCTATCTCTTCCCATTTAATGGCTCTTCTAGTCATTATATTAGACATACTAAAATTTGTTTCTATTAATATAGTCTCATTCGTTGGTTTATCAACCCTTTTACACTGAGGATTTAATGTAAATAAAGGTTTATAGTAAATTCTATAACAAATACATATTATTTCAGTACCAGGCATATAATTATATCCATGTGTCTTAACATTTAAGGTTACCGCATCAAATATATTAGCATCAGAAAGAGATAATTGTAGATTAGGATAAACATCAAAATAGACTGGACCATGGGCCAAACTTGATTGTATTATTCCCATTAATGATTTTTTCCAATTTAAATTTCTACCATCTCTTAAAGCTGCTACAAAGCTTTCTGGTAATCTTTCTAATGTTAATGGTTTAAAGGCTATTTGGATTAACCCAATATGTAGGAATTTATAATCTCTCCTATATGGAGCTATATCTTTTTCACTTAACAATTTTAAAATCATTTCTTCATTATTAAGAGGAATTGACTCTTCCGTAGTTTTAACTACTTGTTTAAATCCAAGCCTTTCAAAAATACCTAATTGATATATAATCTTAGGTTCAATTTTAGGAATTGTCCATCTATTAAGTAATTCTAAGTTTTGTGGAATATCAGTCTCAGTATTAATACTGTTTTTAACAATATCTTTCTTTTTGATCAAATTCATCAGGTGATTAATTTTTCTGTGTTAAACCATTTCTCCCTTGTTCGAATAATCTGGCTCTGATACCAAATGTAGAGACTAACGAGACTGGTTAATAAATAACAGAATACGAATATATATATCTTAAAACTACAAATGAAGATAAAGAATACAGATACGAAAATCATGACTGACTCAAATGCTTATTTGATCTGATTTAGGTTCGGGAATGATTACAGAACGATGATTCCGTCAAGACAGTTATTAACTTGCGAATTCTTGGAATGAACTCATACAAAACACCCCAAATGCCTCTACAACTACAACGGCAAAAACGGGCAAACATGTACGTCTGTCATTCCTTGAACTCTTTCTGCCAGAATCATCATTCTAACCCAACCATTTAATCCTATCATATATGCATTTCAATCTTCATAATAATACTGAGACTGATATTATAAAATAATAAAATAATAAAAAGAGTAATGGTAACAAATATAAAAAATAGCCTGCTACTCGTTTGTTACACTATTGACATGAGCCCTAGTTGTTACTTGTTAGTTGTTACTAGAGGTGGTTTTGGACGTTCCGGGGGCCTGGCCCATTAGTCCGGTTCGAGTTCGGTTCGGGCCCACCTGGCCCACGGACGGCCCCTGGCCCCTTTTGTAGTGAAGCAGATTGCTGCTTTGGGTTTGAGCCCCAGGCCCGGGCACGGTTCGAGCCCACCTCAAATTCGGTGGGCCTTCAGCCCGGGCACGGTTCGTGTTCGTTTAAGCCCCTTACTAACGTGCCCATGTTAGATCCAGCGTGGGCACGTTGATATGGTCATTATAATCCACAGACAAAACTAACATGTACATGTTGAAATCAACGTGCCCACGTTAGAATCGCAGAATGCAGCAGAAACATCAGCAATTTAAAAGATAAGCAAACATCTCAACACAATACATCAAATTAAACATAAACGGCCTAATTGTTCATTCATCAAACACTAGATAAACATTGAAATTGTTCAAAAGCGAAGAATTCAAAACAATAAACATAAACATCCAAATTGTTCAAAATCATTAAATGTTAAAAATCATTACATCAAATTTCAAAACACATTCATTCATGTGTTCCTTCATCCATCTGATCGGCATCCGGTGGTGGTGGAGATGGTCCTCTGTGACCCCCGCTCATCCTCATCATCTAGCACATGTTATACATTTAGCAATTTCTCTAACTCGATCGGCCTCAAAGTGTTGCCAAACCCAAGAATATTTCTTCCTCTCGTTAGTACTAGCCGTAGCACTACTTTGAGAGTTCAAAACGGGAAATTCATCAATAGTATGCTCATTATCTAAGTTAATGAAATCATTCGACATACTACCACTTGCGATTGAGGCATTAACGTTTCTAGGAATCATGCGTTTTGGTGCCATTATAAATTTCACACAATCAAAAAATTAAACAAAGTTACAATAAAAATGATAGAGAATACCAAATTCAAGTTGAAGCGAGGAGATTGAGATTCAATGCAACGAACAAGCCGAAACCTTCGAGATTCAATTCAACGAACAAGCCGAAACTTCGAGATTGATCAATACTTCTATGAGAATATGATATGAATAACTTTTGTTTGCTTTGCTTTGATATTAAATGAGGCTAGTTGTGAATGGTGTGAAATTAATGAAGTTAGAGGTCCCTTTTATAGGTGCATAATGGTGGTAAAAAAAGTGATCCTGCTGAACCAACGTGTGGATGTTGGATCCAACGTGCCCATGTTGAACATAAAATAGCCATTAAATGCGAAAAACGGTCAAAAAAATAACCGTTTAATTGACAACGTCCACATGTTGGATCCAACGTCCACACGTTGGTTCTTCCAAAATGACCGTTATTTAATTTTACTAGCCGTTAGAAACACAACATATACACGTTGAATATAACGTGGGAACGTTGGATCAACCAAATTGACCGTTATGAAAATTTACTAGCCGTTATAAACCAACATGGCCACGTTGTATCTAACATGGGCACGTTTGTCCCCTATGATAACTTCAATTCTATTATAAATACGATAACATATCTTACATTTCAACTATAAAACTTTGAATTCTTCAATATAAATCACAAATTAAGACTCAATGGAAATGGATCGAGAACATGTTCCAACTCCAGTACCATTGAAGCGGTTTTACAAGGTTATTCTCGACCATCTTGTGTAACGATCGAACTACCTCCAAATTATGTTAGAGGATGTCGGCTTTTTCTAGAAGGTGAGTGTAAGTTTTTTATTGATGATCAAATTTTTGATGTGACATTCGAAAATGGAAGAGGAGAGAATGGAGAACTAGGTCGTGTTTTCTTTACGGATGGATGGCGTCAATTTACTACTCAATTCAATTTAGCCTATGGACATGTATTGACGTTCGAGTTTCATAACGAAAAAAACGAGCGACATGGATGTATAGTTTATGTTGTCCGCGTGTATGGTCTCGATCATTGTGAGAGAAGACCTATTGCACCTTGAAGTATTTAATTAACTATGTAAACTCCTTTCCATATGAGTATAAACTGTGTTTTTTAATAAAAATTATGATCAATTATTTATTGTTGTTATTAACATATTTATTGAATTAACTAATGATAAAGTTTCTGATTAAAACGTGCCCATGTTGGGTGGCCAACATGGGCACGTTATGGCAAAAAAACAGAGACAAAAAAACCACCCAACGTGCCCATGTTGTAATCTAACGTGGGCACGTTAGGCCCCCGTACTAGGGCCTCGAACCGAACAGGGGCCCAGTATTCCCTTAACTGACGGGCCCGGGCCCGGTTCGTTTAGGACTCTGGGCCCCACGAAGACAGTATAGGGGCCCGTCTGATTTGTTTGTTAGTGGGCTGGGGCCGTCTGCTTCGGTTCGTTGGCCACGTCTACTTGTTACTAAGCTAACTAACATGCATTGAACTGTCCATACCCGTTGGTTTGCTTAGTAACCAATAATCTACTCGTCTGTAAGCAAAGTAACGAGTGCTCCACTCATTTGTGGCAAAGTATAAAATAGTATTTTCCCTCCCTCCATTTTACTATATTGGTGTGTGTATATTGGAATCCGTTACATACTCTGAATTTACCTTGTGTTGGGCAATGGGCTAGTCAAGCGGGGACGTTTAAGATGAGTCTATCATCTTTTATGATACTTTTCGATTCCTTAATTCAAGAATCATTTTTTCCAACACCAAATGATTTGATTGATCACTAACATTTGCTAAAAACCTTAGTCGATCACCGTGATATGACTTTGTATAGTTTCGATTACTAATGTTGAGCATTATGTATACTTGGGGTCACTCACGCATTTTTTTGTACAACCCTTTTTGGCATTTTAAACATTTTTACTAGGGGTATTTTTATCCGTCTTCAACAAATTTTTCATTAAGCTCAACTAAAATGCATCTCTTTGAACTCTATGCACATTTTCTTCACCTAAACTCATGATTCCATGCTAAAAAGGATGAGTTTAGTTGAAGTTAATGAGCACACAATTGAAAGGGATGAGTTTTAGTTGAACTTAATGACAAATTTATTAAAGAGGGACAAAAAATACCCCTAGTAAAAATGTCAAAAATTCGCGTGTTGTACATAAAAAATGCGTGAGTGACCTAAAGTATGCATAACACTCAACATTAGTGATCGAAAATATACAAAGTCATACTAAGGGGATTGATTGGATCTTTTTACCAAACGTTATTAATCAACGAAGCCATTTGCTCTTTTTTCAAATACCAATCAATTTTTAAGATTTCATTTTACAAAATTTCTTATTAAAAAAGAGATGAGAGAAAATTATTTGTGAGATGAATTTAAACATTTTTCTAAACTTTATTCAAATGTAAAGGTGAATGACAAGCACGCTTGGAAACATAGGTGATGGACTAGTAACATTCTACAAACATAGTAGTCATTTGCCACAAATAGATATATATATTAAAATATTAACTAAAACGCATAATTATAAGTTATATGTGCATGATGTTTTCTAATAGTGAAAGTACAATTTTACCTCTTAAGTGTAGTCTTAGAACGAGGTTCACTTAATGTTAAAATAGTAATTTCTCTCATTTTACTATTATTCATACTAAAAGATTGTGACCTTTGACTTTTCAATGGTCAAAATTATAAAAAAAATGTTATAACACGAGCATATATATAAACCTGATAATAACACTAGGTGGAATAGTACTTATGTTATGTTGAACACTGCTTATACATATAGGTAGTATTTTTCAAAATATTGTAATAATGATGAGGCTTTTGAGTTGTTCTGTCGTTCTGAAACACAATGCGCTAAAGTTGTTGAAGTATGTGATTTCTGCAAGTGTTTCTTGATGTGATAAACCTGATTAGTAGTTCAATTTATCCAACTGTGAATCTGTTTCTATTAGAATTATTAAGGATAAAAGAATTGATAAATTCTCAACTAAATAATTCTACGCTTCATATGCAAAATATGGTTGCTAGAATATCCCTTAAGTACGATAAACATTGGTCGGAATGTGACTTGTTGATTAGTTTTGGGACAATTCTTGATCCTATATATAAATTAGAGATGATTAGATATGGATATAAGGCTATGTATTCACATGATCATGAAGAATAGGTGGCTGGTGCTACGAAAAATTTTGAAGAACTCTTTGATTAATATACCACAATGTATGAGGACCAAAAAGGAAAAAGGCCTGAAGATTTTAATCTATATTTGAAACAACACCTTCTACATTGGAGAAATAAAATTTGATAGATTTATTAAAACTATTGAAACTGAATTGAAAGAAAAAACTGATTTGCAATTGTATTTTGAGGAATCTAGGTATTTACTTTGGTGGAAAGTGAATGAAGGAAAATTTAAGATTTTGGCAAAAATGACCATGGATGTTCTAAGTATTCTTTTCACTACTGTAGCATCAGAGTCCACATTTAATGCTTGTGGAAGGGCAATTGATAAAAAAAAGGACTTCAATGAGAAGGGATGCTATTGAAACACTTCTATGTGCGGGTGATTGGATATAAGAGGCTTATGGTATTAGCAATGAAAAAAGAGGTACTTTACTTGTTATTCACTTATTATTTTATTGATTGTTATTAAGTTATTATTTGTATTGATTTAACCTTATATTTTAATTGTTTGCTAAGGAAATGATGATCCTTCTGAGTCGGACTTTGAGAAGGAGTATTAAATGGTCTATAATAGGGGTGTGGAGGAAAATCGAAACCGAAAAGAACCGATTTTGTTGGAACCGATCAAAACCGAACCGATTTCAGTTCCATCTTTGAGGGAACCGAACCGATGCGGTTCGGCTTATGGGAGAACCGATAAAAACCGAACCGAACCGATTACTAATTTTATGTAGAAAAAGTTAAGCTTAGTAAAGGATAATTGGCGAGAGGATTTAATATTGTTTATTGTTACTATGATATAATAATAAATAAGTGAACATGTTTTAAGCTAATAATATATGGATACATATATATATTTAAAAAGTGGTGTCGTGTGACGAATGTGTATACAAATTTTGAAATTAGTTTTAAAAGGAGCTCGTTAAACTTATATAAAATAGATATATCTTTGGAACTTAATTATGAGTTACATTTAATATAAAACAATACTAATCACATTTAGATTTGAGTCCAAAATGAATAATAATATTAGTTAGGAACGAACAGACCTAAAATTTCAAAGCCGAAAGTGGGCTCAAATTTATGCCCAAAACACGAGGCCCAGAACCGAACCGAAACCGACCTGGAACCGATATGAACCGAACCGTTTAGAACCGAACCAATTTCGGTTCTTTCTGGCGTAGAACCGATGATATCGGTTCGGTTTTTTTTTTTGTCCAAAATCGAACCGAACCGTGCACACCCCTAGTCTATAAAACTACACTGCTTGTACTTTCTTAATTGTTATTATTTTGTTTTCCTTGTTGGTTTGTTGCTTTATGAAAAAATGATGACATATAAATTCTGATTTTCATA
Organism: Echium plantagineum; assembly: GCA_003412495.2. Taxonomy (NCBI): domain Eukaryota; kingdom Viridiplantae; phylum Streptophyta; class Magnoliopsida; order Boraginales; family Boraginaceae; genus Echium; species Echium plantagineum. Next base: position 1,636,762 of record CM016567.1, on the reverse strand, counting down.
TATAAGGTGATATATTATTTCCTTGTTGGGTTGTTTGCCCTGCATATTGGTTAAATATGATGAGTCACTCTTGACTGTTATATTTGTTAGAATTATGAGGTGTTTGATACGTTATAATAAGTGCCCGTTGAACAATTTGATTGTTCGTACTGATTATTTATTTAAAATCAAGTTCATACGCATATTATGTTTGACAATAATATACTTGCTGGGAATGAATTCGAACTGCATTGGGGATCATGATGGTTTTACTAGGGCCCGCTCATTATTTATATGTTAGTAAAATACTTGTCAATATTTTATTAACATATGGCTAATGTTATTTCGATCTTAGAAGGTCACACACATACAATGCGTTTGATTTTCAATACGATTGAAACTTCCGGGGTTTAAGTGTAATCGTCAAAGAATGAAGGGGAGGAAATTCCAAAGTGAAATTTCCAACCCCATAGTCGACCAAATAAATGACCAAAATGAATGAGAAAAGTCATTTTGACTTTTGAATTCAAACACACTTATTTGTAATATGTGTGGTTGAATAGGTGGGAAGGTTACACTTTGTTTTAATGTGATTAAACACAAAGGATGGTAACATCTTTTTCTATTCAACATAGTATTAAGTGATGAATAATTGAGAGGGAGATTATGTTTTGTGTTGATTCTATATAAACACCATTTGGTAAATATCATATATTTTTGCCTTCTTGAGTCTAGTTGCAACTTGCAAATAAATTTTGATTCTCGTGAAAAACTGATGCAAATGAGCCTTGATTTCCATATTGTTGCAGTGTTACCTACTCATTCTATTTTTCATTTCTGTTTACATGAAAAAATGATGAGAATACAACCTGATTTCCATATTGTTCTCACTAAATGACTACTCGTTTATTAGTTGTTGCATCTACTTTTCCTCGAACACAAGTACAACCAAATGAGAATTGTGTTGTTGTCTCTTGTCTTCCTCAAACTCAAGCACCAATTGTACGACCCACGACATCTAATAAGCAAGTCAGGCCACCCAACAGCAAGGAAACATGCAACAAAAAGATGCGGACTAATTGAAGAACTTTGCAATTTGGCAACATCTAAAAACATTCTTATTTTGTGTAATTTTGTGTAATTTTTGAACTTATGAAACTGTAACTTAATTTTGTTTTGTTAGTTTGGGTTGTAATAGATAATATTACACATTAGAATTTCAAATTTATCTTGAACGTTGTTATTTTGAATTTCAGAATCAAAAGACAAGAGACTTGTGAAATTTAAATTTTGGATCGAATGTTTTGTACACGGTGCGCGAACTCGGACTGAATCGAGCTGAACATTTTCTCTCAAAAATCCATGCGAACTCAAACTCAAACTTATGAAATAGATGTTCGTCACTTTCAGACCGGATATAGTCCGATCCGTTTACAGGCCTAATCCATAATCATTATTAATTTGTATTAGAAAATTCTAACATACACGTACTAATTCATATAAAAACAGTACTTAGACCAATTCATTTCATACTCAAAAACACGTACTAAAAGCTCCAGTATAATCCTTAAGTAAACTAGGCAAGCTACACAACAATACACAAGACAACGAGAAACAATATACATCTAATATAACTTATAAGAAAAAATATGTATCTTAGATCAGAAACAACCTCAATAGTTATCAAAGTATTAGTTTGTGACCAATACTTGTCGTACTCAACTTGCTTTTCACTTGCAAGTATTTGAATGTTATGACTTTTGAGAGTACAAACTATGTTTGTCGAGTAGCGCCTTCACCCTATAAAGCTCGGTCAAAAACAAGTTAACAGTTAAATAAGAAGTCCCACTTATTATTTTTGTAACATCGGCGAACACTTCCAAAAACTAACAAATGTCATATATAGTTGTCAATCAAGATGATTAGGAACATAGTGCATGAATGACCCATTTTTCTCTGCATACCGAGGCCACACGTCTTTATAATGGTATGCAGTGGAAAACATCAACCAAGTCGAATTCCATCTAGATTTTGTATCCAACACTAGCATTCTGCCTTCAAATTGCAACTCAACAACTATTTTTTAAAATACCTTACATCTACTTTCAGAATCCAACAAGTACCTAACACCATTCCTAACCTTATCAACAAGAGGCTTTATAATATCAAGACCATCTTGCACCAATAAGTTTAAGATGTGTGCACAACACCTCACATGAAACAATTTACCGTGAGAAGGTAGGTATCTCTTATTGGAATAGTCTACCTTCAATCTGGCAATGAAGTTCATTTGCAGAAGCATTATCTAGATAAATTGATACGACCTTATACCTGATATGCCAATCATCCATTAAAATAATCAATTCCTTAATAAGAACTTCCCTGTTATAAAGTGGAGGGACATTCTTAAAAGCTAAGGCACTTTTGTGAAGCTATCACTTTGAATCAATAAAATGGATTGTAATAGTCATGTATCCTTTATTTTGTTCACCGGACCACCATAGATCAGTAGTCAAATTGATCCTACTAACTAGAGATAACCTTTTTCATCTTAATTTTTTCCTCCTCGTAACAAGCCTCACAATCAAGTTTAATAGTATGACTAGTAACTCTTTTGTACCAATGCTATATCTCATTTAAAGACTTAATAAATATTACACCATCCATAATAGAAAAAGACAATTCATGACCTAATACCTTATAGGCCGCAACTTCTCTAACCTAAGGATGATTATACTACCAAGTAGCAAGACTCGGAGTACTAGCCTCACCACCAATTTTAACTTAGACTGAGATAAATCTTTCTCACCTTTAGATAATCTTAACTTTCTTTGCAAAGAAGCAAGTAATGTACTTTGATATTTGGCATCATAAGTATATTGGCTCCCACACAATTTGCACTTCCACTTTTTAGTACCATCAGGAGGAATAACAATGTCATCCTTGATGGACAATTGATTTTTTTTGCCCGAACATTTCTTTGAAGGTCATCCTCAGCTCTAGCAGTATCACTGATAGTTGTGGACTCATCAATATTTGGGGTATCCAATCTCACCTCAACTCGACCAATGGTCACACAATCATCAAGATCAAGATCAAACTGGTCCATTGTAGGACTAATGGAAGAATCTTGAATAGACATAGGACAAAATATTAATTATTATAGTATTTATTACAACAACAAGTTAACGTAATAACGAATTACAACAACTAAAAAATACAACAATAATTACAAATTGTTCAACTTATTAGATAATTTATTAGAATTAGAAACGGAACTTTATTAAAAAATTGAAATTTCAAAACAAATGAGATGAACAAGCAGATTTGTAATGTACAATTAAGATAAAATTTACATTTGACATCATAAATAAAATAGCCTAACTTAAATTTTAAAATCTCCCAATAAAACAACCCCAATTAACAGTAAACAATATGTATGTCTAATTAAATAAAATATGAAAATCGAAATTCTAACAAAGCCAAACATAAATTTAAATTTTATAACACTATTATAATATATGGTTGAAGACTGAAGCCATTACATTCTTAATTAATTAAATCATTTAATTTTAGAAAAAATTGAAGCAAAAAAAGAAATAAAAATTGAAGCACATATATGAAATGGAATAAGTCATAAAGGGATTAGATAATCGAACCCTAGAGAGAAGATAGATTCGGAAACGATAAGGATTTGCGATTGAAAGTGTTGGGTAGCGATAGAGAGACCAGACGCGAAAGATAAAGATGGTATGACTGTGTGAGACTCTATTTTCTGAAAATCCAAGTCAAACATTAGTATAAATAGTCCAACCTTATCGGGTAATTATCAGGTTGTCGGTCCGGTACTAAATGGGTCTCGGGTAAAAAAAATTCCCGTTACCAGACCGAGTTCCTATCGGGTGGGTAAATGGTCCAGGAATTTTGGACCGCTTCCCGGGCGAATCTCGGTTTTCCCGGCCCAATAATAGCTCTACTCTAAGATAGCAAAATATCCTCTTCACAACTAGCCAACGCTCTTTTCCAAGCTCTCCCGTGGACCTACTAACCACATTGACAGCATGCACAAGATCCGGTCTAGTGCATACCATAACATACATTAAGCTTGCAACTGCACTAGCATAAGGAACACATGTCATGTATTCCTTTTCCTCAGTTTAGGTGCAAATGCCACAAAGATCGCAGTTGAAGCACTAGGAGTAGCAATAGGCTTTGCCATAGCCATTTCAAATCTTGATAGAATCTTCTCAAGTGCACGAGTCGTAACCGAGTATAAGGTGAAAAGAGCAAGGGTCGAACCAACAGGAAAATGCTATCTAATTCAATTATTGTAACCTATTAAATAAAATGCAAAATTTAAATATAATTCAGGAAGATGCCAAATAAATAAAACATTAAAAATACTAGGACATCTTATCAATATTTAAGCAATTACTAGGAACTTCGAATCCACCGTACAATATCCTTATCTACCAATTACGCAGAATTGCTCACGCAAAGGTTTTACCTCAATTAATTCAATTAAATTAATAATTAAACCAAAAGAGTATATTGAACTGTCAATTATCCCTGGTGTCTGGTCTAATCAATTATCTAGATGCGAACCAAATAGTTCCAAGCGCATGATGTGTACTATGTTAATTCTCTATTAAATTATTCAAAAGAGCTAATTATGATAGTCTTACATGGGCGGTAGTCAATCATAATCTCATACTAAGAACAATGAATAAAAGTAGTGCGTAACAATTCCGAAATAACGGTAAACCACTTAACTGTACGGGTTCATCTAATCCCTAATAATAAAGAAACTAGATCATAATAATAAATTTACAAGACATAATTGTTCTTGAATTAAACATGAACAAAATAAAAACAAACTGAAAAACTGAAGCGATCCTACAGCTGGCCACTGAAGAGTAGTATGTTGCAGCCAAGTTTCTTCTCTTTATTTGACGTGCACCCCCTGGTCAAGAATGGCGGGTGCCCTCTTTCTTTTGGGATTTGGGCTTTTTTTAATTTATTTTTATCCTGGTAGTTAATTGTCTCTCACGTATTGTTCTGGCTTGACTGCATCTTGGATTTTTATTGGATCACAGTTGACTTGGGCTTAAACTTGTAATTAAATCCTGAAGAAATCATTCTCAACCCAAAAAGTCACTATTCGTATAAAAACATCCAAGTTACCAATTAAATCCAATCAATTCCAATTTTACCATCAAAGTATGATAATTAAGGAAAATGAAGCATTCTAGTTACATTAATATTAAAACCCAATAAAGTATATAAATTTATCCTCAGAAACTCTTTCAATCTAGGAAAAAAAGTGCATTCATCAGCCCTCATGTAGGGTTAATGATCGGGGACATCACTTACTTTTCCCCAATATCACTATTTGATCACTCACCTTTCAAAGGGTCCTAGTTAATCAATCACCTTTTTAAATTTGATCTCAGTTGGTCTATCGGCATTTTTTCGGCTGGTCAATGCTTGTGATGACCATTAGTAAATGCTTTTTTCGCCTTTTAATGTAAAAATTAAGGATCGGTTTTGGAATTATTTGTAATTTTCCATTTTTTGTAGCTTAATTTCGTCATGAGAGGACGAAAAAACCCTTATTAATGGTCATCACGTGCGTTAACCGGTCGTTGACCAGCGAGAAAAATGGCCGATAAACCAACTGAGACGAATTTTAAAAGGTGAGCGAGTAATTGAGACCCATTAAAAGGTAAGTGATCAACTGGTGATACTGGGGACAGGTAAGTGGCGCCCGCAGCCATTAACCCCCCATCTGTGACAAAAAAAAGAAGCTTCCTTTGACTTCTATCCCTGAAGATCTCCATTAGCAGAATTTTCTTGGCAGCACCCAAATCCTTCATCTCAAACTCAACACCGAGTATCCCCTTCAGCTTCTGAATGTAAGACCTAGTGACCACATCAATCAACTTATCATCTACATACAACATTATATATATGAGACAACCATCTTTGACCAAGTTGAAAGAAACAGATATCATATGGACTTCTCAAAGACCTAGTCTCAAGCATGTAGTAATCGAATTTTTTGTACCACTATCTTAGGGATTGTTTCAAACCATATGACTTTTTCAACTTATAGAATAATTCTTCCTTTCATGTTCTTGAAAACCATCTGGTTGAGCCATGTATATCTTTTCTTTCAATTCTTCATGTAGTGCAACTATAGCAAGAAGCACTCTAATGGAAGTGTGTTTGGCCACAGGTGAGAATATGTCATTGTAGTCTTGTAAAGCCTCGCCCCGGAACACCGGGTCGTAACGTTATTTGATTTGATGGACTGGCCTCACAAACCACAACGGGTCTTTCCAGCACGTTTTGTCCTAACTCACGTGCTCACTGGGACACTTCCCAGTGGGTCACCCATCCCAGAATTACCCCACGTCAAGCACGCTTAACTTTGGAGTTTTTATGAGTTTGGATACCAAAAAGAAGATACATCTTGATGGTATGAGTAGTACTAATCAAATCATATCAAATATATCACATCGCCCACTTTGGCCCTGGTATTACAATCTCCCCCACTTAAACACTCATCGTCCTCATTGAGCCACATCCACTCCACATCCAGGACCGTACCATCCGTGTGAGACTCCAGATATGGCTACTACACTTCAAGAGGTCACTCCCATCCTCAATGTAGCACTTTGAGCCGCATAACACTTAGATCTCACATTTCGGACGACCCCGCTCTGATACCATTTGTAACGCATCGCCCCAGAACACCGGGTCGGAACGTTATTTAATTTGATGGACTGGCCTCACAAACCATCACGAGTTTTTCCAGCACATTTTGTCCTCACTCACGTGCTCACCGGGACACTTCCCAGTGGGTCACCCATCCCAGAATTACCCCAGGTCAAACACGCTTAACTTTGGAGTTCTTATGAGTTGGGCTACCAAATTCATAACGACCTCACAACAATTCCAAATCGTACCCCGTTTTCAGGCGTGTGCTCTAACTATCGAGGGCTACCAACAAATTAAATTTCATAATTTTTGGAACACGTTTACTATGTATTTCGTATTTAATCTCAAAGCAACATAACTTATAATCCTCAACAATTACATAAATACAGATTAATTATACCTTAATGCGAAGGGGAAGGCCTAATGATCACGATATTTGAATCAAGAATCAAATTTGAGCAAGAGGATGAGAAGAATCGAGCAAGGTGATTGAAAGTGGCGATTTGGCTTGTGTAGAGGGCGGCCAACGGTTTGTGTATGATGAAAGGGTTTTGTGTCAAGAACTAGGCTTAAATAGGTGATTAGAAAGCCTCCGACATGAGCTTTGCCCAATTAACTTGGCTCGAGTGCAACTAACGAGTTACTAACAAGTTCCATAACGATTCTAACAAGATTTATATGAATACCTAACGAGTTATTAACGTTTTAATTGTAATTATAATATTTTATTATAATAAAGGCCGTGTTATTACAATCTACTCCCTTAAAGAATTTCGTCCTCGAAATTGAAATCAAACTAATATCCCTGAGCAACAACATATTTCTATGACATACATAATCGACTTCAACATCTTATAAATCTACAATCCGTATAACCATTGGTTACATTATCTCCATCATTTTAAATAATAATTCTCTTAATTCGTGTCAATAATAATATCACAACATCTTTATATCCTATCCTCATGCCTAGATCTATAAGTATATATACCTCCAACTATTATCAACAAAAATCACTAACCACAAGCGACAACTAGTTCATATATATAATATAATAATCATAGACTACCACTCAAAATCACATATACATAATACCATATCTCAACACCACGCACAAAATCACATATCCACAATCATCAAAGAACTAATATCATCAACGTCACATTAGGTTCAAATAAGTCTCACGTGGTGGCATTTCTCCTCAGTCTACGAAAAGAAACGAAAATACATCCGACCCCTATACTCATGCTGACCTCTATCTAGCAACACTACACATTTTTCTAGACACACTAGCAGGCAAGCACATACCATATAGGACCCAACAATCATGTAACCTAAGCACATATACCAAACTTGTAACGACCCGCCCCAGGTGGGCCTCCCTGAGGTTAGGCTCGCTATCAAATCCATAACAGAGTCACCACTCGATGGATGACTCGATAACAAAACTCGTTTAACGAAATGAAACAATATAGAAATAAAAGTAACTAAAACAGTAAAATGTCGTAAATCTGTTTTTACTGGAAATATTGAAAAACATGTCCATCGGGGTATCAATCTAAGACTCCACAACAACCCAATAATGAAAAATCCGAAACTATCCAACAATTCCAATACATAAAAAAATACTACCCAACAAGGGTAAATCATAGGAAACATAACAGACTCAAAGTAAACAGAGAAGTCACGACTGAGGGAGATCCTAATGCCACTTCGCCATTCACCAAGTGTAATCTACTCGCAATAGCACCTAGCCTGATAAGAATAAATACCCGAAGGGGTCAGCTCGACAGCTGGTTTATACTACTCACGGGTGGCTACTAACCCACACACGTGATGTGAAAGCGACAAGAGCACAAACACCTCAACAAGGGAAAATTGAATATAATAACATAAGAGAAATCCAATAGTTCAACAGATCCGGCATCTACCCTATCATGGCAACATCCCGCCATCAGTCGCATCACCTCAGTGACCGGCACCTAATCTATCATGGCAATATCTCGCCATCACCCGCATCACCCCAGTAACCGACACCTAATCTATCATGGCAAAACAGATTTACGACATTTTACTGTTTTAACTACTTTTATATCTATATTGTTTCATTTCGTTAAACGAGTTTTCTTATTGAGTCATCCATCGAGTGGTGACTCTGTTACAGATTTGATAGCGAGCCTAACCTCAGGGGGGCCCACCTAGGGCGGGTCGTTACAAATGGTATCAGAGCCGAGCCGTCTGAAATTGTGAGAACTAAGTGCTATGCGGTGCAAAGTGCTACGTCTAGGACGGGAGACACCTCTTTAGGCCGTAGTAGCCACTTGTAGAGTCCCACACTGATGGTACGGTCTTGGATATGTGTGTGGCTCAACGAGGACGTTGAGTGTTAAGTGGGGGAGATTGTAATACCCGGCCCAAAGTGGGCGATGTGATATGTTTGATATGATTTGATAGGTACTACTATACCATCAAGATGCATCTTCTTTTCGGTAGCCTAACTCATAAGAACTCCAAAGTTAATCGTGCTTGACCTGGAGTAATTCTGGGATGGGTGACCCACTGGGAAGTGTCCCGTTGAGCACATGAGTGAAGACAAAACGTGCTGGAAAGACTCGTGGTGGTTTGTAAGGCTAGTCCATCAAATCAAATAACGTTCCGACCCAGTGTTACGGGCGGGGCATTACAAGTCTACTCCTTCTTTTTGATTGAAACCTCTAACAACAATATGAGCCTTATACTTCTTGATCCCTTCAGCTGGGTACAAACCATCTTTTTTCTTGAACAACCAATTGAAGTCACAATTTTTCCCCGTAGCCGTCTTCCAATCAATGCCAGAGTTTGATTCTTTTACAGTCGTTCCATCTCATCTCCCATGGTAGCAAGCCATTGGACGGACTCAATACTAGTCACAGCTTCCTAATGTAAACTTCTTCTGCAATCTATAAGCTAACATTGTAACGACCCGCGGTGGGCCCGTCCTGAGATTAGGGTCGATACCAAATCAGTAACAGAGTCACCATCGATGGACAACTCGTTAAGAAAACTCATTTAAAGAAATAAAATGATATAGAAATGAATGTAATTAAAAGAGTAAAATGACGTAAATATGTTTTTGATGAAAATACTGAACAACATGTCCATCGGGGTATCAATCTAAGACTCCACCACAATCTAATAATGTAAAACACAGCATCAAATCTAATAACTCCCAATACGTAAACCCAAAAGGGTAAAACAGGAAAAACATAATGAGCATAATAAACAAAACAACCACGACTGAGGGAGATCCCAATGCCACCTCCCCACTCACCACGTAGAGTCTACTCACAGCAGCACCTAGCCTGATAAGAATAAATCCCCGAAGGGTCATCTCGACAGCTGGGGAATTCTACTCACGGGTGGCTACCAACCCATACACATGATGTGAAAGCGGTAAGAAGTACAGAAAGTAATAGCAGGGGTAAAACGGAAATGTACATAAATGACTAATCAGTAATCAACAGGAAAAAAATGATCCATCATAATCACATATTAGCACATGCACCTATCCATATGCACTAGATCCGGACTTTCACACTATACAGTACTCTACCTAGCTCGCCTGCAGGGAGATCACTGTAACGCCCCGCCCCCCCGAAACCGGGTCGGAACGTTATTTGATTCGATGAACTGACCTCACAAACCACCACGGGTCTTTCCAGCACGTTTTGTCCTCACTCACGTGCTCACCGGGACACTTCCCAGTGGGTCACCCATCCTAGAATTACCCCAGGTCAAGCACGCTTAACTTTGGAGTTCTTCTGAGTTGGGCTACCGAAAAGAAGATGCATCTTGATGGTATGAGTAGTACTAATCAAATCATATCAAACATATCACAACAACGCCCACTCTGGGCCGGGTATCACAATCTCCCCCACTTAAACACTCAACGTCCTCGTTGAGCCACACACACATCCACATCCAAGACCGTACCATCCGTGTGAGACTCTACCTCTCACAATTCCGGATGGCTCGGCTCTGATACCATTTGTAACGCCCCGCCCCCGAAACCGGGTCGAAACGTTATTTGATTTGATGAACTGGCCTCACAAACCATCACGGGTCTCTCCAGAACGTTTTGTCCTCACCCACGTGCTCACCGGGACACTTCCCAGTGGGTCACCCATCCTAGAATTACCCCAGGTCAAGCACGCTTAACTTTGGAGTTCTTCTGAGTTGGGCTACCGAAAAGAAGATGCATCTTGATGGTATGACTAGTACTAATCAAATCATATCAAACATATCACAACAACGCCCACTCTGGGCCGGGTATCACACCTACCATATTTGTTCTAATAGAGAATAGTTCACTACTTATTAGCAAATGGATGGAGGTAATATTTCTGTGGCCAACAGTTCAGTTTGCAAAGTTGTAGGGATGGGTTCTGTTAAGATTAGGAATCATGATGGTAGGTTCTGTACTTTAAATGAGGTGAGACATGTTCCACATATGACTAAGAATCTGATATCTCTAAGTCTACTTGACAAGAGGGGATGCAGTTTCAAGGATGAAGGTGGAGTGATAAATGTCTACAGATGATCTGAGGTAATTCTGAAAGGTGTGAAGCGTGGAACTTTATCTTTTTTAGAAGGGACTTCACTTCTGGATTCTGCAGTTGTAGCGTCTGCCTAAGTAAATCAGGAGAATATGAATAAGTTATGGCACTTGAGACTTGGTCACATGAGTGAAAGGGGATGCAAATTCTGGCTAAGGACAATCTTCTAGATGGGCACAAGGTTGAAAGTCTGAATTTTTGTGAGCATTGTGTGTTTGGTAAACTACATCGCAACAAGTTTACCAAAGCAACTCATAGAACTAAAGGTGTTCTAGATTACATCCACTCTGATTGTTGGGGACCTTCGCGAGTGGAGTCTTTGGGGGGAGGTCACAGATATTTTTTGTCGTTGATTGATGATTACTCTGGGATAACTTGGGTTTTCTTTATGAGGCAGAAAAATGAAGCTTTCGATAACTTCAAGCAATGGAAGTTCCTCGTGGAGAATCAGACAGGGAAGAAACTCAAGCGGTTGCGTACTGATAATGGTCTAGAGTTCTGCTCATCTGAGTTTGATGAGTTTTGCAAGATGGAGGGGATTGCTAGACTTCATACGGTTCGACACACACCACAACAGAATGGGGTAGCAGAACGTATGAATCAGACACTTCTGGAGAGATTTCGTTGTATGCTCTCACATGCGGGGCTGGCTAGAAGGTTCTGGGCAGAGGCGGTCAGCATAGCATGTTACTTAATCAATCGTTGTCCTCACACAGGGATTGATCTGAAAACTTCTACTGAGTTATAGTCTGGTAAGTCTGCTGATTACACGAACTTAAGGGTTTTTGGTTGTACTGCTTACTATCATGTAAATGAAGGGAAGTTGGAACCAAGGGCTAGAAAAGGTGTATTCATGGGATATGGTGATGGAGATAAAGGATATAGGATTTGGTCACCTTCTAAAAATCTGGTTATTATTAGTAGGAATGTTGTATTTGATAAAAATTTCATACTAAAGACTTATATTAAAGCCATAACATCTGAAGAAGGCGGTGTAGATAAACAGGTGGAGCAGAGAGACACTGATGATATTGGTGATGTTGAGGGGAGCTCTCCTCAATCACAGACAGAGGCAGAAACATTAGTAGTTCCACAGACAGAAGAACATCGCATTTAGCTTTTAATCGCCCTAGAAGAGCTAATTATGAAATACCTCCTACGAGGTTTGGTTATGATGATATGATGACGTTTGCACTTCAGGTTGCAGAGGAAGTGGATCCTCATGAACCATCGTCTTATCAGGAAGCTGTTTCAGGTACCGAGCCATCTCAATGGCTTGCTGCCATGGAGATGAGATTGAGTCACTTCATAAGAATCAGACATGGTATTGGCTAAGAGACCAGCAGGAAGAAAGATTGTGACTTGCAAATGGTTGTTCAAGAAGAATGAAGGGTTATCACCAGCTGAAGGGATCAAATATAAAGCCAGAGTTGTTGCTAGAGGTTTCAGTCAGAAGGAGGGGATAGATTACAATGAGATTTTCTCACCTGTAGTCAGGCACACTTCCATCAGAGTGCTACTTGCTATAGTTGCATATCAGGATTTGAAGCTTGAGCAATTGGATGTCAAGACAACTTTCTTACATGGAGAGTTAGAAGAGGAGATATATATGACCCAGCCAGATGGTTTCCAGGAACCCGGAAAGGAAGACTATGTATGCAAATTACAGAAATCTTTATATGGTCTGAAGCAATCACTGACACAGTGGTACAAAAGTAAATGATATGGTTAGAGGCCAGTCCTACATTTATCTGGTGCTATATGTAGATGATATGTTGATAGCTGCAGACAGGTCTGATATCAGAAAGTTGAAGGGATCATTCTGTGCTGAATTTTGTTAGAATTATGAGGTTTTTGACACGTCATAATAACTACCCGTTGAACAATTTGATTGTTTGTAGTGATTACTTATTTAAAGTTAAGTTCATACGTATATTATGTTTGACAATCATATACGTGCTAGGAATGAATTTGAAATGCATTTGGGGTCATGATGGTTTTACCAGGGCCCGCTCATGATTTATATGTTAGTAAAATACTTGGTTGATATTTTATTAACATATGGCTAATGTCATTTCAATCCTAGAAGGTCACACACATACAATGCACTTGATTTTCAATATGATTGAAACTTCCGGGTTAAAAGTGTAAATGTCAAAGAATCAAGGGGAATTCAATTAGCTTGTTTGACTTTGAATTCAAACACATATATTGTATTAATTGGTGCTTAATTGTGGAGGCGTTACGTCTTTGGGTTTAATGTGATTAAACCGCAAATTCATCACACACTTATTATTGTAATAAATGGTGAATAATTGAAAGGAAGGTTTTTTTGTGTTACCACTATATAAACACTATTTGATGGTAAACAAAATGATCAATCTTCTCATTATCATCTTTTCACTTGTAAGACAATTGAAAAGAAAAAATATTTCCTCTTCCTTCTCTATTCGGCCAAAACAAGAATAACATCAAGGGAAGAAAATCGTTTCTTTCTTGATTCATTGTTTGTCAAATACACTCAAGCTCTAGTTGCTTCAAGGAAGGAATCAAGCTAGCGTTGGTGTGAACTAACTAGAGAGAGGAACGCTGGTTGCTCTTCCGCTGCGCAACTCAAACTCGCTTAAAGAGGTATACACACAAACCCATAGTTAAATGTGAATTTTGAGAACTATGTATTTGATCCTTCAAACGATTTTACATAATTTGATATGTAAAACTTGTATAAATGCCCAACAAATTTGACATGAAGGATTTAGGTGGAGCTAAGAAAATCTTAGGGATGGAGATTAATAGGGATAGAACTAAGAGGAAGCTTTTCTTATCTCTAACGATACATTGAAAAAGTACTGTCTAGATTTGATATGGCATCGGCAAAACCAATAGATACTCCCAGTGCATCTAATGCACATCTGTCTGTAGCTTTCGCACCTAAGTCAGCTGAAGAGAAGGAATATATGTCTCATGTTCCTTATTCTAGTGCAGTAGGAAGTTTGATGTATGCTATGGTCTGCACTAGACCGGATTTAGCTTATGCGGTTAGAGTAATTAGCAGGTTTATGTCAGAACTTGGGAAGGAACACTGGCAGACAGTGAAGCGAATATTTAGATATCTCAGAGGTACATCTGATGTGGGTTTGTGTTATGGTGGAGATAGTCAGTGCTTAATTCTGGATATTCAGATTCTGACTATGCTGAAGATGTAGACAGAAGAAGATCGATGACTGGGTATGTTTTCACCCTCTGTGGTTCTGTAGTGAGTTAGGGAGCTATCTTGCAGTCCACAGTAACTCTGCCGACTACTGAAGCAGAATATATGGCACTGACAGAAGCTGCAAAAGAGGGGATCTGGTTAAGAGGACTAGTCAGTGATTTGGGTTTACATCATGATCAGGCGACAATTTTTTGTGGTAGCTTAAGTGCTATATGTTTGACCAAGGATCAGGTTCACCATTAGAGGACTAAGCACATTGATGTGAGATATCATTTCCTGAGAGGCGAGAAGAGAATCAGAGTGAGCAAAGTGGGTACAACAGATAACGCAGCTGATATGTTCACAAAGCCGGTTACTTAGAGCAAGTTTCAGCATCGCCTGAACTTGCTAAACATTCAGAGCTGTTGAGTTGCCAGTGGAGGGGCAACATCTGAGGCAGAGCCACTTCTGTAGTTCGTGGTGCATCTGGTACGGAAGCATGCGTCTGGCACGCACGTTTATTTCACTATCCGAGCACATCTGATACTTGTAGTACATTCTAATGCGTTGAGAAGTTCCTGAGTCGTTAACATCTAAAGAGGATTCAAGGCAAGGTGGAGATTTGTTGAATATGCCTTGAAATGAGCAGTCGATCGGTACTTGGGTCTGAACTTAGCCAGTTCTGATCCCAAGTCCTGAAATCCGGTACGAGGCTGATCGGGACTTAGTCGGTACTTCACCAAGTACCGAAATTGGGTACGAGAGCGATTGGGACATCATCGGGACTTGGTCGGTACTTGCCAAGTCCCGATCCAAGTTGAAGGAGCGTGGGCTGGCGCGAATCTGAGTGGGATTAGGGCTCGTTTCTCCTAGTTTAGTTATGTTTTCCTGGTTACCTATAAATAGGAGGCTGATCATACATTGTTAGCATGAGACTAAAACACACCTAGAATAGATTTCTTGTTTTCTATTCTCTGAGATCTAAACGATCATCTGTAATCTGTTCCAACCCATATAGTGAAATTTCTGAGGCTCTGTCCGTGGATTAGTCCTAACACATTGTTAGGGATACCACGTAAAATCTGGTGTTATTTACTTTCTGTCACTTTACTTAATTCATATTTCTTCGCTGTTCTTCTAATTAGCCGGTCACAATTCGCTTATAGCAAAATTAATTGTCTCGTGAAAAACAAACTATTTAAATTAATTGATTAGTAAACTGATTATTTCAGTAGAATTTCCCATCAATATATTGGTATTGAAATGCTGGTTAACTAACCAAATAACACTACCTATTACTAGTGAATACATCCAAAAATGCCTTATTTACTCCACCTATTACTAATGAATACACCATCCATGGAGCTTGAATTTGTGTGAAAAACGAAATAAGAAATCACGTAGCAGTGCCAATTAAGTTCTTATTTTCAAATAGAAATGATTAATTATCAAAATCTGCACATTTAACATGAAAGAGTAAAGGAAAAAAATGAAAGTACTTTACAATTAAAAAAATCAGCAATCTAATGGTTGATATTTTATTTAAGTTACTTGCTTAAATAATTTTTAAGCATGTAAATCAAGGCTCATCGATAATTTACCAAAAAATAATTAGAAAGTGTTGGTACATAGCATGTACGTGTTGGATGAAGTTTTTCAGTAGACCATGTGTTGGTCCAACAGTGCGTATTGGACCAAATGATTAATCAAAGTCAACTCCTCTTAGAAGATTCGAAGGTGATTAATGCTGAATAAAGGGAGTTATGATATGGACATTATCACCGAAGACCAAGTTATTTCAAGTTAAATGCGGTCATGGTCAAATAACGGAGGAGCATTTAATCGGCCGTTTATGTCAATCAAAATGTCATTCATTGACGATTGACTAATTGAATATTGAAGAGCCGAAGCCTAGTATAAAAGGAGCTGGTGATCACACTAGTCCGCACACCTTTTATTCACTTGTTTTCTTATACACAACAAAGAGCTTTTAAGCAAAGTTTGTGTACTAGTTTTCTAGGCGAGTTTTGTATAGAAGCAATCATCTAGCTTCTATACTGATTGTACAGTTGTTATTTCATAACAACAGTAAGGAGTTTTTAGTCAATTGAAGTTTGTAAACATCTCATAAAAGAATAGGGGAGCCTATATTGAAAAGGCATTGTATAGGGCTATAGAGAGTATGTGGGCATACTAGTAAGTCCCTTCCTGTAAGATACCTTTTATATAGTGAAGTTTTCCCTTGGGCAGGCTACCCCCCAGAGGTAGGTGCATTGGCACTGAACTGGGTTACGAAGTTCCTGGTGTTTGCTTTACATACTTGTCATATTTCTGTTAAACCAATTGTCCTAACAACTGGGATAACCTACGGTGTGGATAGTAAACTTTCAATTGGTATCAGAGCGGGAGCTCGATATACGGAGTGTAAAAAGATCAGTGTTGTCCACACAAAAAGATGACAAATTCAAATCAATCGCTCAGACCCCCAGATCTAAATGGTAATAACTATAGTTTTTTTAAAAACAAGATGACAATTTTCCTCAAGTCACTTGAAAAAAGAACATGGATGGTGGTAGTGAAAGGATGGGAACCACCCACCAAGGAAGTAAACGGTCAAATTGTGGTAAAAGATGAGGAGGAATGGACAGATCTTGAGTCAGATCTGGCACTGGCAAACAATAGGGCAATGAACGCATTAGGTTCATGTGTTGACGAGAATGTCTACGAACTAATCACCATGGAGACAGTGGCCAAAAACGCATGGGACATTCTTCAGAACACCTATGAAGGAACGACTCAAGTAAAAATAGCTCGTTTACAACAATTGGCATCGACATGGGAGTCCATGAAAATGAAAGACGATGAAACCATCAAGGAGTATGGGTTTCGAGTGACCAAAATTGCCACTGAGTGCGCTTCACTTGGAGAGCCAATAAGTATGGAGAAGATGGTTAGGAAAGTGCTTAGATCTCTACCAGCTAGGTTTGCTGGAAAAGTTCTAGCTATTGGGGAAGCACAAGACTTGACCACGTATCGGCTAGATGTGCTTCTAGGAAATTTGGATACCTATGAGAAGGAACTTAACATTGAAAATGAGGAGAATAAGAGCCTAGCTCTTAAGATAGACTGTCAGAGTATCACTCCAAAACCTGAGTGCTCAATGGAGAAAAGTCCTGGCCTCACTGAGCAGATCGAAATGCTTGTAAAGAACTTTAATAAAACGTTCAAACGTATCAACAAGAAAGGGAATGATGCTCAAGAATATCAAGGGTCCCGAGAGAAAAGGGAAGATAGGTTCTCCAAAGGAGGTGAGAACAAATTTACAAAGGGTAGTAGCTCGACTTATAAAAATGGAAACAAAGGAAAAAGTATTCAATGTCGAGCATGTGAAGGATTTGGTCACATTCAATCAGAATGTCCTACATTTCTGAGAAGGCAACACAAGAACTATTGCACCACTTTCTCTGATGATTCAGATGATGAAGAAGATGATGATGAAGTAATTGCTTTCATCACAGTAGCTGGTATATCTGATCAGGTGGAACCGGTTGTTGATAACAAAGGGGATGACAGTGATGAAGAGGCAGAAATCACTCATGAAGAACTGGTGGCTGACTATGAAAAACTCTTTCACAGCTGGACCAAACTAACAGAGGCCTATCTTGCTATCGCAACAGAGAAAGGTAAAAGTGACGAGAGGAATAAGGAATTGGTTCAAGAAAACAATTGTCTCAAGAATAAGATGGGTGCTCTAGATGGGAGAATTCAGACTATGGAAATAGGTATTAAAATGATGAATTCTAGCACAAATCTACTTGATGAGATACTGGAAAAAGGAAGACCCCATAAGTGTACCAATGGGATAGGTTATGGAGAGGATCAAGGATATCATCATAACAAAAGGAACTCCAAACCAAAGTGGAGATGTTATCACTGTGGGAAAAAGGGGCACATATCACCTTATTGTTACAAACTGTATGGTAAGGGAAGAAGCAGGTATACACAGAACACCAAACAGACTTGGAGACCTAACACAAAAACTATGTGGGTCCCTAAGAAACAGACTGTTGGAAATGTTGTTCTTACCTCTCTGAAAGCTACAACTTGGGAAGGTTGGTATTTTGATAGCGGTTGCTCAAGACACATGACTGGCAACCATAGTTATCTATCAAAGATAAAACCTGTGAAGCAATCACATGTCACGTTTGGTGGAGGGGCAAAAGGAACAATTGTTGGAAAAGGTGTACTTAATGTACCTGGCTTACCTAAGTTAAGCAATGTGTTATTGGTAGAAGGTCTAACAGCCAATCTCATTAGTATTAGTCAGCTGTGTGATGATGACATGGATGTACAATTTAGCAAAAGTGCTTGTGAAGTAAGAGACCTAGATAACAATTTGCTCATGAAGGCTGATCGATCTAGTGACAATTGTTACCAATGGCCAACACAGAAGGCTTTAAGCTGCCACACTACTCATGAAGTAGAGTTATGGCACAAAAAATTGGGGCATACTCACTATAGGAATCTTCAGAAATTAGTTCAAAAAGAACTGGTCAGAGGATTACCCAAGCTAAACATTCAAGCCATTCAATGTTCTGAATGTCAAGTTGGCAAGCAGGTGAAAGTGTCACACCAACAGTTACAACAAGTGGTATCTGATCGCTTACTTGAACTGGTACATATGGATCTCATGGGGCCCATGCAGGTGGAAAGTGTTGGAAGAAAAAGATATGTTTATGTGATAGTCGATGACTATTCAAGATACACATGGGTAGTGTTTTTACGTGAAAAATCTGAGTGTTTTGATGCTTTTTACAAGCTGGCTACTCAGGTTCAAAATGAAAAGGAAGTCAAAATCATTCGCATCCGGAGTGATCATGGTAAAGAATTCAAGAACAGCAAGTTTGATGACTATTGTATCTCCCAAGGAATCCACCATGAATTTTCTGCTCCAATCACTCCACAACAAAACAGCATTGTGGAAAGAAAGAATCGTACTCTTCAAGAGATGGCAAGAGTATTATTACATGCGAAAAGTGTACCCTTGGAATTTTGGGCTGAAGCTATCAACACTGTCTGTCATATTCACAATCGAATCACTCTTCGGCCAGGCACACTGCAAACACAATATGAAATATGGAAGGGGAGAAAACCGAATGTGCAATATTTTCATATTTTTGGTAGTGAATGTTACATTCTAACTGACCGAGAACATAGGCAAAAGTTTGATGCAAAAGGAGAGAAAGGCATTTTTCTTGGATACTCCTTAAATAGTAAAGCTTTTCGGGTATTTAACATTCGAACAAACACTATCATGGAATCCATAAATGTGAAAATAATGGATGAAGCAATACAAGATGAAGTATTTGATGCCCTACCTATTGAAACTAGGGAGACTATACCTATCAATGTCAAGGATGCACTCAATGAAGAAAGAGGATCTTCCTCAGTCTCAGAAGATACTGAATCTGCCAGCATTGCTGAACCACCTGCTCGTATTCAAAGGCATCATCCAAAGGAAACAATTATTGGAGTCATTAATGAAGGAAGAATCACAAGAAAGAAGGATAGTGGATTACAGGAAGATGGCTGGAATGTTAGGGGAAACCTGCTTTATGTCCAAAAGTGAACCACAAAACATAAAAGCAGCTCTTCTAGATGAACACTGGATACTAGCTATGCAAGAAGAGTTAGCCCAGTTTGAAAGACATGAAGTATGGCAATTGGTACCTAGAACTCCTGGGTTGAATGTCATAGGAACAAAATGGATTTACAAAAATAAGAAAGATGAACAAGGCAACATTGTTAGAAACAAGGCAAGACTTGTTGCCCAAGGGTATACTCAGGTTGAAGGGCTCGACTTTGAAGAAACATTTGCCCCTGTGGCCAGACTTGAAGCTATTAGACTCATGCTTGCTGTTGCATGTTATTTAAAAATCAAGCTGTATCAAATGGATGTAAAGACAACATTTTTAAATGGAGTTGTTCAAGAAGAAGTGTATGTTGAGCAGCCCAAAGGATTTGTGTGCCCAAATAATCCTAATCATGTGTACAAGTTGAAGAAAGCTTTGTATAGGTTAAAGCAAGCCCCACATGCTTGGTATGAAAGACTCACTGATTATCTTTTAAAACAAGGGTATACTAGAGGAGGGGCAGACAATACCTTGTTCATACACAAAGAGAAAGGAAAGTTAGTTGTTGCACAAATATATGTTGATGACATCATCTTTGGAGGAATGTCAAACCAGTTGGTACAACAGTTCATTCAACAAATGGAGTCAGAATTTGAGATGAGTATGGTAGGGGAACTGAAACACTTTCTTGGTTTTCAAATCTATCAAAAGAAAGAAGGAATATACTTGAATCAAGCTAACTATGCCAAGAATATTGTTTCAAAATTTGGACTGGACACTTCTAAAGAGAAAAGGTCTCCTATGGCTACTCACATAAAGGTTACCAAGGATGAAAATGGAAAGAGTGTTGACTCAAGTCTGTATAGGAGTATGATTGGTAGCTTGTTGTATCTCACTGCTAGCAGGCCTGACATCACTCAATCTGTGGGAGTCTGTGCTAGATATCAGTCAGACCCTAAAGAAAGTCACCTATCCTTAGTTAAAAGGATTATCAAATATGTCAAAGGAACTTACATGTATGGACTGTTTTATACAAATGACACTGGGAATAGTCTGATTGGCTATTGTGATGATGACTGGGCAGGAAATCTTGAAGACATGAAAAGCACCTCAGGGGGCTGTTTCTTTATGGGGAACAATCTAATTTCTTGGTTCAGCAAGAAACAGAACTCGGTGTCCTTGTCCACAGCTGAAGCTGAGTATATATCTGCTGGAAGTAGTTGTACACAATTACTATGGATGAAACAGATGTTAAAAGAGTATGGAATCAACCAGGATACCATGACTCTCTATTGTGATAACATGAGTGCCATAAGCATCTCTAAGAATCCAGTGCAACATAGCAGGACAAAGCACATTGACATAAGGCATCATTTTAGTAGAGAATTGGTTGAAGAAAAAGTTGTGCACTTGGAGCATGTTTCTACTGACAAACAATTGGCTGACATATTTACCAAAGGGCTAGATACAAATCAATTTGAGTATCTAAGAACAGCCCTTGGGTTGTGTGTTATGGAGGAATATCAAGACCAAAAGTTGTTATGATAGTTAGTGGTCAATTGTTATAACAACTGGTACGAAGACCACAAGGGTATGAAAAGAACAAAATTGGCGATTTTATTTTGAAGGAATTAATTGCGTGTCAGTTATTGGACAGCTTTTTGATTCAAAAAGGAAGGCGGTTGATTTTCTCAACACCATTCACAATCTTTGTTACCAAAAACAACTTCTTTCCTTTTTTCATCTCTTCCAATAATCAAAAATCAAAATTCGTCTCTCAATCAAAGGAAACCAACAGCCCTAGCAATTGCAATGGCGCCAAAAAGACGACCTTCCACCCCTTTTAGTGCAAAGACCTTCTTCGAAGCCGTTCCGCTACAAATGGTCACACCCGAGGGTGAAATCAGGGCTGCAAGGGAAGAGGCCGAGGCTCTGAAACATGCAGAAGCAGAAAAGGCAAAGGCTGAGTCTTCTAAGCAAGCAAAGACCAATGTACCTGAGAAAGAGACAATCTTGCTACTGCCTTAGAAGGATGATGGTATGTCTATGAACCCTAATGTCGATGCATGCTCATCTAACCTTGTTTCTAGTAAACCTACTGAGCAATCGACTAGATCTGTCCCTATTGATTCTGAAAATTTAGAAAAATCTGATAAGGATGTTGGGGGAAATTCGGGTGTGAACTCTGAGGATGCCACTATGGCAAGTGTGTTGGAGTCCCTTAAAACTCAACAGGTCTTCACTAGGAAGAAGAGGATTTTAATGAAAAAGAGAAAACCTGTTAGAGTTAAGAGAGTTGATAAAAATGTAGATCCTAGAATGTCCTCTAAGGGAAAAACTAGGGTAGATGATGTGCCTCTTACTGTTGAAACAAATGTGGAGGTTGAACAGAATGTGGAAGAAAACATAGAAAAAGATGATGATGAAGATGTGGAAGTTCTGTCTTCTAAACCTGGAATTATGAGAAGAAGGACCAGGTCTAGTATGAAGGGAGTTGAGACCTCTGAGTTGGATGATTTGGCTGATACTCTAGATGAGATAGAGAAGACGGCAGATAAGATGAAGTAAAAGAAACAAACTGTTGAGATCAAGGAGCCTAACATCAGTAAGAAAAAGGGTACATCACATGCCAAACCAAAAGGTTCAGCATCTGGTAAGGTTACTGCTTCAGCATCTAAACCCACTGATAAGGGAAAAGATCCTGCAAAGGCAAAAGCTAGCATCCCTGCCTCATCTAAGAAAAGGAAGCTTGTGAATTCAAGTGATGAAGAGAATGAGAAGGGTAAGTCTCAGTTTGATGTCAGCAGGGGGAGAATAAACAAGAGGAGAGTGGCACATGTAGCTGATGCCCCCTGTGATGGAGTAGATTTTGGGAGTGCAGACCAAAGGACAAAGTGGAAGTTTGTGTGTGCAAGAATTATCTGGCCAGAGAAACACTTGTCTGACACCACTTTGAACAACTGCACTTAATGGGAGTGTTAGAAACAAGTGGCATCACATGTATGCTTGTGAGAAGGAAGCATTGGGCAAAACTGGTAAAGGAGTTTATCAGTTCCATGACTGTTGAGATCAGGGATCCCACACATGAAATGTTTTATAGGGTTCATCTTAGGGATTATGAGTTTATCTTCAGTCCAACTATTATCAATGCTTTTCTGGGCAGAGAAGACAAAGGAGAAACTGGCTAGCTGTTAAAACTGAATGATATTGTAACTGAGATCACAGCAGGGGGAGTGACCCAATGGCCATCTAAAGGTTTACATCTGCCAGCATCTCCCTTGAGCCTAAAGTACTCTATTCTTCACAAGGCAGCCATATGCAGCTTAGTTCCATCTACAAATAGCACCAATATCAGTGAATTTATGGGGAAACAGCTGTTTATGTTGGGAACTGGGAAACTCAACTTTGGCCAAGTCATTTTTTATCAAATAGTTGACCATGCCTTGTCTTTTGTAAAAAACAAGCCCATTGGTTTCACTAATTTGATCTGTGGAATCCTGTTAGAGCAGAGGCCTGATATGCTTAGTGAAAAGGATGGACCAGGGACAGAATCCAAGGCTGTCATCATCAGTGACAAGTTGCTGCATACTCACAAAGCTGATATTCCAGTAGAGAAGGTTGATCAACCACCACCTTTTACCTCCAATGATCCCACAACACAGATTCTCATGGCTGTCTACTTGGCTGATAAGCAAAGGCTAACAGAAGAAATCCCGGCTAAGAAGCAGCAGCTTGCAAATGTGGACAGGAAGATCAAGGAGTTGGAGAGGACTGGTAGACCAACTGTTGCTACCAATGTTGCTGACACTGAACCAGTGACTGATCAGTCAGCTGATGTGTGAAGACTATGATGAAGACCCTCTATTATGGCTTTGGTTATGTTTTTATGCCAAATAGGGGGAGTAAATTTGGGAACACTAAAAATTCTATCTTTTTATGTTAGGTTGTTTATGTTGAAGACTTTTATATGTGTGTGTGTTTCTATGTCTCATGTATCTTGAACATGAATATCCACTGTGCTCACTGTCTTATCAGTGGAGTTGATTATCTAGTAAGAAGACTGTGTTGATTAATCACTAGCTTGGATCATCCTACCTTACAAAACAACATGAGGTACTTGCCATGAAAAACTTACCCAAAGGGGGAGCTTGTTGGTACGTAGCATGTACGTGTTGGATGAAGTTTTTCACTAGACCATGTGTTAACAACAATGCATTAATGACGCTAAATTCAAACGAGCATTGGACCAAATGATTAATCAAAGTCAACTCCTCTTAGAAGATTCGAAGGTGATTAATGCTGAATAAAGGGAGTTATGATATGGACATTATCACCGAAGACCAAGTTATTTCAAGTTAAATGCAGTCATGGTCAAATAACGGAGGAGCATTTAATCGGCCGTTTATGTCAATCAAAATGTCATTCATTGACGATTGACTAATTAAATATTGAAGAGCCGAAGCCTAGTATAAAAGGAGCTAGTGATCACACTAGTCCGCACACCTTTTATTCACTTGTTTTCTTATACACAACAAAGAGCTTTTAAGCAAAGTTTGTGTACTAGTTTTCTAGGCGAGTTTTGTATAGAAGCAATCATATAGCTTCTATACTGATTGTACAGTTGTTATTTCATAACAACAGTGAGGAGTTTTTAGTCAATTGAAGTTTGTAAACATCCCATAGAAGAATAGGGGAGCCTATATTGAAAAGGCATTGTATAGGACTATAGAGAGTATGTGGGCATACTAGTAAGTCCCTTCCTGTAAGATACCTTTTATATAGTGAAGTTTTCCTTTGGGCAGGCTGCCCCCAGAGGTAGGTGCATTGGCACAGAACTGGGTTACCAAGTTCTTGGTGTTTGATTTACATACTTGTCATATTTCTGTTAAACCAATTGTCTTAACAATTGGGATAACATACGATGTGGATAATAAACTTTGAGAAAGTACACAATCTTTTGTGGATGGTGGTTTGTACGGGAAAATGTTAATAGTTCATTAATAATACGATATATAATGCTCATTAATCTCCATATGTATTCAAGTTTGATGTAAAAAACGTTACACATTGTCCAAATATACTATTAATGCACATAGGTAGTATGTAATCAAACTAATTCATTTAACAAATTGGTATAAACTTACCTAAAATGTAAAAGTAAAATTATATAATTGACATATGTAATTTTTTTAGAATGTAAATTTTACCTAGTACGTATTAAATATAAATGGCAATTTCGAAAATGAGCATGAAAGGGAGTGGCGGTATGTGCTTGATTTGAATCACTTAATTTTTGTGTTGGCAAACAGTTCATCGCGGAAGTAATACTTGTATAATCCAATGGAAAACACAAATATATAAAAATTATTGCGAATTATAAATTTGTCTGTAAAAAACGGATATGTTTCTATTAGTGTCTATAGTTGATTTTTTTTTGTAACAGGGGACCCGCATAGCAAAAAAAGTGTAATTAAATTTCATTACTTAATCTAGATGGTTTCAGACATTTCTTCATTAAGTTTGTTTGTTAACTTTTTTTTTAAGGACTGAATAAATCAGAGATCTGGTCAAAATCCTTGATAGAATTTTAAGTTAAAAATCTTAACTCAATTTTATTGTCTGAATCAATTAAAAATGCATTAATATTAATTTTTCATATCTGCCCTCTCCCAATCTTTTCCACGTCTTTCTTTTTCTTATCTTCTATCACGTTTGTTATTTTTCCCTCATCTTTCTCAATTCCTTCTCTATAAACCTTCTGAAATAATTGTTTATTAAATTTAAAATTTATTGTCTTAATCCTTTTAATATTTTTATGTTTATTAAATTTAAATTGTTTATGATGTAACCCTATATCTAAAGGCTTACCCTGGTCCATATCCAGTAAGGAGAAACGAGCCAGTCCTCTAAAGGGAGTTGGTGAGTCCAAATCCAAAGGCCCATCCGAGGGCCCAGAAGGGACAAGTGTCACCACCTCATAGGTTCAGGTGATATTGTACTTCTCTCTCTTAAACCTATAAATAGCCAAGAGGTACTATCATTAAAGCTAATCTACATTTCATACTTTATTGTACTTAAGCATTAGTTAACCTTCTTTAAAGAGTACCCGTACTGACTTAGGCATCGGAGTGTCTGTGGCTGGAACCCAGCCACGCTTTCAGGTGTAGCTGAGCATACGGAGAGCGGACCCTGGCTCCTAAGGCGCGCCCTGCTTCCAAGCGCACCATCTCGACTCGTAGGTTTCAAGTGCTAGAGAGTCCTAAGCTAGATTTGGGGTCGAGACTTATAGGACAGGGAGAAGAAGGAAAAGGCGAGAGTGCATCATTGGCGCCGTCTGTGGGCTCGATACAGAAAGCCATGGGGGAACATGAAGAGAACCAACATGGGGACTCGTCGATGAGCCTACCACACCCTCGACGCCAGGACAAACAACCAATGGTTTTTTCTCCTGAGATCGAGGAAGAGCTAGAGAAAAGGGTACAGCAGGCAGTCAAACAAGCCTTGGCAAATATGGCGCAACCTGCAGTATATCAGGAGGAGGCTCAGTCTAAAATGCACTATAGCGGATCACACAACCCGCTACCAAGACAGCACAATTCTGAGAGGCCCTCGGGGCACGCACCACCTTCTCAGGAGGTGCCTGCAACTCAGGAGGCTGGTATTCTCAAGTCTGGGCCAAGACAGCACAATTCTGAGAGGCCCTTAGGGCACGCACCACCTCCTCAGGAGGTGCCTGCAACTCAGGAAGCTGATATTCTCAAGTCTATGCGAGAGGAGATGGAGAAGTTTAAGGCAACCATGTTGGCTACTCTTAAACCACAACACTCATATATGATACCTCAAACGCGCATGCCATTTTCAATAAGACTTGAGAACAAAGATGTACCAATGGGGTATGTTCTCCCACGATTAAATCAATATAATGGTACGGGAGATCCTCAAAAGCATTTGCGAGGGTATACAGCACAAATGATCGTGTCAACCCCTGATAAGGACATGTATGCTAAGGCATTTCTAAACAGTTTAACTGGGAAAGCTCTTGATTGGTTTATGCAATTACCACAAGCATCGATTGATACGTTTGGTCAAGCAGCCTTAGCATTTTTGGCAAAATTTGGCTCTGAGATAAATCAAGAAGAGGATGAAAGAATCCTTTTGTTAGTAAAACAAAAGAACGGGGAAACCCTCAGGGCATACCATAAAAGGTATAATGACAAATTGTTAACGATACCATCAGTAGACTCTCGTTTAGCTTACATGGCGTTTTACGAGGGTCTACAATATGGTAAGTTGAAAAAGGCTCTCACATTACAGAAACCATTGGGGAAAGATGAGCTTACAGCCATGGTACGGAAATATATTGATGTGGAAGAGCTGAAGTTAAAGGATAAAGATCCTAAAGACCTGCGAGACACCGTTCTCAATAAGCAGGTCCCCAAAACTAAGGTGTGGGAACGCTTACAGAGGACTAGAGGTGCGGATTTCCCACCTACCCAGGCTCGTAAAAACGAAGGCACATCCTATCCTTCTAAGGTTACGGCTAAGTGCACGAGAACGTGGGGTTTATCAAGTCTGAATGTCTCAATAGCGGAGGTATACTCGGAGATTGCAAATAAAGGGTTGTTACCTAAACCAGCCCGGATTAATGCTCCGCCAAGTAAAAGGGATAAGACTCGATATTGTGAGTATCACAAAGAATGTGGGCATGACACAAAGGAGTGTCGAACACTCGAAAGGGAGATTGAAAAGTTGTTGGAAAAAGGATACCTTCGAGAGTTCACAGGAAAAAATAACAAAGGTAGAGGCCGAGACCGCTCTTCGCAGGATACCAGGGAGACGGTTAAGAAGGAAAAACGAGAGCAATCTCCTGTTATTACGGGCAGGATTAACACCATATCTGGCGGGCATAGTGGAGGGGGAGATACCAGAAACGCAAGGAAAAACTACGCAAGGCGAGAGGTATATGCCTTCCAGGCCCATACAGCGAAACCAACAGAGCCCATAATGTTCACAGATGAAGATATGGTGGGAATCGAAGTACCACATGACGATCCTCTAATGGTTGTCCCAATCATTGGCACTTTGGAAGTGGATCGCATGTTGGTGGACACAGGAAGTTCATCAGATATCATGTATTTATCCACGTACGATCAGTTAAACTTACCAAGGAGTAGGTTACAGCCGGCCAACACATCACTTACAGGCTTCACAGGACATTCAGTTAATCCTGTAGGGGTCATTGCTTTGGATGTCACGTTTGGCCGAGGTCGAAAGTGTGTAACAATTATTGTCAGATTCACAGTGGTGGACATACAGGATAGGGCATACAATGACATTATTGGACGACCAACATTGTCAGCATTGAAGGCAGTAGTCTCGCCTATTCACATGAAGATGAAATTCCCCGTGCCAGGGGGTATAGGGGAGATGAGTGCTGATCAAAAGAATGCACGTATGTGTTATCTGGAGTCAGTTCCGCCAGCCACCAAAGGGGAGAAACGCAAGGCTATAGATTGTAACCAGGTAAAGCAGAAGGGTGAAGGTGGAGAAGACAATGCCCCAAAAGAGCGAGAAGTAGAGCTCCATACACCACATGAAGAGGTGGAGAAAGTGCCTTTTGACGAAAGAGAGGGCTCTAAAACGTTTAAAATAGGCACACGTCTGGACGAAACTCATAGGCGAGACTTGATACGATTAATCCAATCATACAAAGATGTGTTCGCATGGGGTCCAGAGGATATGCCGGGGGTAGATCCGCAACTAGCCATCCATCGCTTACATGTTGATCCGTCATACGTTCCGATCAAACAGAAGAAGCGGACGTTTAATGATGAAAAGAATAAAGCAATCAGAGAAGAGGTGGAGGCTTTATTGCAGGCCGGAGCTATAGCCGAGTTAAAATTTCCTACATGGATAGCTAATGTAGTCCTGGTTAGAAAGCCTAATAAAACATGGCGCATGTGTACGGATTTTACAAGCCTCAATAGGGCATGCCCAAAGGATTTCTATCCTTTACCATGCTTGGCAAGGTTGGTGGATGGGAGTGCTGGCCATGAAGTTTTTGATTTCATGGATGCTTCCAGAGGCTATCACCAGGTACAAATGTCCGAGGACGAAGCTGAAAAAACTGCCTTCATAACTGAATATGGCCTGTATTACTGGAAAGTGATGCCCTTTGGTCTCAAGAACGCAGGAGCTACATACCAGAGGATGGTGAACACCATGTTTGTAGATCAGGTGGGACGCAACATGGAAATTTATGTTGATGATATGTTGGTTAAAAGTAAGCTTCGGTCGGATCATTTGGGAAACCTGGGGGAAACAATGGAAAGGTTGCGGCAAAACAAGTTAAGGATAAATCCAGATAAGTGCTCTTTTGGGGTCACATCAGGCAAGTTTTTGGGATACATGATAAGCAAAAATGGAACAGAGCCTAACCCAGATAAAATCAAAGCTCTCATTGACATGGCACCACCAAAGACTTATAAAGACCTGATGCGATTAAATGGATGTTTGGCAGCTCTAAGCCGATTTATTTCCAAGTCAGGAGAGAGGAATTTACCATTTTTCAAAAATCTGAGACGCGCCCCAGAAAAATTTCAATGGGATCAAGAGTGTGAAGCAGCCTTCCAGGAGTTAAAGGAGTATTTGGCGAGCCCCAAGTTGTTGACCCACCCAGACCAGGGGGAGACCTTACAGCTGTATCTAGCAATATCAGACGCAGCTGTGAGTGCTGTATTAGTCAAGGAAATACAGGGGGGGTCAGAAGCCCATTTACTATGTCAGCCACGTCTTGCGAGGCTCAGAATTAAGGTATCCACTAATTGATAAATGTGCGTTTGCTTTGGTAGTCGCGGCTAGACGTTTAAAGATATATTTTGAGTCGCACCCCATTGAGGTCGTGACTGATCAGCCACTAAAGAGGGTCATGTCTAACCCTGCATTGTCCGGACGATTAACCACATGGGCGATCGAGTTGAGTGAATTTCAAATTGAGTTTATTCCGAGAACGAGTATTAAAGCCCAAGCTCTGGCTGATTTCATAAATGAGTGCACTTCATCACCAGATCCGGTCAGTAACGCTTCACCAGCAAGGGAGGATGTACCAGAATGGGTGTTGAATGTAGACGGAGCTCAGAATAGCAAAGGTTCAGGAGCAGGGATAGTTATTCAGGGGCCAGAAGGGGTGGTCTTAGGCTATGCTCTACGTTTCACATTCCCTACAACTAACAACGAAGCTGAGTATGAAGCTTTCATTGCAGGACTCCAATTAATGAAAGATTTCGGAGTCACAAAGTTAGTGGTTAGAGGCGATTCAAAGTTAGTTGTAGACCAGATGAATGGAGTTTGTGAGGTCAAAAGCGAGACATTGGGTATATATCAGGCCAAGACGAAGGAACTAGCTGAATGTTTCTCACTAGTAATATTCCAACATGTTCCACGTGCACAGAACGAGGAAGCAGATTACTTATCACAGCTCGCTACGGTGGGGTATGAGGATTTGCCCAGGGAGGTATGGGTAGAGGTACGAGACATACCTGCACATCAGATAAACAAGATAATGAAGGTTTTACAAGAGGAACCAGACTGGAGGACCCCTATTGTCAAATATTTGCTAACCCAGGAGTTACCAGAAGGCAAAACAGAGGCGCGCATGGTTAAGATAAGATCCGTCAGATTCCACGTGATCCAGGGAGAATTGTACAAAAAATCGTGGGATGGGCCATTGCTATTCTGTGTATCTAAATGTGATCAGCCAAAAATATTGGCAGAAATTCATCAAGGATGGTGTGGGAGTCACATTGGCGGAGGAGCTCTAGCATTAAAGATTACCAGGACATGCTACTTTTGGCCTACCCTTAAGAAAGATGCAGCTGAGTTCGTAAAAAAATGCAATGCCTGCCAGAGACAGAGCACAATCTCACATCTTCCAGCTACAGAAATGGTCCCTGTGGTTAGTCCGATACCATTAGCAATGTGGGGCATCGACTTGGTGGGTAAGTTACCAAAGGCCAGGGGTAACGTTGAATATGTAATAGTTGCGGTGGATTACTTCAGTAAATGGGTAGAAGCCGCGCCCTTGGCCAAAACAAAAGGAGATGATGTGGTTCAGTTCATATGGAAACACATCATCACAAGATTTGGTATCCCTAAAGTCATAGTCTCGGATAATGGACCCCAGTTTGAGGGAAAAGTGGTTTCCCAGTATATTATCCCCAGGCCAATGGACAGGTGGAGCTGATGAACAGAACTATCTTCCAGGGTATTAAGAAAAATCTCATACAGAGCGAGGGGGCAAAAGGAACTTGGATAGAAGAATTACCAGTCGTGCTATGGTCAATGAGGACGACACCATCTGCAGCCACAGGCGAGACACCATATAGCCTGGTGTATGGAGCAGAAGCATTATTACCAGCAGAGGTGGGCCTTCCAACGTTTCGGCAGCGAGGCTTTGATGAGCACAAGAATCAGTCACGCCTCAGGGAAGAGATGGATTTTATTGATGAGAAGAGGACCGAAGCTTTGTACAGGACACAGAAGTACAAGAGTCTCATGACCAAAGCATACAACAGGCGTGTCAAGAACAGACAATTCAAAATAGGAGACCTAGTCCTACGGTTGTATTCAGCAGCCCATCCAAGGGAGGTACACAAACTCAGCCCCACATGGGAAGGACCATTCAGAATTTCAGTAATCCTGGGAGGGGGCACGTACAAACTGGAGGAGATCACGGGCGAGCCTGTACCCAGAACATGGCATGTAACAAAGTTGATTAAGTTTTATGTTTGATTCGAGACATCCACTTGCATGTGGAACAGACATTACAAATTTCAGCATTTTATCAAAGTATTATCTACGTCCAATAAATTGTCACGTTGAACTACAGAGTCTCGTCCAAGAAAACGATCCTCGAAAATGTGATGTGCCTAAACATCACTAGAGGACTCGTCCAAGGAAACAATCCTCTAAAATGTGATGTACCTAAACATCACTAGAGGACTCGTCCAAGAAAACGATCCTCTAAAATGTGATGTACCTAAACATCACTAGAGGACTCGTCCAAGAAAATGATCCTCTAAAATGTGATGTACCTAAACATCACTAGGGGACTCGTCCAAGAAAATGATCCTCTAAAATGTGATGTACCTAAACATCACTAGGGGACTCGTCCAAGAAAACGATCCTCTAAAATGTGATGTACCTAAACATCACTAGAGGACTCGTCCAAGAAAACAATCCTCCAAAATGTGATGTACCTAAACATCACTAGAGGACTCGTCCAAGAAAACGATCCTTTAAAATGTGATGTACCTAAACATCACTAGAGGACTCGTCCAAGAAAACGATCCTCTAAAATGTGATGTACCTAAACATCACTAGAGGACTCGTCCAAGAAAACGATCCTCTAAAATGTGATGTACCTAAACATCACTAGAGGACTCGTCCAAGAAAACGATCCTCTAAAATGTGATGTACCTAAACATCACTAGAGGACTCGTCCAATAAAACGATCCTCTAAAATGTGATGTACCTAAACATCACTAGAGGACTCGTCCAATAAAACGATCCTCAAAAATGTGATGTACCTAAACACCACTAGAGGACTCGTCCAGGAAAACGACCCTCAAGAATGTGATGTACCTAAAACATCACTAGAGGACTCGTAAATCGTTCGCGACGTAATATACTTAACCTATGTCAGGCGTCCCACAAGAAGCATTGCAATATACATTAAAGGTAGAAAACATTGTAAAGAAATTGCAAGGGGGCAAGAGGTGTATGACATAGGAATAAATAAAGTCAACAATATCGTACCACAACAGAGCAAAATACATTACAAGATTTACCATAAGCCGAAAGATGTACAACGATAACTAAGGAAGAGAGGAAAAGTCATTCCCCTTAGTATATTCTGCTAAAAAAGAAGGAAGGTCAGGGCACTTTTCAGAATAGGTTCGGGTGAAGTTGGAGAGGACGCACTTCTGCGCTTCATGCACGTGAGAACGAAGCACGGGGCTCTGCATAAAGGCATGAACCTGTTTCTGAACAGTCTCAGGAATTGAAGCCTTCAGATCCAGGGCAGCCTTCGCCAACATGGTGACCTTCTTCTTCAAACCTTCATTCTCTTTTAAGGTCACAGCCAGCTTGTCCTCCGACGCGTTAGCCTGAGCTTTTTGATCAGAGACGAGACGGAGAGACTCTTCCTTGGTTCGGGCTAGCTCAGCACGAAGACGCGCAACCTCCTTCTTCTCCTTCTCATATTTGCCTTCCATCTCCTTGCTCGCGTCCTTCCAGGACTGAGAGAGTGTCACCTCAGCCTCCAGCTTCTCTTGGGTCTCGGCTAACTTAGCCGATTTCTTCTCACAGAGCAACTCATATTGGCGGGCCCTCCGTCCCAGGACAAAGGTGGCGTTAATATCCTAAAGATAAAAGAGGTTAGCAAGGAAGATAGGAGCAAGGAATTACATTAAAGGGAAGTAGTCCAGTCTTACCTTCAATTGACGGTGCAAAACTTCAGAGGTCAGTTCAAAAGTATCCTCTATATCATCCAACTCCTCACCCTCGCCTTGAAGGAGAAGAGGCTTCAAGGCCTGGAAACTGTCCTCGGCCGACGTCCAGGATGAGTCCTCCTTGATTACCAGGGCTGCACCTGGAAGAATGTAAGGAGTGGGCATATACCTTAAAGTCGGCCTTACATCCACCAACTAACCATTAGGGTCAAACAGGGAGCTCCGAATGGACCCCTTGGTAGTTTTGGTGGTAACACTTCCATCAGCACCTGTGGCAGGACCCTCTTTATCAGCAGACACAGGTCGTGAGTCCTTACGCTTTTTGAACGCAGCACTCCCCTGTTGAGAAGGGGCGATCTTGCGTTTAGGGGGAGGAACTTGGGAAGAGGAAGCCACACCTTTATCCTTAGGAGGAGGAACCTTCTTAGGGGCTGAAGGAGGGACTGTCACCTTTGTGACCGAGGGAGGAGGGGCAGCCGGAGCAGTACGAATCGGCATGGGAGAAAGCACAGGACCCACGCCCTCGGTGACCGGCACATCCAAGCTGGGAGTGCGCACTCCGAACATCGCAGCAAAGTCTAGCTGGATGGGAGGAGGGGCATGAATGGCAGCACTTAAAACGTCATCTGTGAAAAGGCCAATATGGATTAGGATACAAACAAGATAAGCAAAATGACAGTTAAAAGAGAAATGAAAGTATACCCCAAGATACGGACTGGGAAAAGCGCCTATCTACTAGGCCAGCCAGCATCAGACAACCTTCGTCACTAAATACCGTCCAAGAGAGGGGACTCTTGAAGGTGTGGCGAAGAACTATGAGGCTAAGGTTATCCTGGTCCGAGCTCTTCACCTTCTTGAGACCATGATTGAGTCGGCGAGGCTGCCATTTGGTAGGAACACCCTCCCCGAAATTGCCCTTTACCAGACACCAGGCTTTATGTACAAATGTCTCTCTGACTTTAGTAGGGCGAGGGGTACTAAGGAATTTACACTCAGGGCGGAGAGAAAAATAGTATTGTCCTTTATGAGTAGTGGAAAAAATCCTGGTAAAAAGGCCTAGGGTCGGGGCCACTCTCGCCATCGCACAAGCAACCTGAAACATGGTCACCACCAACTGTCCCATGATGGTGATTTGACCCGGTGCCGAGGGGAGAGTGGCCAGAAGTTCTTGGACAAATGGAGTAAAAGGTAATCTGAAGCCTACGTTGAAGGAAATTATATGCATGGGGGTATACCCTCGCTCGTGAATAAAAAAAGTCTCATCCTGAGTGGGAAATCTAATATCAAAGGAGCGAGGGATTCTAAAGTAAGTTCTAACTATGCCTAAGTCTATGTTCGTTTCATCGACAGGAAGAGAATTACTGATAAAAGAGGGAATTTTACCATCAGTGAAGAGTGAGCCCAAGATATCCTCCTCAGTTTGGTCCTCTTCCTCTCTAACCTCTTCCACAGCCTCCTCCGATTCAACAGGAATATCTTCCCCCCGGGGAGGTCTTGATCCCTCTGTAGATTGAGTGGTATGACTCGAAGAGGCTATATTTCCGTGACCCGGCATTAAGGAAGGATCCAGGGGAGAGAGCAGGGGTGGGGGCAATTTCAGAAGCTCCCTGAACTCCTCATCAACATCCTCTGAGGCCTCTTTCTCGCCGGACGAGAGTTCCACAATGGGAGAAGTAAGTGAAGGATCTTTTGGAGCGAGAGGTTCAGTTGGGGTAGGAGAAGAGTTCAGAAACTCCATACCCTCAGACAAAGCTTCGCGGGGAGGACTGGGTGACGCAACGGCTAGAGGCGTGACCACATAGGGTCTAAGAGGATGGATCTGTATATGAGGAAATGGGTCACTGTTAGGAGAAATTATGACAGTAGGAGAAAGTGTTATAGTACACCCGAAGAGAGCCAACCACTTGTACCATTCTACCAGCTTAGGCTCGTAGACGAGGAGTTCATCGTCATCAGAGAAACCGAACTCGTCAGAAATGGAAGGGAAAGACTCACATTCCGAGGGAAATACAAAAGTGTGACCTACCTCGTCCATAAGTTGGTCATTCGACTGATAAGCTTCGGAATTTGTCTTGTCCATGAGAATATCTACAACTGAAAGAAAAGAGTTAAAAGGAAAGCAAGAAGACGCGAGTGTCTCACCTTACAACCTAAAAACAGTATTTCAACAATTGGAAAAGGAGATAAAAGATCTGGCAAGGGAATTTCAAAAGACCGCCAAAAGTATTTCAAAAGTACATGAAGAACATTCAAACATTCAAAGTTTTGAAATCGGAGGAAAACATAAAATCAACCAACAATCTTGATACAAGATGAATCTGGCTACTAAACGAGAGGAGATTTGAGAAAAAGTATGTGTTCGTACCTGGGAGGTGCTCGAAACTTGAGAACAGAAGAGAAAGAAGGCAAGAAGACGAAAAACTCAAAGCAGAAAATACAGAGAAAACCGACAAGGAGAAGAATGAAAAGTACATATGAATGAGTTTAACTACCTTTTATAGGCCTCATACATGACTCTTCAACTTCTTCACCAATCTGCAAAGGACGCGTGGCATGCTGTCGCAAGTCCCAGTAGCTAGTCTGAAAATGGAGTAACAGACCAAGGCTTATCTCTCGGTCTTCATCCATACACAGGGGAGAAGGGATTTAGCACGAGAGATAGGGGGCAATGATGTAACCCTATATCTAAAGGCTTACCCTGGTCCATATCCAGTAAGGAGAAACGAGCCAGTCCTCTAAAGGGAGTTGGTGAGTCCAAATCCAAAGGCCCATCCGAGGGCCCAGAAGGGACAAGTGTCACCACCTCATAGGTTATGGTGATATTGTACTTCTCTCTCTTAAACCTATAAATAGCCAAGAGGTACTATCATTAAAGCTAATCTACATTTCATACTTTATTGTACTTAAGCATTAGTTAACCTTCTTTAAAGAGTACCCGTACTGACTTAGGCATCGGAGTGTCTGTGGCTGGAACCCAGCCACGCTTTCAGGTGTAGCTGAGCATACGGAGAGCGGACCGTGGCTCCTAAGGCGCGCCCTGCTTCCAAGCGCACCATCTCGACTCGTAGGTTTCAAGTGCTAGAGAGTCCTAAGCTAGATTTGGGGTCGAGACTTATAGGACAGGGAGAAGAAGGAAAAGGCGAGAGTGCATCAGTTTACTTAAACATATTTATCATTTTGAAATAATTTATAAGTCAATTAATATTTATATGTAATTTTTGGGAGGTGAAAGTGAAATATGTAACTAAATTGTCAATGGATTAAGGTTAGGGCAAAATTGTTTAGATTGCTCATATTCAGTCTTTTTCTTTGAACCGTTATCAAACAACTAAATAAATTCAGTATTTAGATTCAGCTATAATTTAGTTTCAACAATTCAGCATTCAGTCATTTACAATAAGAGTTCAGACTTCAAATTTCAGTTTTTCAAATTTATCAAACAGGTCATAAACTAGGTTCACTTACCTATACTAATATAATCAAATAGAGAACACAACTATATAGAAATTATTGCAAATCCCAAATTTGCCCGTAAAGAGCAAATCTAAATCTGTTAGTGTCTATACTTGGCTACTTTTGTTTTTTAGTAACAAGGGACGGGGTCTAATATATGCACACCAAAACAGTAAATTCGAACATGAAATTTCTAAATTGCCCAAACGACTCCAGCAGTCGTTTACAACCTTATCAACGACCTCAGCAGTTGTTTATAAGGTAACTAACGTCCATGGAGGACGTTGTCAGTAACGACTTCGACAGTCGTTACTTGGCTTATCTACGTCCTATGCAGACGTTGATAAGGCTACCAACGTCTACACAGGTCATTGATAAGCCAAGTAACGTCCCTTTATTTTATTCTTTTTATCAATGTTTAAAATAAATGATTTATTATTTATTATATAAGTAACATTAATAAAAATAATAACAATTATATTTAGAGAATAAATTAATTTCTAATTATGTTTAAATAATCATATATTTCTTATATATTATTGCAGCAATATATTTTTTTCTTATATTATTTAATTTGTACAATTGGAAGTTATTAACATTATTTAATTTATATATGTTGAAAAAAAATCAAAATAAACTAGGAGTAGATTGATAAAGACAATAGAATTTTCGTAACTAGCATTTTACAACTCCCTCATTCTTCATTTTGAAGAAAAATGGATCATATTTCAACCAAATTTTTGAACATGTAAATTTCTATAAATTTCATTTTGATTTTAGCACCAATATTAATTGCTTGTTGAAGAAAAATAAATGGATACTATTGGAGCAAAAATAAATGGATACTATGTTTTTATTTAAAAGAGTATTTAGGCAATATGTTGGTGAAAGAATTTATGGTTTTAAGTGTAACGTCCCGCCCCAGAACACCGGGTCGGAACGTTATTTGATTTGATGGACTGGCCTCACAAACCATCACGGGTCTTTCCAGCACGTTTTGTCCTCAGTCACGTGCTCACTGGGACACTTCCCAGTGGGTCACCACCTAGAATTACCCCAAGTCAAGCACGCTTAACTTTGGAGTTCTTCAAAGTTGGGCTACCGAAAAGAAGATGCATCTTGATGATATGAGTAGTACCAATCAAATCATATCAAATATATCACATCGCCCACTCAGGGCCGGGTATTACAATCTCCCCCACTTAAACAATCAACGTCATCCACATCCAGGACCGGACCATCCGTGTGAGACTCATCTCACAATTCCGGACGGTTCGGCTCTGATACCATTTGTAACGCCCCTCCCCGGAACGCCGGGTCGGAACGTTATTTGAATTGATGGACTGGCCTCACAAACCATCACGGGTCTTTCCAGCACGTTTTGTCCTCACTCACGTGCTCAGTGGGACACTTCCCAGTGGGTCACCCATCCTAGAATTACCCCAAGTCAAGCACGCTTAACTTTGGAGTTCTTCAGAGTTGGCTACCGAAAAGAAGATGCATCTTGATGATATGAGTAGTACCAATCAAATCATATCAAATATATCACATCGCCCACTCAGGGCCGGGTATTACATTAAGTTTGGGGAAAATTTATTTATATTGGTAGTTTAAGAATTATAGTACACAAAATGTGAAAGAAATAAAAGTGGAATTGTTACACTATATAAATGATTCGGAAGTAAATGGTTTATATTGATAAATAGTAATTAAAATTAATATAAATAATAACACTAATAAAAATAAAAATAATTAACAATAAAACACAATATAAAGTAAAATGAAATGGAATATATTTACAAAACAAATATTATTTTCGGAAATACATAAACTAATCATCATCAGTATAGTTATAATCTTCCTGAGCATTCCCACCAACATAAAAATGCCTGGATGCGGTTACCTCGTGGCTACAATGTACAACGTCGTATGCATGTCATTTAGCGACGCATGAGTGATGACTTGCTTACCAACAATCTGCGATGACAGGGGCCCACCAACCGAACACTTGGTTTTAGGCCACGTTGACGGAGGAAGTCATTTTATACGGGTAACGTCCGAACTTTGTAAATTCTATTTACAAATTTAAATCTTCTACTGTCCTGACAATTTTTTTTTAGTTGAACATGATTGACACGGAACATCTTGTACCCTCGGTACCATCGTATTGGATAAAGACGCGACATTCCTCAACTACAGGAATACTAAGTCGGTACAAAGCTCGCATGAACTTATTCAACCAACTGTATATGAAGCATATCAACCACGTCGTCGTTAGAGATATCAACAAGCAGGGAAGAGCAATTTTTTTGAGCCATTATTGTATAATGGATTATATACATACTGTAAAATTGATTAATAAGTTGTACTTCATGGATTATACTAAAATTTAAATTTATTCATTATGTGATTATCTTTATATTAAATTATTATTATTATATTATTATTAAAAACAATAATAATAATAATAAATTGAATTAACAATAATAATCATAAAAAGAATACTAATCTAAATAAAACTAATAAATAATAATAATAATAATATTCATTAGTTAGAATTTAATGCTCACATTAATATTAATAATAATAATTATTATTATTATAATAATAATAACAAAAATAATAATCATAAAATAACAAAAAAATGCATAAATATGACAAGCTTATAGTTTAAATATGCAAAAATTTATTTATTACTTCACCATTGTTATTGTCCTTATTACTTACTATTATAGTTATTATTATTATTATTATGGTGTTATCATTTTTATTAATGTTACTACTATTTACAATAATAGTAATGTTAATTGTACAACGACACATGACATTTGCAATGAATAATCACTTTCTCCCACGTTCATTTGTAATGATAATGAAAAATGACCTAAAATCACTAAAAATAATATATGATGATAAACCAAAAAAATAAAAAATGGATAAGGCAACCAACGACCAGGCCAGCCGTTGGGTACCTTATCAACGTCTGCTGAGGTCGTTGGTAAGGTAACCGACGTCTAGCCAGGTCGTTATCTTAAACAACTTTCGGAGTCGTTTTTGGCCTTATCAACTTTCGGAGACGTTTTTACTGTTTGGATGTGCATATAACTGCTCAGCAAGGGACGGGGTCTCCTACCGCGGAAGAAATTATACACTAAATCAGGATCACTAATTAATACTAACATAATCAAATATAAAACACAAATATATTAAAATTATTGCAAATCTCAAGTTTAGTCTTTAAAGATTGGATCTAGTTTTAGTAGAAACTTATAATGCTTATAACATATGTTCGTCTAAGAATTTTTTAAAGCACCATCATGTTATATAAAATTTGGGAAATAAATTGTAAATTAATGTCTTAGGAGAAATTTTAAAAGAAAAATTCTTAGGAGAACCGTACCAATCCACAAATTCTATTAGTGTTTATACTTAAATTCTTTTGTTTGTTTTGTAACCGGGAACTGCATCGCGAAAGAAATGACTCACTATATCAAAATCACTAGCTAATACTAATATAATTAAATAGCAAACATAAATATATAAAAATTATTGCAAATCTCAAGCTTGTCCTTAAAGAGCAGATCTCATTTTATTAGTGTCTATACTGGACTTCTTCTTTTGTAATGGGGCACCCTCATTGCTAGACGTGTTTCACGAACCGGGCTAAACCGGCCCGCACGCGGGCTTGGCCCATTAGCCCGCTTCGAGCCCGGCCTGGCCCCCTTGAAGCCCAAGCCCGGTTCGCACCCAATTTGTTAAGGGGTTGGATACGGGCCCATGGTTTAGGCCCCAGCCAGGCCCCCTTCAGAAGCCCCCGGCCCCTAGGCCCGTCAGGCCCAGTACACATAGTATACCGTGTTAAATCAATTTTAATATCATTAGTCCAATCTAAATACATATATAACACAAGTCCAAAGTCTAAATATAAACTTAAGTTTGGAATAAACATACGTTCGTTCGAAATAACAATGAAATAAAACTCGAAGCCAAGACGAGTATAAATATAAACTTAAGTTTGGAATAAATCATATTCAATACACATCTCCAATTATAAATAGGGGTAAACTCGATGTAACGCCCCGCCCCTGAACACTGGGTCGGAACGTTATTTCATTTGATGAACTGGCCTCACAAACCACCACGGGTCTTTCCAGCACGTTTTGTCCTCACTCACGTGCTCACTGGGACACTTCCCAGTGGGTCACCCATCCTAGAATTACCCCAAGTCAAGCACGCTTAACCTTGGAGTTCTTCTGAGTTGGACTACCGAAAAGAAGATGCATCTAGATGGTATGAGTAGTACATATCAAATCATATCAAACATATCACATCACCCACTCTGGGCCGGGTATTACACTCGAAGCCAAGACAACTATAATGTGGGGTTCATTAATGAATTATATTAAAATATTTTAATTATACTAAAGTATATTAATTATAAGCTATTGATTTCTCGATGTTATGTAGTAACAACAACTATCTCACAGTATACCATTTAATGGAACACGGTATACCGCGTCAGACCCGTCAGCCCCCCTACTTAAGGGGCCGGCCCGGGCAGGGCCGGTAAGGATGGACGTGCCCAAGGGGCTTCGTTCCGGACCGGCCCCCTTCTTAACGGGCCCGGGCCGGGCCGTTTGACACGTCTACTCATTGCTCAAGAAATAACTCACCAAATTAGGATCACTAACTAATACTAATATAATCAAACAGAAAACACAATTATATAAAAATTATCGCAAATCATAAGTTTGTCCATAAAGAGCGGATGTATTTCTATTAGTGTCTATACTTGATTCTTTAATTTTTTTGTAACAGGGGACCCGCAACCACTACTCGTAGAGTTCGTAATGGGAAGACATCGAGTTGAAGTAATAATCTGCAAACCACGTCAGACAGATAAATGACATTAGGCAAACCTTGGGTGAT
Source organism: Echium plantagineum (assembly GCA_003412495.2). NCBI lineage: Eukaryota > Viridiplantae > Streptophyta > Magnoliopsida > Boraginales > Boraginaceae > Echium > Echium plantagineum. The sequence continues at coordinate 1,594,746 of CM016567.1, read as the reverse complement.
AGACTCGGTCAAGAAAGTGTTGGTACGAGAAATCAAATTCGTGAACTTGTGACAAATTAATGTCCTTGTTGTCATAAGCTCACCTACTCCAACAATTTGGCCATCCTGAAGTACTTGAGTTCTTTTGTGTAGTACTAATTCGTAAGTCCTTACTGATAACTGATGTAAGAAAATACTCCCTCTGTCCCTAAAAGATTGTCACATTTTGGTTTTTGTTGGTTACACATAACAAAATTTGATCATGAATTCTCATTAAACGATAAAGAAAATATAATCTTGTGGGACCTTGTTAGATTCGTCTCAATATATATTGTTCAAATATCAACTTTTTATAATTTTTTCACATGTAAAATAATAGATTTTTAGTTCCAAATACTTATTTTTTATAATTCTAAATGTCAATTTAATTTTTTCATTTTGTAACGGGGTATCAATAATTGGTACTTATGGAATGCATATACTGTAGACGTTAAATAGAGTTTAATGGCCTTCTAAATATGTTAGTCCGACTCGAATGCATGATACTTTGATTATAAGTTCACTTATTCCACTAACTTGAACAATTTTACGAATAATTCATTTCTTCCTTATAGAGAGGACATGTGAAGTGAATTGCTATTGCCAATTAGAATAAAAGTAGCATTGGTAAAAAGTCAGCCTGCATCCTAAAACTAATTAGCAAATCTACAATTCTATATCTATATATATATAAATATTAAATGCGCATGCACTACACGCGAATTGTCTATACCCTTCACGTGCGTGAGCTGCATTGAACGCTTGTACTTTACCCATCACCTGTTGCACCACATACATACAAGCACTGATCTGCTATACAAACACCTAAATAGTAAATTACTATAGCATCATCAAGTTGTACATTATGCATCAATTGGTGTACTGCAAGCGTCAAACGAGAGTCCCCCTCTTTTTTCCTCTCAGTTCTCTCTCCCAATTGCTTCATAAAACGCCTGCATCTCTACGCCTCTTGACCTTCTCCATTTCTTCCACCACCATCGGCCACCTCCATCCGAACTACGCCGTGCTCCTCCGCCTCCCCTGAAAGGTATAATCTGACTGTGTTGAATTTGTAGAATAGCTGCATATTATTATTATTATTCTTTTCTTTTTTGAGTTTGTGTAATATTGTGATGTATATCTTTGTATGGATTTTGATGATTATTTTTTTTGTTTATTTTGTTAATATATCATTGCCTAGTGAAACAGTATGGAGTTGTTATGGAGTTGTTTAATTGAGGCTTTGGAGTGTTATTTGGTCAGGTACAAGTCCCGTAACAGGAGGTACAACTTGCTAATGCACAGCTGAAATATTAATGTTGCAGCCGGGGTTCGATCGTGGGTCTATCATGTAACTAAATCAGCGTGTCCATTCATGAGCTGACACGTGTTCGATTATTTGTGCAAATAACAGATCAGCTAGCCGTTGCTTCTAACTGCCTATTTCCAGTTAGTTATTTAGTTAGGGTTGGTTAATCGATTTAACAACCAATTTTTAGGATCTTTTCATTGAGAAAATGTTTCCTCAATTCATTATATATAGAGCTTATTTAGAAGCTGGAGAACATATAGATACAAACAATTTCTCCTATACTTGTGTAAAATTGATCCAATTAAAGATTTCTTCTATTGAAAGGTTTTCTTGAATTTCTTCCATGTTTATTCTCTTCGATTGAATCTATCAGATTCTTAGATGGTATCAGAGCTATAGGGATAAGAATTCCATAGTTTTTCTTCTTCTTTGAGAAGGTATGAATCCTGTAGGAGGACAGGTTGTGTATGGGGCTCAAGACCCTTTGTACTTGCATAGTGCAGATCACTCTAATCTTGTTCTGGTGGCTGATTTGCTCACTGAGAACAATTATCAGACTTGGAGCAGAGCTATGCTGAATGCTCTGCAAGCCAAAGATAAACTTGTATTCATTAATGGAGGTTTCTTGAAGCCTGAAGATGATCACCCAGATTTCAAGCAATGGGGAAAGGTTAATGCAACACTGGTATCATGGATTCTTAATGCCATGACAAAAGAGTTAGCAACAGGGTTTGCTTATGCCTCAGATGCCTTTGAACTGTGGCAAGAACTTAAAGAACAGCTTGGAGGTCGTGTGGGCCCAAGACTGTATGAAATTAGGAGGTCCATTTACTCAGCTAAACAAGGCAGAGACTCCATAGCTGTATACTACAACAAATTGAAGGTGTTATGGGAGGAATTGTTTTCCATAAAACCAGGAATGAGGTATGGAGATCATGAAGAAGAGAAGATGATGTTGTTCTTGATGGGACTCAATGAGGAATTTGAGAACACCAGAGGACAGATTCTACTGTATAAGCCACTTCCTACTCTAGCAGAAGCTTATGGCATGGTTAGGGATGCAGAGAAACAGAAACAGCTGCATTCTGATGCTGTGGGAGTTTCAGCTATGCAGGCTTCTGCCAGGTTTGGACAGAGGAACTTTGTGCCATCAGATAGGCAGTTTCAAGGAAATAAGTTTCAAGAATCTACCAGGTTTCAAGATTCCAAGGTTCTGACTCAAGGGCAAGGAAGTGGACAGAGGATTCAAGGGTTTGTAAAGGAGGATAAGTCTCATCTGAGGTGTGATTTCTGTGGGAAAAAGGGACACATTAAGAAAGATTGCTTTAAGATCAAGGGGTTTCCTGATTGGTGGCCAGGGCAAAAGGATCAGAAAAACAAGGAGAAGGCTTTCAACACTCAAGAAGTGGGCAATCCACTGGATCTTGGAAATGAGTATCAGAATGGGGCTGATTTGAAGGACATGATCTCCTCAGTGATTCAGCAGGAGATTGCCAGGGCTTTGAAAGGAAAGGACACCAGTACTTCAGGAGGCTTGCAGGTTGAAGCCAATCAGGCAGACTTTGAGTGTTTTGATCACTTTGCAGGTAGTATTGAGTCTAATGGCCTTAATTCACATGTAAAAGGGAATTGGATTGTTGACACAGGGGCTACATCTCATATGTGCAATAATCTCAAATATTTTGAAAGCTTTTATGAACTAAAACATCCTTTAGCAGTGAAACTGCCAGATAATACAAGCAAGTTTGTTAAATATGCTGGAAAGGTCAAGCTATTTAACAAATTGGAATTGAATGACTGCTTATATATACCTGTTTTTAAGCATAATCTCTTGTCAGTTAGTAAATTGGCAAGTGATGAAGCTGTGAGGTTTATCTTTGAGGCTAATAAATGTATTTTGCAGGAATATGATTCAGTGAAGACTATTGCTGAGTTCAAGCTGCTGAAAGGGCTATATCTACTAGATGAATCTACTGTATTTTTTGATTGTTTTGATTCTGGTTGTTTTGTTAATACTGTTGTGCCTAAAAGGAATAGTGTTGCTTTGAATTCTGTAAATGCAAAGATATGGCATTCTAGATTAGGGCATGTATCAGCTGAAGTCTTAAGGAGAGCTTTTCATTCTGAGTTTGTATATAGTGAACCTTGTCTTGTATGTCCTCTTGCCAAACAGCAGAGGCTTTCCTTTAACAGAAAAGTTGTTCATTCTACTGAGGTGTTTGATTTGATTCATGTTGATTTGTGGGGTCCCTATAAACATACTACCAGATTAGGCACTACTTATTTCCTTACTATTGTTGAAGATTGTAGTAGGACCACTTGGACCTTTTTACTAAGCAATAAGATGCAGGTTTTGAATACTGTTAAGGGGTTCTTCACTCTGATTGAGAGACAGTTTTCTAAAAGGATTAAGAGGATTAAAACTGATAATGGCACTGAGTTTATGAGTAAAGAATTCCAAGCCTATGTTATTGAAAATGGTATTGTTCACCTTAAAACTTGTGCCTATACTCCACAACAGAATGGAGTTGTGGAAAGGAAACATCAGCATCTTTTGCAGATTGCTAGGGCATTAATGATCAATTCCTTCCTTCCTGAGAAGTTTTGGGGGGATGCTTTACTTACTGCAACTTATTTGATTAATAGATTACCTACTCATGTCTTGAATTGGAAATCTCCATATGAACTTGTACACAACCAGAAGCCTGATTTAGACAATGTTAGGATTTTTGGTTGTCTTTGTTTTGTTACAAATATTCTTCCTTCTAAACAAAAGTTTGATCACAGGGCACAGGCTTGTGTTTTCATAGGCTATCCTGTTGATCATAGAGGATACAAGCTCTGGAATCTGGAGAAGGAGCAATTGATGGTGTCAAGAGATGTAGTTTTCATGGAAAACAGCTTTCCTTTCCATCCTAGCTTTGATAAGGCATCTTTGATCTTGAATAGAGCTCATTTGGATAATGATTCTCATGGCTTTAATGAGAATGTTACTGGATCTACTGATGTTCTAGCTGGTGGTTCTCTCCAAGATTCTGGGAGGATCAGAAAGATGCCTTCTTGGCTACAAGACTATGAAGTTAACAATGTTGTGACAAGTGGTTCTAGGGTGAAGTATGCAGAGGCATATGAAGTGTTTATGGCTAAAGTTGCTCAAGAAAGTGAACCTTATAGCTATCATCAAGCTAAGAATAAAAGGGAATGGATTGAGGCTATGAATCAAGAATTGCAAGCCTTGGAAGGGAATCACACATGGGATATAGTTGATTTGCCTACTGGTGTCAAGCCTATTGGTTGTAAGTGGGTGTATAAGATTAAAAGGAAGGCAGATGGTAGTTTGGACAAGTATAAGGCTAGGCTGGTTGCAAAGGGATATAATCAGATTGAGGGAGTAGACTTCTTTGAAAGTTTTTCTCCTGTTGCAAAGGTTGTCACTGTTAGGATTGTATTGGCCATGGCAGCCTCAAGAAATTGGCCTTTGTTTCAATTGGATATTAATAATGCCTTTCTTCATGGTTATTTGGATGAGGATATATATATGAAGGTCCCAGAAGGTTGTTCAGTGGGACAGAATAAGGTCTGCAAGTTAACTAGATCACTTTATGGCTTGAAACAAGCTTCAAGACAATGGAACCTTGAGTTTACTAAGAAAGTGGTTCAGTTTGGATTTGTACAGTCTTATCATGATTCTTGCTTGTTTGTGTACAACAAACAAGGGTGTTTCTTAGCTTTGTTGGTGTATGTTGATGATATATTACTCACTGGGACTTCAGTCAATGCTATTAATCAAGTCAAGCAATTCTTGCATAAGGAGTTTACTATTAAGGATCTAGGTTTGGCTAGGTTCTTCCTTGGTATTCAAATAGCTAGATCAGACAAGGGGATGTTCTTGTCTCAGCAAAAGTATATTGGAGATATTATTACTGACTTAAAATTGCAAGATGCTCATACTGCAGTTACTCCTTTGCCACATGATTGGCATACTGTGTGTGCTGATTCACCTTTGTTGTCAGATCCCTCTGTGTATAGAAGGCTAGTGGGGAGACTCTTATATCTTAATTTTACTAGGCCTGATCTGACTTTTAGTGTTCACTATTTGAGTCAGTTTATGCAGAATCCTACTAGTGATCATTGGAGGTCTGCTGTACATGTGTGCAAGTATTTGAAGGGGACAATAGACCATGGCTTGTTTTATCAAGCAGGTTGTGAATTGAGTTTGGAAGCCTATTGTGATAGTGATTGGGCTAAGTGTCCTTTGACAAGGAGATCAGTCACAGGTTATTGTGTGCTGTTAGGAGGATCTTTGATTAGTTGGAAATCAAAGAAGCAACAAACTGTTGTTAGGAGTTCCAGTGAGGCTGAGTACAGGAGTGCTGCTTCTACTGTCTGTGAATTGAAGTGGATAACTTATATATTTAGAGATTTGTCTTTGCCTGTTTCAGTGCCTATCCCTCTCCACTGTGACAATAAATCTGCAATCCAGCTTATTGAAAATCCTGTGTTCCATGAGAGGAGTAAGCACATAGAGCTGGATGTTCACTTCATTAGAGACCATTACAAGAATCATTTTGTTCAACCTGTTTATGTTCCTACAAAGTCTCAGTTGGCTGATTGTTTTACAAAGGCTCTGCCAGCTCCTGTGAGTAATGGTTTGCTTGTCAAGATGTGCTTCACTCCTGCACCATCTTGAGGGGGGGGTGAAACAGTATGGAGTTGTTATGGAGTTGTTTAATTGAGGCTTTGGAGTGTTATTTGGTCAGGTACAAGTCCCGTAACAGGAGGTACAACTTGCTAATGCACAGCTGAAATATTAATGTTGCAGCCGGGGTTCGATCGTGGGTCTATCATGTAACTAAATCAGCGTGTCCATTCATGAGCTGACACGTGTTCGATTATTTGTGCAAATAACAGATCAGCTAGCCGTTGCTTCTAACTGCCTATTTCCAGTTAGTTATTTAGTTAGGGTTGGTTAATCGATTTAACAACCAATTTTTAGGATCTTTTCATTGAGAAAATGTTTCCTCAATTCATTATATATAGAGCTTATTTAGAAGCTGGAGAACATATAGATACAAACAATTTCTCCTATACTTGTGTAAAATTGATCCAATTAAAGATTTCTTCTATTGAAAGGTTTTCTTGAATTTCTTCCATGTTTATTCTCTTCGATTGAATCTATCAGATTCTTAGACCTAGACGATAAAAACCTTATACCTTTACCAAAGTGTAGAGCTTTAACCGTTAACTTGTTGATAACGAGAGATAATTACTTCGTAATTTGCTTTGAAAGATTTATTTTCAGATTGGGATATAGTTGGATAAATTATCATTGCCCAGATTAAAATGAAAAAATTAGATCTCTGTAACTGTTGTGATTTAGATTTATCTTTTGAATATGTTGAGTTATAATATACTCCCTCCGTTTCTTTTTATTTGATCGTTTAGAGATTTTTTCTTGTTTCAAAATATTTGATTGTTTACAAGTTCAATGCAACTTTTTACAATTCCAATGCACCTTTTTACAACTCCAATGCGCCTTTTTACAATTACAATGCACCTTTTTACAACTCCAATGCGCCTTTTTACAATTACAATGCACATTTTTATAATCCGAATGTAATTTTTCACAATATTTTAATAAAGTACTTTTTCCCCAGACAATCAAATAACAAGAAACGGAGGGAGTATTTGATTAATACTTTTGCGCCATTTTTTGGTTGTTTATTGGAGAGGAGTTTAAGGCCTTTGGTAATTGATGTAACCCTAACCTCAGATGTCTCTTGGGCCTCGGCCCTAATACATGGGCTCGGCCCAGAGCTCATCAGAGAGGCTTTTCATTATCAAGCTATCCAAGAGAGTGGATCCCAGAGAAAGTCCACATGTCACGTGGATCCAGCTTCTCCTATGAGTGTCCAGTTCAAGCCCATCCGTACACCTAAGTACTCCTGATGAAGGACACTTGTCTCATATCCAGCCATTCAGGTACCATCTTTCTCTCTCCTATATCTATATATAGGAGACACACTCAACCAAGGACGGTACGTTCATTTTGACTTCTTTAAATAACTTATAGTACTCAGACACTCGCCGGATCTTGTACTAACTTAAGCATCGGAGTGTCTGTGACCGGAAACGGTCACGCTTTCAGGTGAACCCGAAGCTTTGAGGAAGGATCGCTGGCTCCCAAGGCGCGGCCTTTAGGAAAGAGAACCATCTCCACTAGATTGTTCAAGGTTACACCTGACTCTGTGACATCAGTTGGACGAAGCCCTGGTCTCGGTCCAATACCCGAGGCTCCAGTAGAGACACGTCCATCATTGGCGCCGTCTGTGGACTCGATACAGAAAGCTATGGATCAAGATTTACCACAAAATGAGCTCTCTACGAGTCTACCTCCTCAACCTCAGGCTCCGGAGAACCATCCAGTAGTGTTCACTCCGGAGATGGAGGCTGAGATACAACGGAGGGTCCAGCTAGCTGTTCAACAGGCTTTAGCTAACCTACCCGCGGCTGTACACCAGGAGGTTCATTCTCAATCACAACAGCACGAGGAGGGCTACGGAGCGTCTCATCATCCAAATGAGAATAGCCATAGGGTTGAGAGATCTCGGAGATCAGCACCACTGCCAAGGGCAGTGCCTGCACCTCAACCCCAAAATCAGTACAGTCAACAATATGGTTCCGAGAGGCTAGATAGGCCAGCACCACCTCCTCCAGAGGTGCCTGCAACTCAGGAACCGAATCTTCTACGTACGATACAGGAAGAGATGGAAAAGTTTAAGGCTACGATGCTTGCAACGCTGAAGCCTCAAGTTCCATCATACATGATTCCCCAGACGAGAATGCCATTTTCGTCACGGTTGGAAATGAAGGATGTACCTACAGGGTACATATTACCGCGGCTCAACCAGTATAATGGTACTGGGGATCCACAAAAGCATCTAAGGGGTTATACGGCTCAGATGATCGTATCTACCCCAGATAAAGACATGTATGCTAAAGCTTTTCCTAATAGTCTGACAGGAAAGGCACTAGATTGGTTCATGCAATTGCCACAAGGGTCAATTGATAATTTTGACCAAACAGCACTAGCCTTCTTGGCTAAGTTTGGTTCAGAAATTAACCAGGAGGAGGATGAACGGGTGTTACTAGCAATAAAACAGAAGCCCGGGGAAACTTTGAAGGCATATCACAAGAGGTACAATGACAAATTGCTCACGTTACCTTCGGTGGATGCCAGACTAGCATACATGGCCTTTTATGAGGGTCTACAATATGGAAAGCTTAAAAAGGCCTTAACATTGGAAAAGCCAATGGGAAAGGATGAGCTCACGGCTAAGGTGCGCCGGTATATTGATGTAGAAGAGTTGCGGTTAAAGGACAAGGATCCCAAGGATCTCAGGGAAACGGTCCTTCAAAAACAACCTTCAAAAACAAAGGTATGGGAACGATTACAACGGCCAAGGGGTGCGGACTTCTCACAACTTGGTCAAGATAAGAAGTATGCTCAAACTTCTGCCCCATCCAAAGCTGTGGCTAAATGCACATCAGGACGAGGAGTAGATAAGGGCATTGCAAGTCTGAATATTTCTATGGCAGAGGTATATTCTGAAATATCAGACAAGGGCCTTTTACCTAAACCACCAAGGTTGACAACACCCTACAGCAAAAGGGATAAAAATAAATATTGTGAGTACCACAGAGAGTGTGGCCATGACACGGGTGATTGTAGAACCTTGGAAAAAGAGATAGAGAAGCTAATTGAAAGGGGCTATCTCCGAGAGTACACTGATCACAAAGGCAAGGGTAAGGGCCGGGCACGAAGCCCACAACGCAGCCGCGACTCTGTGAAAAAAGAGAAGCGTGAGCATTCCCCCGTTATCACTGGAAGAATAAATACAATTTCAGGAGGACCCAGTGGAGGAGGGGACTCACGAAACTCTCGGAAAAAGTACGCAAGACGCGACGTCTATGCCTTCAACTCCGTCCCAGCCAAAAATGCCGAGCCTATCACATTCACAGAAAAGGATATGGAGGGGATTGAGATGCCACATGATGACCCATTCATCATAATTCCAGTGATAGGAACATTGGAGGTTGATCGGATGCTGGTAGACACAGGGAGTTCTTCGGATATCCTATATTTATCTACATATGACCAGTTACACCTCCCACGTAGCAGGCTGCAGCCAGCTAATACGTCCCTCACAGGATTCACGGGACATTCAATTACACCTGTAGGTGTTGTGGCCCTGGACGTAGCTTTTGGTAGAGGGGGCAAGTCTGTAACTACACTGGTTCGATTCACAGTAGTAGACATCCAGGACTCGGCGTATAACGGGATAATTGGAAGACCCACCCTCACGGCTATCAAGGCCATAATATCCCCAGCCCACATGAAAATGAAATTCCCAACTCCAGGAGGGATAGGTGAGATGAGAGGGGATCAAAAAAATGCGAGGATGTGCTATTTGAGTTCAGTACCTTCGGAGAAGGTAGGGGGAAAAAGGAAGGCATGCAATCAAATTTTGGTCACGGCCCAAGACGAAAGGGACAATTCCCCCAAAGAACGAGAAGTGGAAACATATGCCCCACATGAGGAGGTAGAAAAGGTTCCTTTTACAGTCACAGATCCTTCCAAAACATTTCGCATAGGAACCAAACTGGACAAGCAGCATCGTGAGAATCTAATACAGCTGATTAGAGACTATACAGATGTATTCGCATGGGGCCCGGAGGACATGCCAGGGGTTGATCCACGCACGGCCATACACAAGTTATATGTTGAGCCATCCTATGTCCCGGTTAAACAAAAGAAACGGACATTTAACGCTGAAAAGAATAAAGCAATCAGGGAGGAAGTCTCGGCACTACTTCAGGCTGGGGCTATTAAAGAGTTGAAATTCCCCACATGGATTGCAAACGTGGTGCTAGTGAAAAAACCAAATGGTACATGGAGGATGTGCACGGATTTCACGAGCCTCAATAAGGCATGTCCAAAGGATTTTTATCCACTTCCATGTCTGGCACGGCTGGTGGATGGAAGCGCGGGCCATGAGGTATTTGACTTCATGGATGCTTCTAGAGGATACCATCAGATATTTATGGATGACGATGAGGCCGAGAAGACTGCCTTCATCACAGAATACGGCCTTTATTTCTGGAAGGTAATGCCATTTGGTTTAAAAAACGCGGGCGCGACCTATCAGAGGATGGTCAACAATATGTTCCAGCAACAGATTGGTCGCAACATGGAGGTATATGTTGATGATATGCTGGTAAAGAGTAAGCTTCGGAAAGATCATCTCCCAAACTTGACTGAGACATTACAGACACTACGAGAAAACAGGTTACGAATTAATCCAGATAAGTGCTCGTTTGGTGTCACCTCAGGAAAGTTCTTGGGATATATGATAAGCAAAAGTGGAATAGAGCCTAACCCTGATAAGATAAAGGCTATTACTGACATGAAGCCACCAACAAGTTATAAAGAGCTAATGAAACTCAATGGATGTTTGGCAGCCTTAAGCAGGTTCATTTCTAAATCAGGAGAGCGTAACTTACCTTTCTTTAAAAATTTAAGGCGCGCCCCTGAAAAATTCCACTGGGATGAGGAGTGCAACACAGCCTTTGAGGAATTGAAGAGTTATTTATCAAGCCCAAGGCTGCTGACACATCCACAGCAAGGGGAGACTCTACAGATATATCTAGCCGTAGCTGAAGGGGCAGTCAGTGCAGTCCTGATCAGACTAGACGAGGGCATTCAAAGGCCTATATATTATGTCAGCCACGTCTTACGAGGATCAGAGGTAAATTACCCACTTATTGACAAATTTGCTTATGCTCTTATTGTCGCGGCTAGGAGATTAAAGATTTACTTTGAGTCACACCCAGTACAAGTAGTCACGGACCAGCCACTTAAAAGGGTAATGGCAAATCCGGTTCTATCAGGGAGACTAACTACATGGGCTATTGAGCTAAGTGAATTCGAGATTACTTTTGTGCCAAGAACGAGCATCAAGGCTCAGGCATTGGCAGATTTCATAAACGAATGCACAGATCCTACAGCTAGGATGGAGGTTGCGGTCCCACGAGAGCTGGAGCCCCCACAATGGACTTTAAATGTAGATGGAGCCAAGAATAGTAAGGGATCAGGGGCAGGAATTGTCATTCAAGGCCCAGATAATATAAAATTCAGTTATGCCCTCAGGTTCACTTTCTACACGACAAATAATGAAGCAGAGTATGAGGCATTGATTGCAGGATTACAACTGGTAAATAGTCTTGGGGTTAGAGAAGTCTCGGTCAAGGGAGACTCAAAATTAATAGTGGATCAAGTCAACGGTACGTGTGAAGTAAGGAATGAATCTTTAATGATGTACCAAGCAAAAGCAAAAATAGAGGCTGCGAAGTTCACACAGGTCATCTTCCAACACGTGCCTCGAGCTCAGAATCAAGATGCAGATTATCTATCCCAGTTAGCTACGGTGTGGTATGAGGAGCTACCATCTGAGGTTTTAGTTGAGGTACGGGACATACCAGCACATCAGATTAATTATGTCTCAATGGTACTGAACGAAGAAGAGGACTGGCGCACACCTATAGCAAGATATCTACTTAAGGGAGATTTGCCAGAAGACGAGACTAAGGCTCGTACATTAAAAGCCAGAGCTCATAGGTTCCATATGATTGAAGGAGAATTATATAAAAAATCATGGGAGGGACCATTGCTATATTGTGTGGCTAGTAAGGATACGGCAAAGATCCTGGCTGAAGTACATAATGGGTGGTGCGGCAGCCACATAGGACAAGGAGCTTTGGCACTAAAAATCACAAGGACAGGTTATTTTTGGCCAACAATAAGAAAGGATGCGGTGGAATTCGTGAAGCGATGTAATGCTTGTCAAAAACAGGGGACCGTGTCCCATCTACCAGCCACAACTATGACACCCATCATTACCCCAATCCCATTTGCTATGTGGGGTATAGACTTAGTCGGAAAGTTACCAAAAGCCAAGGGTAATGTTGAGTACGTTATAGTCGCGGTGGACTATTTCACAAAATGGGTAGAGGCCGCACCCCTTGCAAGAACAAAGGGAGATGATGTGGTAAAGTTCATATGGAAGAACATAGTCACGAGGTATGGGTTACCTAAAATCTTGGTTTCCGACAATGGCCCTCAGTTCGAGGGAAAAATATTAAGAGATTTTTGTGACAAATATGATATTGAACAACGGTTTTCCCCAGTATATTATCCTCAGGCAAATGGTCAGGTAGAAATGATGAACAGAGTCATATTCAATGGAATTAAGAAGAATCTCATTCAGGCCGAGACTACACCAGGGGCGTGGCTGGATGAATTACCAGTTGTGTTATGGTCAATGCGCACCACTCCATCTAAGGCCACAGGTGAGACACCATATAGCCTGGTATATGGGGTTGAGGCACTACTCCCGGTCGAAGTAGGTTTGCCAACTTATAGACAGCGCGGCTTTGATGAGAAACTTAATGAAGAAAGGCTGAGGCAACAAATGGACTTCCTTGATGAGTTTAGGGATCATGCTTTGTATAAAACACAACAATACAAAAGCCTCATGGCCCGGGCATATAACAGGCGTGTTCGAGGCAGGCAATTCAAAGTGGGGGACCTGGTTCTCAGACTTTATTCAGCAGCTAATCCAAGAGATGTTCATAAGCTGAGCCCAAACTGGGAAGGACCCTACAGAGTCGCGTCTATTTTGGGGCCAGGGACGTACAAGTTAGAGGAACTCAATGGTGAACCAGTTCCCAGAACATGGCATGTCACTAAGTTGGTTAAATTTTACATTTAAGTTGGATGCAACTAATAGTAGAGAGAGACATGTACAATTTAATCAAGTCTAATAAATCATTTGTTTATGGTGTTATGACAGTAATATACAGGTCTCTCGGCTGTTCAACCTCCAACATGTGACTTACATCAGATAAGTCACTAGAGGTCTCGGCTATTCAACCTCCAACATGTGACTTACATCAGATAAGTCACTAGAGGTCTCGGCCATTCAACCTCCAACATGTGACTTACATCAGATAAGTCACTAGAGGTCTCGGCTGTTCAACCTCCAACATGTGACTTACATCAGATAAGTCACTAGAGGTCTCGGCTATTCAACCTCCAACATGTGACTTACATCAGATAAGTCACTAGAGGTCTCGGCTATTCAACCTCCAACATGTGACTTACATCAGATAAGTCACTAGAGGTCTCGGCCATTCAACCTCCAACATGTGACTTACATCGGATAAGTCACAAAGAGGTCTCGCCCATATAATCTCCAAAAGAGGATTTGTAACAACAAATCACTAGAGGTTATGCCATGTCTAACCGACATATGACTCATGACAGAGTTAACAAAAATCGAGATAAGATACTTGCATAATTCTAGGTACATTGCAAAAACATATCTTCATTTAAGAAATTCACAAAAGTTTTGCAAAGGGGCCAGGGAGTATACATGCAATATCAAAGAGACAGGAAATAAAATTCATATATGGGAAAAAGTAAGTGAATACAAAGGATAAGGTTACACAGGGGGATCAGTAGGGATGGGGAGAGCCTTCAGTTTCTTGAACTCCTCAATAAGCTCAACAAGCCCCGGACATTTCTCAGAGTTTACTGAAGCAAACTCAGAAAGAATGCAAGCTTGGTTCTTCAGGACATGATGGCGAAGAGCAGGACTCTTCATGAAAGCCTTCACTTGCTCTTGGACGGTGCCGGGGATGGAGTTCTTTAGATCCACGGCTGATTTAGCCAACGAGCCAGCCCTCTTCTTCCAGGTCTCGATGGACTTTTCAGACGACTCAGCTTTAGCCTCGGCAGCCACCAGCTGAGCGTGTTTGTCTCTCAGAAGCGAAGCTGCTTCCTCTTTCTGTTTGGACAGTTCAGCTTGAAGAAGAGTGGCACGTTTCTTCTCAGCATGAGCCATCGCCTCCTGCTCCTTCGCCGCATCCTTCCATGATTGGGCGAGAGTCTGGTTAGCATCGGCCGTGGCTTCGGCCTTCTTCAGCTTATCTTCCAAATCTTCACAAACTAGCTCCAATTGACGAGCTCTTCTTCCCAGCACAAAGACCCCATTCATCGTCTGGAAAAAGATAGAAGGTTAGACTTAGAAGAACAAAAGGAAGAAAAGTAATGGAAAGAGAGAGTACGAACCTTCAGGTGATGATGTAGAACTTCGGCACTTAAGTCCGTGGCATCATCAATCTCCTCGTAAGGTTTACATTCACCTTGCAGCATAAGAGGTTTGATTGCCTTCAGACTATCTTGAGGGTGGCCCCATTCCGAGTCCTTTTCCACGATTAAGGCAGCCCCGGGTAAGATGTAGGGAGGAGGCATGAAGGTCATACTGTACCGCACATCAACGGCTTTCCCATCAGGGCGAAAGAGGGAGTCACGGATACCTCCCCGGGTGACCCGGGTAGTAGTACTTCCATCCTCTCCCTGAATAGGACCTTCTTTATTTGAAGGTGCCAGCTCAGGACCCCGGCTTCCCTTACTCTTCTTGGCCTGAGAATCCCGATTGGCCGCAACCTTCTTCCTCTTTAAAGTATTGGAGGGAGGGACGGGAGGAACTTTCTTTCCCTTCTCCTTAGGAGGACCCTCGGGAACGGATGGAGGAGGTATAGTTTGTAGAGGCACAGGTTCGACCCTTGCAGCTCCGGCCATTGGACTTTGTATAGGCACAGGAAGGGAAGGAGCCTTGTCCCCAAACATAGCCTCAAAATCGAGACTGAGATGGGAAGGGGCAGTCAACGCCGCGTCCGTCACTTCATCTGAGAAAATAAATACAAGTCATTAATCACGGGTGAAAGAAAGGCACCGGTTAAAAGAAGATGAATAAACAAAGAGGAAGTACCCCAAGTAACGGTACGGGAAAAGCGTTTATCTACTATCCCAGCCAGCATGAGACTACCCTCGTCACAAAAGGTATTCCAAGGCAACGGAACCTTAAAGGTTGTACGAAGAATTTCAAGGCTACGTTTGTCCTCCTCAGAACTCTTATACTTCTTGAGGCCATGGTTAAGGGTTTTCGGTTGCCATCGACGAGGTACACCTACGCCAAAGTTCCCCTTTACTAAACACCATACCCGATGATAAAAATTATCGGAGACTTTGCTGGGCCGTGGGGAACTCAAGAAGGCACAATCCTTCATGGCAGAAAAATAGTATTGTCCTTTGTGCGTAGCTGAGTACATCAAGCGGAAAAGACCTACGGTGGGAACTACCCCCGCCCTGGCACAAGCTACTTGGAAGATGGTCAATATAACATGACCCATAACTGTTATTTGACCAGGGGCCGAAGGAAGTATTCTAAGGATATCCTGTACAAAAGGGGTCAAGGGGAGCCTAAAACCTACATTTAAAGAAAGAATGTGCAAGGGGGTATACCCGTCCTCATGTGTTAAGAAAGTCTCACCCTCATAAGGAAAACGAATAATAAAAGAAGGGGGGATGTTATAAAACAGGCGAACATTACGCAAGTTTAATCGAGGGTCCACAGGGAGGGAGTCCGCTATGAAGGTGGGTTCCTTACCATCAGCAAACAGTAAATGCAACAAGTCCTCCTCGGAGAGTTGTTCATTTTCCCTTACGGCCACATCTGAAGCCGCAGCTTCTTGAGTACCCGAAGTGTTGGCCGAGTAAACAGCAGCTGAAGGAGAGGAGGTTGTAGCTGGTGGGCTACGGTGGACTACAGGTAAAGGGGACGCGAGGTTAGGGGGAGGATTATTTAGCATCTCCTGAAACTCAGGGTCGTCTTCAGCTGTAGCATCCACTCTCGGGGGAGACACCTCCACTAATGAATTATCAGAACTCCCGGAGGTGTGTTCTTCAACGTTCGGAGGATTAGAAACGGGGGGAATCACATTTCCGGGAGGAGAAGGAACCCGAGAGCCAGTGGGCTCTGATGAAACGGGAATATTGACCTGCAAAATTCGAAGACCAGAATCACAACAAGTCATATCAGGCCCATCAGTTACGCGAATGAACAGCGAAGGGGCATACCTCAGTCATTGTAACATCAGCAGGGGGAGAAGCCGCGGAGGTTGTTCCGTCCATAGTGGTTTCTACAAGGAAGGAAAAGAATGAGTCCAGATACTTGTCCAAAACACAGTTAAAGGGACATTAACATAAAATTGAAACAAAAAGAATCATTGGAGGATCAAAATAAAGAATTTGAAAAGGTTTTAGGAGGGAGATGAAGAACACCAAAAAAGGGGAAAGTAACGGTTCATCTCCCCCACCGATACAAAATGTCAAAAGAAGAACCCAGAAGAATAGATAATCATCACGGCCGGAATACCACCGTCACACAACCATCAACAACCACCTTACTCCGGGGAATCTTGCCGTAAAGATAGGGTTTTTACGGAAAATTACAGGTAAAAGAATTCATTGTAACCGGAAGCTGGTAATTTCAGAATTCAAACTCACAGCTAAAGTGAGAAGAACTTACCGAAAAGAAAGAACAAGAATTCAAGCCAGAAATCAAGTTGAGAGAAGGGTGAGGAAGACGATGAATCGGGGAGTTGCAGAGGAAAAATTCGGAGAAAATATCAAAGAAGTACAAATGAAGGGTTTTAACCCCCCTTTTATAGAGTTCAAGTACGACTTCTCACCTTCCGGATTGTTCCTGTAATGACACGTGTCACGGTGGCGGATATCCCAATAAGATGTCTCAAAGTGTCTAAGCAAACCAGAGTTTATCTCCTCGTCTTCATCCATTCTACAGGGGCGCGCAGGCAGATAAATTCCAGACGACCAGATAAAAGGGGCAATGATGTAACCCTAACCTCAGATGTCTCTTGGGCCTCGGCCCTAATACATGGGCTCGGCCCAGAGCTCATCAGAGAGGCTTTTCATTATCAAGCTATCCAAGAGAGTGGATCCCAGAGAAAGTCCACATGTCACGTGGATCCAGCTTCTCCTATGAGTGTCCAGTTCAAGCCCATCCGTACACCTAAGTACTCCTGATGAAGGACACTTGTCTCATATCCAGCCATTCAGGTACCATCTTTCTCTCTCCTATATCTATATATAGGAGACACACTCAACCAAGGACGGTACGTTCATTTTGACTTCTTTAAATAACTTATAGTACTCAGACACTCGCCGGATCTTGTACTAACTTAAGCATCGGAGTGTCTGTGACCGGAAACGGTCACGCTTTCAGGTGAACCCGAAGCTTTGAGGAAGGATCGCTGGCTCCCAAGGCGCGGCCTTTAGGAAAGAGAACCATCTCCACTAGATTGTTCAAGGTTACACCTGACTCTGTGACATCAGTTGGACGAAGCCCTGGTCTCGGTCCAATACCCGAGGCTCCAGTAGAGACACGTCCATCAGTAATTACAGACATTGGTTGTAATAGATTTTTTATCCCAGAAGTTACTTGATTCCAGTTGATGAGTAGTTACAGTTGATTCCAGTTGATGAGTAGTTACAGTTTAGTTGTATGATGATTTGTGAAGCTGAGTAATTTTTAGTCCAGTGTCCACAATGGAAATTGGCCTTTGTGGTTATGTTTTAGCAATTATTTTATCCTTCACGTGATCATGATATCTTTCACTCCAAGTGACCACTTGGACGACACCACAAGTCTACGATTGATTTTATTGTGGTATTATTAGCTAACTTTTCTGTATAATCACTCTGATGTCTCTGGGCGGAGCTTACATAATGGACACTACATTCAGCGGATGCGAGAGAAAGCTGCAACGTACACTTCCTAAGTAGTCGTATGTCTTTTATTTCTATTGATGGACTTCTTTCTCAATCCTCCGATGACCTCAAATCTCATCTTTGTGTCTGTCCACCCGATAACGTATTTGAGAACTGTATGTACTATAATCCTTCAAGTGGCTGAAAAATATTGGAATTTATGAGTGTTTCAACTTTTAAAGTATAGTTACACATGGAGTCTTAGACCTCTATTGGTAATGTTTCCAGTGTACACAGTGCAAAACTAAGGTGAAGAGATCGAATAAGGCTTATGCACCTCTAACTATTGTTTGTGATGGCTGTTTCTCAAATTTATGATGCACACTTTGCGAGTCTAAGGTGAGATACCAAGGATGATCTTTAAAAGACTTGGAAAATATGATTAACTCATCATATTTTTTTCATTTTTTTTTTGTTTTTTCTGTAATTCTTTTTTCAAAATCTTTTCAACTTTTTTTCGATTTCTTTTTTCCAATTTTTTTTTCTTTTTCTTTTTCTTTTCGATTTCTTTTTTCGATTTTTCTTTTTCTTTAAAAATCAATCGAAAAATCGAAAAAAAAAATCGAAAAGAAAAGGAAATCGAAAAGAAAAAGAAAAATCGAAAAAAGAAATCGAAAAGAAAAAATATTTGGAAAAAAAATTGAAAAAAAAAACCGAAAAAAGTTGAAAAGATTTTGAAAAAAAAAATTACAAAAAAAAAAAAATTGAAAAAAAGACCAGGAAAAAATCGAAAAAAAAACTGAATAAAACATTAAGTTTATAAGGGGGTATTTTTGTCAATTCATCCCCCTTTTGTGCCATTTTGCTAAGATTTATAAAAAGGTGCTCCAAGTTAATTTTCTTCTTTCATAGGTGCCATTTAACCCAAATTCTCAAGGGTTTAGACTTCGCCATTCAAAACAAAAGTAAGTAGTGAAATTGTGAGTATGGTTACTCTTTTTTACCGAGTTTGGTGGCTTTTTTTGTGTTTTCTTTTTAAACTTGGTTGCATATTCAACAATGGATGTATGTTTTTTTATTTTTCATGTTAAATGTTGTTAGATCTGTGTTTTCTTCGGGTCTCTTGGTCTTCAATGCTATTAGGGTCTTCAAAATTCGAGATCTTGAATGTTCTTGAGGTTTCTTTTTTGTTTTCATGTTTGTGAGCCTTGCAAATGTATGTTTTTTTGAGATAATTGATGATTTATGAAGTAGTTTAGTGTGATTTTGGGTTTTTTCTGTATTTATGTTTCTAGATTTTGAAAAGTTTGAATTTTTATAGATTACTTGTAAAAAATGTTAAGGATTTAATCTTTTTTGCACATTATTGGCGGTTTTGATGTTGTTTTGGGCAATGTTGTTCTTTTTCATGTTTTTATGTTTGTTGGGTTTAAATTATTTGTATTTTTAGAAATTAGGGTCGATTATTTAATTACTTGTACTGATATGCCCGGTTATGCACTGTTATGCAGCGGTATGCAATCATATGCAATGATATGCATATATGTGCATGATATTCTTATCTTTTAATGTACTATATAAATATACATGGATATTTACACTAATGCTTATATATCTTATTTATGTGCAGATATAGGTTTGATTGTCGTGAGTAATAGGTCCAAGCCTAAGTGTTTGTAAGAAGTACAATCGAAAATGAGTAAAGCAAACTATGAGCAAATACGGAAGAATTATACATTAGTTGACCTCTTGTATGGGATAGAGAAGTTCCATATGCACACGTAGACTGTGCAATAGTTGGGAGAAGATTAATTGTTTTTATGAGTAGGTAGATAAGTTCCTAGCTTTTGTTACAATAGAACATGATATCATATTATATTGGAACAATATGATGTATTGGAGCAATATTTGAATGTAGTGAAATACATCTAAATTACTTCTTTTATCGTGTGTGTATACATTAACAACCTTTTTTAATGTACATTGTTCAACATGATAGTGTGCCCGTACATGTATACGTTTTTTCTCGTAACTTAAGAATTATAACAATTTTGTATACGCTTTTTACTTTAATGCATTAATATATACTAGTGTGCCCGTACATGTACTTTATATAGTAGCTATTTATAATGATAATAGTACAAGTTTAAAACATTATGGTTGATCAAGTGTGGATGTGTTGAATAAGGGTGTACGCATGTCTGTACATAAATATACATTGATATTCGTTAGTCTACATGTATAAGTTGTCTTACAATGTGCTACTGTCCATGTATAACGATGTATAGACATGCATACACTCGTTTTTAATATGCCTAGTGTTTGTTTACTATTGTTTTTGTATATTAAAAGATTGAACAATGTACAATGAAAGAAAATTGATGTTAATGTATAGATACACGATAAAAGAAGTAATTTAGACACACAATATGATGTTAATGTACATTCTAATAAAATATGACATCATATTGTATTGTAATTAAAGCTAGGACAAATTCGCAATCGAGGTTTAACTGCCCTTACCTCACTGCCTACGAAATATCATGTTATTCCAATGCATGATATTGTTCCTAATAAGATTAGTAGTATCTATAATTACTTGTCCTACAAAATACATAGACATAAAATGAGTTTTATTAAAAATTACATCATATGTAACCACAAAAACAATCAATCTTCCCCCAACCATTGCACAGTCTGCATGTACACATGGAACTTCTTTATCATATACAAGAGGTCAACTAGTCTTTTCCTCCTCGAACAAGCCCCTCGAACACAAACTGCTTGAGATCTAGAATTCACTCAATCACGAGCACTTAAATAATACATGCTATATATTAAGCTCTCCATCTTCTGCAGTCATTTTATTAATTGTCACATGCATACATGACATCGATATATTAAGACATGATTGAATACTATTCATATGAACCATTAAACTGATGTGTGCAACTATATGCTATAATAAACATGTATATCCATCGTGTATAGATATGCATACATGTGCGTGTGCCTGCATATATCTGAAAATGTGCTTAAACAACCTCATTGTTGGGTGAAAAAAAAAAACTCAAAACACAAACATCATAAATTAATAATAACTCCAATTAAACGACAACTACATATATGTATTCAAAATAATACATCAACTTATATGCTGCATACATGTTCAGAGTTCATCTCAACACAATAAACAAATACAATACACAACAATATGCAAAGAATGAGCATAAAAAAACCTCTATAAAATATTTACACTTATAAATTTAGTATCATATATTATTTACATAGTACATTTAAAATACAAGTCTGCATATCACTGTATTTGATTGCATATCAAAACCTAGAAACATAAAAACAGGTAAAAATCCTAAATTGCACTAAACTATTTCATAAATCATCAATAATCTCCAAAGATTAAACATTTGCAAGACTCACGAACATGGAAACAAAAAAAGACCCTAAAACATTCAAATTTTGAATTTTGAAGATCATAATAACTTTCAACACCAAAAAAACCCATGAAACATAGATCTAACAATATTTAACATGAAAAACCATAACATTCTTCCATTATTTAATATGTAACCAAGTTTTAGAAAAAGAAGCCAGAGGTACAACATCATGAAGCTGACTGTGGAAAAGATTTTCCGACAAAAGAGAAGCAAAGATTTGATTTTGCAGCGACCCCAATTGAAGTTTTTAGAAAAAGAAAAAGAAAAATTTAGAAAATACGAGAAATAGAGGTCTTGGAGGAGAAAGCTTAATTTTCACCAAGGTCTTGATCGAGTAGAGAAAGAAAGGGAGGTAAGATGAGGCCGCAATTGCTCGCCGGAAAATGTCGCCGCCGATTGCCTCACGGTGGTCTTCAAGAGTGTAAGAGAGAGAGGGAGGAGAGAGAGTAACATGATAGAGAGAGAGGCAGGAGAGTACAATAGTAGGTTAAAAGTTTGGGGAAAATATCTAAGGGTATATTTGTCATTTCGTGTCCCTTTTGTGCCAATTTACTAAAATTTCTAAAAGAGTGTTCCAAGTTAATTTTTTCTCTCAAAAGTGCTACTTAACCCAATTTCTCGGAGAATACCATCCAAAACCACTTTTTATAAAATTTTAGCATCCATCACCCTTTTAATTAATAACTAGCACTAAGAGGGGATAAAATGACTAAATTACCCCTTGATATTTTGATACACTTTTTTTTTTTTCGACTTTTTTTTTTAATTTTTTTTCGACTTTTTTTGTTGAATTTTTTTCGACTTTTTTTAAACCTTTTTTTAGATTATTTTTTTCGGACCAAATTTTTCAATTTTTTTCCAACTAAAAGATGTTCGATTATGGTAGTTATTTTAGCTAAAAGTTTCGTTTTTAATAGGTTTTCACAAAAAAACTTCGATTTTCGTAGCCTTTTCGTAAAAATGTTCAATTTTTGGTAGTTTTCTAATATTTCACATCCATGCCTCTTTTAATCGAACATCGAATATTTAATTAAAAGAGGCATGGATGTGAAATATTAGAAAACTACCAAAAATCGAACATTTCTGCGAAAAGGCTACGAAAATAATTACCATAATCGAACATCTTTTACTTGGAAAAAAATTTGAAAAAATTTGGTCCGAAAAAAATTATCAAAAAGAAGGGAAAAAAAAGTCGAAACAAAATTCAAAAAAAAAAGTCAAAAAAAAAAGTTTAAAAAATTTATATTATGAAGTTAAAAAAATTCAAAAAAAAGTCGAAAAAAAGTTCAAAAAAAAAAATTCAAAAAAAAAGTCGATAAACATTCAAAAAGAACAAGTTGAAAAAGTGTATCAAAATATTGTTGGATATTATTAAGGTTGCTTAAGAGTGAATCAAATTTGAAGTGGAAAAAAAAAATGAGTTTGTCATTTTTTTTATTAAGTGAGTTTGTCATCCACTTAATAAGTAAAGAAGTTTGAGATGTTGTTGAATAAGAAACAACATTGTATTGAGCTTGGAAAATAAACTTGGGCTCGTGCGAGTCAAGTTTTGCTTCCGGTCGAGCTTGGTTTGCATGTGAGATTGCAAAGGGTGTAACGGTTGTAACAGTTGGTGTATTGACTGACAATGAATGACCTGACTATTACGGAATGTAATGGCAACAATTAGTATTAATAATTGTGCATTATATTTTGAATTGACTACCGTTATAAAATATAATGGCAGCAATTGCTACGCATAATTGTGCATTATATTGACTAATATAATGGTAGCAATTAGTAACATAATTGTGCATTATATTTTTTATTGACTCAGCTTCTACACGGTTACAAAATATAATGGCAGCAATTACTACGCATAATTGTGCATTATATTTTGAATTGACTAATATAATGACAGCAATTAGTAACATAATTGTGCATTATATTTTTGATTGATTCAGCCTCTTTAAATAGGCAAAACCTTAATCCTTCTACCACACTTGAAACACACACAACTTAAGCACAAAAATAAAAACAGAGAACTCCCATACTCTCTGAGTTTTTACACTTGCTTTTCGTCGGTGATACGCATGCTCATAGGCGGTTCGTTGGTTGGCTCATTGTGCTTGTGAGGTCGAACCAAGAGGTGGTTTTATCCTGGGAAACTTGCGACCAAGAAATCCTTAGCACCGAAGGGAGGTCGAAAAAGTTTTAAGGAAAGCGGTATCCGTGACTCCATCTGGTTTATGTTTGTTATATTTTTTTTATAGTTATTGTAATTTTTAACTCTAGTAATCATTGTCATACGTTGTTCATGAGTTTGTTGTTTTTATTTTGCAAAGTTTTATTGTATAGTAGCACATTCCCGGTATCGGTCCTACAGCTTAAAACTTTTTCGACCGGGGCTTCATACAATACCTTTGCAATGGGATCGAATGTGGACACATCCGTGGTGAATGTTGTTGATGGTACAGTGCCGAATGCGACCAGCCAGATTGGTACGGGTTCCATTCTGACTATTTGAGTCGGAATTACTTGTTGAGTTATTTATCTGATGATTTGTACGGGGTATATAAAACATACTCTACTACAAAAGAGTGTTGGGATGCTCTTGAGTATAAGTATAAGACTCAACATGCTAGTACCAAGAAACTTATCGTGGGTAAGTTTCTTGATTTCATGATGGTTGATGAAAAACCAATTACCGAGCAAGTTTGCGAACTTGAGGTAATTTTTTATGAGATTCAAGTCGAAGGCATGATCTTGAACGTCAATGGTGGTTATGGGCCACCACATTTTGTGTTAAATGTGAGTTGGAAACACCAAATGAGATGAATGATTATTAAGATTATGTGAAAATATGATTCACATAATTGGTGTAACTCCAAGAGAAGGGAGTGTACACAATTTTCATGTGAATGATTAATTTGTTTCGAAATTAATCATGTGAAAATAACTAAGATTAATTTTGAGAAATTAATCGTGCGATTAAGAAATGGAAAACCTTTTGTATATGAGGGATTAAAGTTTGTTTAACAAACTAATACTAGTAAACACTTGATAAAGTGATTGATATGCTAGTGAGATATTGCCAAATAACCTCTTAAATGAGAGTGATAATAGATGGTTTAGTGAACATCTATGGATGTTGAGGCATGCGAAAAAATAAGTTGATTATTGATATAGGTCATGTTGTTAGAACTTGGACCTAGATTTTGTTATGGAAAACAAAGATGTACGAATATTGAAATTGTTTGTTGATGAACAATTTATGGAAGAAAAAAAAAAACGTCCTCATTGTGAAAATTCGTATGAGAAAAGAAATGAGGAATAAATTGTCTCATGACAGAATTTTATGCATATTGATTATCAATGTTTTAAAAGTATGCATATGTGAGCAAAACGTTATTCATAAGTGTGGTTATGATAACTTTGAATAATTCAAAGACATTCAAAATACTTTGAGACTTAATGTCTGAAGCATTTCCAAAGGAAATGAAGTTCAAAAATTATCTTCAAATTGATTAATCTGTTTAGATTTAATCAAGTAAATGTCATGGGACATTAAGATTAATTTTGAAAAATTAATCACTTGGAAAACAAATTTCAGTTCTTTGAAAATCGAAAGATGGTTTATTGTAAAATTCAAGTTTGGTGGGCAAAGCAACACAAACTAAGAATGGTGTTAGTGATGCATTATCATCAAAGATAATTTCTTTTTGAGAAAATTATGATTGTTAAGTGGTCTCATATGAGAATGATATGGATCAAAAGAAGATCCTGATGTTGAGAAATATAAATATTGTATTTTAACGATTGGAGATTCATTTTAAATGAAAATCTTGTGTTTGTGTTGTACACATAAGTCATACCAAGAAAATTGCTTTGTCATAAGTAAAGTGTATATTTGTGGAATTTTCGAAATGGTGGAAATTGATCCAATATCACATGCTAAAGAAGTTATGAGAAATGAAAAGTTCAATAGAGTTGAACGTGATTTCATGGTTTGTCAATGCTAGAAAATATATGCATATATATCGATATATATATATATTTATATATATATATACATATATAAAGAATTTGGAGCTTCGAGAGTCCAAATCTTATATATTTTGATAAAAACGCTAATGTGGGGGCGTTAAAATTTACATATGAAATGTTGTATATTTCATATGAAGAGATACAATGGTACTTGAGGGTACATATAATGAATTGAGTGCGAAATGATGAAGGTGGTGAATGTCTCACCTTTTGATCAATTCTGTGACAAGCGTGGCATCGTGCACGAAGTGACACCACCATAATCTCCTCAATCAAATGGGATTGTTGAAAGGAAGAATCGATTACTGAGAGAAAGCATGAATGCCTTGTTGATAAGTTTAGACTTACCTCAAGGAATGTGGGGGGAAGCGATTCTTATGGCAAATAACCTATTGGATAAGATTCCTCGCAAAAATGAGGAAAATACCCCTTTTGAGTTATTCAAAGGTAAGACCCCAACCTACAAACATCTTCGAGTGTGGGGGTGTTTGGCAAAGGTCATGGTACCTCCTCCTAAGCAGGTGACCATTGGACCTAAGACGGTTGATGCAATATTTATTGGATATGGACACAATAGTAACACATATCGATTTCTGGTGCATAAGAGTGATAACTCAAGAGTGCACAAAAATACAATATTAGAGTCACGAAATGCAACATTCTTTGAACATGTATTTCCGTTGAACTCTAATGAAGGTATTGCGACATCGAAAAGGGTACATGAACCTGCGGGTAGTGTCAGTGTCGAGACTATAGAAAGTCACGAT
This sequence comes from Echium plantagineum, assembly GCA_003412495.2. Classification (NCBI taxonomy): domain Eukaryota; kingdom Viridiplantae; phylum Streptophyta; class Magnoliopsida; order Boraginales; family Boraginaceae; genus Echium; species Echium plantagineum. The sequence continues at coordinate 1,568,472 of CM016567.1, read as the reverse complement.
AAGGAAATTGAGCCTGAAGAACCTCGCCGAAGCAAAAGGGCTCGTGTCGAGAAGACATTTGGTTCTGATTTTGTAACGTAAATGCTTGAAAGTGAACCTCGTACTTACCATGAGGCTGTAAGTTCAACTGAGGCTCCACTTTGAAAAGAGGCAATACGGAGTGAAGTTGAATCAATTCTCCAAAATCATACTTGAGAATTGATAGATCATCTGCCGCGATGTAAACCTCAAAAATCAAAATGGATCTTTAAGAGAAAGATGAAAGCCGGTGGGACGATAACCTCTAACAGGATGATCTTAGCAATCGATGCATTGCGTAATTTGGATGTACATCAAATGGATGTAAAAACAACTTTCTTAAATGGAGAGTTCGATGAGAAAATTTATTTGGAACAACCCGAGGGGTTCATAGTTCCAGGTAAAGAACAGAAAGTATGTCGACTTGTCAAATCGTTATATGGCTTAAAACAAGCGCCTAAACAATGGCATGAGAAGGTTGATAAGTCAGTACTTTCAAATGATTTTAGAATCAATGACTGGGTAAAGACTCGTGCCTCCAAATTTCATATATTGTGACAATGAATCTGCACTTGGAAGGGCACGGAACCATATGTATAATGGTAAGTCGAGACACATTCGTCGACGTCATAATACCATTAGACAGTTACTCTCAACTGGAGTTATCACTGTTGATCATGTAAAATCAAAGGATAACATTGTGGATCCGTTAACCAAAGGGTTAAGAAGAGAATCAGTGGAGAAATCGTCGGATGGAATGGGATTGAAAACCCTTGAAACAATATGCTAATGAGTGACAACCCTACCTAGTTGACTGGAGATCCCAAGATCTAGGTTCCAAGGGACAACTGGCTCATATTGCGTAAGTAGGTCACTGTGGGGGTCTCCCCTACCCATTCCTAGACGAGAAACAGTGACACCCGTATGGATAAGGATAAGCTATGCTTTTAATGACTCTGTAAGATATTGAAGGAGTACAACGGGGTACTCAAAAATATAAGAAGTCACCTATGTGAGCTAAAGTGAGGGCCGCTTTAGAAGAGAAATGTCCGGAGGGTACATTTCTTGACGACAACTCACAGAACCAGGCATGTGTCCATGGCGTAACCGGACACCATAGTGAGAACTGATATGAGTCAGATCGAAACCTGTGTGGAGTATGTCATCATTTGCTACCAAAAACGGACTAGTTCCAAGACATCGCGTCTACTATGTCTGTTGGTGAATGTAAACATATGTAAACAAGGGAAGGTTCCAAGACCATCACATCTACCTATCCTATGCAGGAATCGATCGATGTTGTTATCACCAATTATCGAGTCAAAATCTTTTCAAATTTTGTATCCTGTGGGGGATATTGTTTGTTTGAATACAAATTTTGATTCATGTGGGGGATGTTGGATATTATTAAGGTTGCTTAAGAGTGAATCAAATTTGAAGTGGAAAAAGAAAATGAGTTTGTCATTTTTTTTTATTAAGTGAGTTTGTCATCCACTTAATAAGTAAAGAAGTTTGAGATGTTGTTGAATAAGAAACAACATTGTATTGAGCTTGGAAAATAAACTTGGGCTCGTGCGAGTCAAGTTTTGCTTCCGGTCGAGCTTGGTTTGCATGTGAGATTGCAAAGGGTGTAACGGTTGTAACAGTTGGTGTATTGACTGACAATGAATGACCTGACTATTACGGAATGTAATGGCAACAATTAGTATTAATAATTGTGCATTATATTTTGAATTGACTACCGTTACAAAATATAATGGCAGCAATTGCTACGCATAATTGTGCATTATATTGACTAATATAATGGTAGCAATTAGTAACATAATTGTGCATTATATTTTTTATTGACTCAGCTTCTACACGGTTACAAAATATAATGGCAGCAATTACTACGCATAATTGTGCATTATATTTTGAATTGACTAATATAATGACAGCAATTAGTAACATAATTGTGCATTATATTTTTGATTGATTCAGCCTCTATAAATAGGCAAAACCTTAATCCTTCTACCACACTTGAAACACACACAACTTTAGCACAAAAATAAAAACAGAGAACTCCCATACTCTCTGAGTTTTTACACTTGCTTTTCGTCGGTGATACGCATGCTCATAGGCGGTTCGTTGGTTGGCTCATTGTGCTTGTGAGGTCGAACCAAGAGGTGGTTTTATCCTGGGAAACTTGCGACCAAGAAATCCTTAGCACCGAAGGGAGGTCGAAAAAGTTTTAAGGAAAGCGGTATCCGTGACTCCATCTGGTTTATGTTTGTTATATTTTTTTTATAGTTATTGTAATTTTTAACTCTAGTAATCATTGTCATACGTTGTTCATGAGTTTGTTGTTTTTCTTTTGCAAAGTTTTATTGTATAGTAGCACATTCCCGGTATCGGTCCTACAAATATCAAGGGGGTAATTTAGTCATTTTACCCCCTTAGTGCTAGTTATTAATTAAAAGGGTGATAGGTGCTAAAATTTTATAAAAAATGGTTTTGAGTGTTATTGTGCCAAAAAACTCTCAAAATGAATCGCAATTGAATTACACTAGCAAGTAGCAACAATAAAATTAGACGCATGCATTGATTTAATTAGTTAAACTTTTCACACTCCCCTAACGTCAAAATATGCATAAGTAATGTTGAAATGTAATTAGTTGTGGTTGTGAATATGACTTAATTTCGCTTAATAGGTTAATTTTTCAATTTAAAAGTATCAATACTTCTTATTCCACTTAATATATTAAATCATATAAAACATATGATCATTTTACACCTATATAAATATAAGCTTTTTATAATTAGACCAGAGCACTGCCTAAACTTAATAATGATACCAATGAACTAGTAAATATTGTAATGGCTAGATCTTGATACCAATGAACTTATAAGAACATTAACCCGTGTCCTTGACCTAGTAGTTATCGTTCCTGTATTCACAATTGAAGGTTCCGGATGAGTCAGTATGATATGGTTTGACAAAAAAAAGTAATAAGAACATCGCTGCGAAATGAAGAAATCAACCGTTGTTTCGATCACAATTACACACCTCCCAACAAGACTTATTACATATCAAATCCATCAAGAAACTAGTACCACTCTCCGGTGAAACTGTCAAGAGCTGGATCTTGATACCAATGAAGTTATAAGAACATTGACCCGTAACCTTGGCCTAGTAATTATCAATCCCGTCTCCACAATTGGAGGTTCCGGATTCGAGTCAGTATGATATGGTTTGACAAAAAAAAGTTATAAGAACATCCCTGAGAAATGAAGAAATCAACCGTTGTTTCGATCACAATTACACACCTCCAACAAGACTCATTACATATCAAATCCATCAAGAAAATAATACCACTCTCCAGTGAAACTGTCAAGAGCTGGAGAACAGTTACATGTCTCTCATTATATCTTCTCTTTATTACATTAATATATCAAAAGAAAGGAGTAAACAGATACAGAAAGACAACCATGTGAGCTTGCTTAATAGAACATCTTCATAAGAGACGACGATGGCTTTGCTCTCTGGTGGCCTAACCAGTGCTGCATGTGAACGCCAATCGCGTCCAAATAGATCCCGCTCTTTCCATGAAAGCCGACGACCTTGCCTTCTGTAGTATTTGAAGTGAAATAGGTCCCTAACTCCTCTCCAAATGGACCAAACTTCTGTCTAGTGGTATGAAATGTTAAAGATTTGATCACTTTAGAGGTATGGTCTTTGCTGATGGGGCCATAATATCCACTCACACAAGAAAGTACTTCATTGGGATAATCTAGCTTTACCTGGAAACAGTATACAAACATGGATCCCTTGCCGGTTTAATTTATGTATGCGAGCCGCTACTATTAGATGGTCATATAGAGAGAAAATTGTAAGGATACCATGCTTGAAGACCCAATTTAGCGAAAAATCATGGAAGTTTTTTTATTGAAATTTACCACAATTTTGACGGGAATGGACTAAATTGTCGTTCCTTACTCACACCGGCCACTTCATCTTTCCAACTTGATATCACCAACCACCACCCTCTCCACCATCACCATCAACCTTGCTACCAATTTCCACCAACCCCATTCCAAATCATAAAACCACCAACAACAACCACCACCAGCTCATCTTATTCAAATCACAACCACCACCAACACCACAAACAATCCCCCCTTAAATCACCTAAAAAACGTAACCCCCTCCCCACTATACATGAAAAAACGCGACATCTCCCGACCCAAGGGTGGTGGGTGGATCTGAATCGGGCAGGGAGGGAGTGGGACGGGGGGGGCGAAATCAGGTAGGGAGGGGGTAGGTGGGTGGTGGTTGAAGGTTGGTGGTGGTGATTTTATGTATTTGAAGAATAAAGGTGATGGTTGGTGAAGAAAAATGGTGATGCTTGGTAGAGTTTTTCAATTAAAGAAGGAAAGTTGTTGGTGGTGGTTGTTGTAATTTAAAGAAGAAATTGGGGAGAAGATGAGTTGGTGGTGGGTTTTGTGATTTTAAATGGGGTTGGTGGTACGGTAGATGATGAAGAGAGGGTGGTGGTTGGTGTTTGATGGTTGAAAGTTGGGGAAGATGAAATGGGGTGAGTAACGAAGGTCAATTTCGCCCATTTGCGACAAAATTATGCTAGAATCCAATAAAAAAAAGTTTCATGATTTTTGGCTAAATTGAGCCTTCAACCATGATATTCCTACAATTTTCTCTTTTATAGATGATGCGACGACATGTTACCTTATGAGTAGTTTTCCCTCCACTGCCACCATGTTTCACTGACCAAACAGTTTGCCCATTGCGATCATACTCTATCTCAATGCAACAAATTCCGAGATCTGCTCCAGTTACTACAATTTGTCTAATGCCAGTGAAAACACCATCGTCCCAAGGTTTCCCACCATCTCCTCCCCAAGGACCCGGACCCCATGGAGTCGGATCCACCCTTACCCGTTGTGCTGCCTAAAACAGAGAATATCATGTAGTTATCAGGTCGATATAGAGTGAAAGACTATTGATCGATGCAATTATTGATTACCTCTTCAGTATGCCCCTTTTTCCCAAGCTTGAATGACCATTGCACGTTAGTATCTTCGTGGTGGGTGGCAGCAATAGGACTTTGGTTTACATGCTTGGATGGTGACTTGCTGATTATAGGCAAAGCTTTTCCTTCGAGTAAATGGACCCCGAGTGCATCGAGAAACAGTCCTTCCCTACCATGAAATCCAACAATTATTCCACTTTTCGTGTTGGTGGTAAACGATTGCCCCTTCTCTTCTCCATAAGGACCATGTTTTCCCTTTGTTGTGTGGAAAGTTAGAGATTTGATAATAGTGGGTCCCATGCCCATTGTTGAACCATGGTAGCCAGTAATGTGTGTCAATACTTCTGATGGATAATCGAAGACAACCTGTGAAAAATGAACAATTTTATCAGGAAAAAGTCGGAGAATCACAATCACAACTTTATACTGACAATTGATCTCTTACCTTATCATATTTGAATCCACCGGTCCCGCCATTTTTGCTTCCCCAAACAGGTTGTCCATTGAGTTCGTAACAGACTCTTATGTAGACTATTCCCACATTGCGCGAGATATTAATTTGTCTAATACCGTCATAAACTCCATTATCGAATAATGTACCACCAGTACCACCAAAAGGTCCCAACGCGACAACACCTTGAACTTTTTTGGAGGGAAGTTTTTCAACCTTTGGCTCAATCTTGGGAGTGACAATAGTTTCAATCTGAAGCGAAGTAGTCCAAATGTTCATTTCTAGCAAATATTTTCAACACAACTAAGAAGACGGCCATGAATCAATATTGAAGATACGAGATGAGGATTACCTTATTCTTGTGGTCCGGCTGGTTGATTTCTTCCAGCTTAGCAGTTTGCTTTTGATGATGATCTGTTGAAAGGTTTTGCTTTTGGTGATGATCTGCTGAAAAATTATTTGTCCCGTTCTTACTTTTTATAGCAACAACCACATCGAAGTTTTTGCCTAAACTTCCTTGTATCATCGAATATTCATACTGTTCTGTCCCATGGGAAACATGGGGCTGTGGAAGAAATAGAGCATTTGTCGGGAACAAGCTCTGCAGAGGCTCAAAATGAACTCCAATGGCATCCAAATACCATCCGGCCTTCCCATGGAAACCGACAATTTTCCCTTGAGACATATTAGGCAATGAGAAGGGTGTTCCTTGCTCAACACCATATGGTCCATATGTGCGTTTATTACTCTGAAATGTAAGTGATCGAACAAATGTTGACCCCTTCTCCTTCGTGCTACCATAATGTCCATGGATTGACGTTAGGAACTCATCAGGATAAGCAAGTCTGATCTGCAGAATCGTTCCAGTCAACAATTAACCAGTTAAACAGTCAGGATGCACGACTCCAGTTTCCATGGTGAATTTATTGAAAGTTTTATATTTACAAGTGCTCATTTACCCTAACTAACCTTACAATAATAATTTGATGATGAAACTCACCTTGTCAGTTCTCGAACCTCCCTTACCACCATGCTTTTCTGCACACACCGAGGTCCCATTCTTATCATATTCGACCTTAATAGAATCGACACCAGCACCATGAGCTATCTCTATTTGCCTCACATGAGTGTAGTTTCCATCGTCCCAGCTCAATCCGCCTTGACCTCCGCATGGCCCATATGATATAAGTTCTTTTCTGTGACCCTGGAGTGACTGAAAAGGACATTTCACCCTCAGTATGATTTCTCTTAATCAAACAAAGACAGCTTAAAAGATCAGAACACATAGTATGAAACACAAAAAGTTATTTACCATTTTGAGCCGAAACCAAACAGAGTTGTTAGCTTCAAGGGTGATCTGCTGTTGCAGTGCTGTTCGAGTATGAGGACGAATGATAGCTATATGCTAAGGAGAAAGATAATATTCTGAGCATGGCCAAAAGAAGAAGATTCAGGTTCCACTATGAAGGGATACAAAGAAAAAGACAAGTATCTAGTTCAAAGATAAAAGTTCCATAAAGCTGCTTTGTTACTCAAGAATATTATTCAGGCATGTACTTTTGAGACTAGGCCTGGTAATAAGGCAAGCCAAGTACGACGCGGCTGTGGCTCCGGGTAAGATGCAACCATTTGTTGAGCTATTTCCCTAATACCAAGTTTTTTTTTATATAGAGTGAAAATTATCCATCCGAAACGCTCGTCGAGTAAAAACTTGATATTCCAAGCTCGAGGACGGGCGCTCAGTACCTACTTGCAACCATCACTAATACTGAAATTTACAGTGCATAAGAAACTTCAGATAATTATCCATCCGAAAGGCTCGTCGAGTAGAAACTTGATATTCTGAATATTGAACATATTGCAGATAGAATTATCAAAGTGGGAAATCAAATCTCTACCTGAGGTTCTGCAGAAAAGTGGTTTCCACTTCATGAACTTTCTCTAGACAGTATCAACATTAGTAATCATATCATAATCAACCTGACGAAACAACGAACCTTTGTATTGAACAGACAAATATATTATCTTGATGGTATCCCACTGAAAGCAAATAATTTGAGAAGGCATATATCACGAGGACCAGGATAGATTAAAAAAAAGTCGACAATCACCAGAAATTTCAGCATATTTCAGGAGATTGCACGCAATGATCTACTAGTACAAAAATAACCTTCGATAGCGCTCAAAAAAGACAGCACAAAAAAACGCTGTTAAGAAAGATGCCATCTAAGTGAAAAGGTCTTAGAGCGTCATCTAAGGCTTAGACAGCGCTCAATGAAGCGCCGTCTGAGGTAAGCCATAGAGGGTCATTATTATACAGAACGATATATGAAATCGCAATTAACAATATATCATATGCAATAACTTTAGTTCACTTACAATAACCTTAATTTACAAAAAGATATATAAAATTACTACCTCGAGTTACACTTCACTAACAATATATAGATTCAAATTCAGCAGCACATGTGTAGAGCACCTTCATCATTGGGCATTCTCCTAACCATTTGCACCGAAACCAATACAGAGTTAACCATTTGCATCAAACAATTGGTAACAATAATTCAATATATGCAGTAAACTAAGTATATGGAGGCAGGAGTTACAATTAGCCAATGCGATTACTTTTTCTTCTGCATCCGTGGTATTGTTTAAGTTACAGTTAGCCATGTCACCAGGATATAACTCGGTATAAGGATTCTCGGATCGAAAAGATGCAACTCAAGGCATTGTTATAACTGGAAACCTTAACAAAGTCCTGTAAATGAACCCAAAAGCTCGAAAAGCTTGGTCGTATTCGATTCGACAAATCAAACGTAGAATCAATCCTTCATTTTCGGTATTCGGCAAATCGAGGCGAATAGCTCGGCTCGGTCTTTCCTTTTATATATATACTATCAATTCTTGGAGGCACACCAATCAATCATATCTTCATTATATTGTTTAAAGATTAAGAACTCAAAATATCAACAAAGAATGACTCTCTTTATTGCTTTAGAAAAATAACTCAAAAACTAAAGTATCTCAATATCTTAATCTCTAATCCGTAAGTTATGCCACAACTCGACATCTCCTTATATAGAGATTTACACGAATCCTATTTCTACTAGGAATACATGTATATGTTTAGATGACTCCTAAACATACTCCACAACATGTTCCTAATCCTAATAAGCTTATAACTCAAGCTTCTTTCAAGCTTATTCCAACACATTAATCATGGGTGTAATCTAATTCCGTGAAACGGTGAAAACAAAAAGCTCAAACTCTAATCCCGTTCATCTCCTCATCCTCTTGCTTGTTTTCAATTGAAGATTTGATGTTGATTCATCTCCAATCAGTTATGTATTTAAGTAATTTTTTGGTTCAATAAGGTACTCAAGTTTGGATTTTGGGTTTAATTAGGTACCCGAAAGCTCCTCGGCTCGGAAAAGCTCGTCTCGTGGTCCGATTCGAGAAATCGAACGTACCGAGCCTTCATTTTCGGTATTCGGCCGCATCGAGCCGACCCGAGCCTTGAATTCCAAAACGGCCGAGCCGAATCGAACCTTCAGATATTCACTTGCCTAACGTTGACTATATACCAAATTTTTTTTTTTGAAAATTAGCGATATATTAATATGAGAAATCGAATTGTACACTTAGAAAGACACAACCCCTAGGCCCTTATTAGACCAAGGCTGGATCAGTGCTCTCAAACGGGCCAGAGAATCGGTCCAAGACCAATAAACTACAGTCCAGACAGGGGAAACCTTCTAGACACCCCTATATAATCTAAACTAACCCTACACTTCCTTAGTTCAAAGTTGGTGCCTTCAACAATGGAGCTCTGCTAAGTGGATGCCCTTTGACGGACTTTGAGAAAGTCGATATCGTTCAAACTCCAGGAGGAACCAACTTGTTGACCAGCCCATGAGCTCTCTTCTTGTTCAAACCAATGACTAAATTGTACAACTTGCGAAGGGATACGATACTCTTATTCCCATACAATATTATTTCGTTGATGCCATGTTTCCCATGTACATATTAGCCATGCTATGAACTTATCTTGTGGTAGCGTATCTGACATAATCTGGACTAGATCTGAGAATTTGTTGCTTGTAAGATGCACGACTGGGATCTTGAGTAGATATCTTATTTCCTTGCTGTACGGACATGCATAAAGGAGATGCATGTCATCCTCCTTCATCTCCTTGAAGTTGCTTGCTTGTATGGATACTTGAAGTATTCTACATTATAGTGGATTCATTACCAAAATCCTAAGGTTGGAAAGCCGAGGGTCGAGGAGTAAGGGAACCAAAGCTCGCTAAAACCTCTGAGTCATTCTATCTCTTGTCTTTTACATTATCGCACTTTCATAATTATTCTATATCGTTCAATTTTATCGCTATATTATTTTCCGCTTTAATTGTCTATCAATTATATTAATATAATGTTGATTTACTTTTATTGTATTTCATTCATAAATCGAAAAAGTATAAAAAAGATTAACGATCCTTATTCACCCCCCTCTAAGGATCACACTTGCATTAACAGTCGAGATCTATATTCTGTTTCAGATGTATGTTTTTATTGAAGAATGAACACACTATTATCTATGGGAAACACCAATAGACACCATCATACGCTGGAAAACCCCATATATGCTAGAAAATACCAAACCATTATACTTTATTTTAATATGCGTTTATGAACATATGTAGGTATACTCGTTTCAGTTAATTATACCGGGAAGTAGATAGAACTTGATGATGGTTGGAAGATGATCGACATGATGTGATGGTTGATATTCAATTGCAAAGTTGCACGTGCAACAAGTTCCAGCTTAACCAACGTCCATGTTCACATGTTGCAGAGAACGGTGGTCTAACCAGTGCTTGGAAACAAGAGAAGTAGGAGGAAGAACAAACGTATATCATCTCAAGGGGAGGATGTAGTCCAAAAGAGGTGTGGTCGTTGCAGATAGTTCGAACATAATAAGAAAACATGCACAGGGAATACATATGTCCCTATTGGCAAACATGATAACCGTAAACTATCAGTATGTTAACGTGTATGGATTTCGATTGTTTAGATTTATGTTGTGTTACTTCAGACACTAAGTTGTAATCTAATATAATTATGCTTGTTTCTTGTGTATAGTGGTATTTTTAGTGTTTGCATGTGCTCATTTGTGTGATGTTTTACTTCAAACGTTTTATTGAGTTTCCATCAACTAGTTTTCTAATTTTTTTAACATATAAAATGCTTCAATTTGAAAATAAACCAAAAGACACCAAATTACACTGAAATATACTAAAATATTTCGTGTATTCTGAACATATATAAACTCCATTATATTTGAACAACAAACATAATAAATACCAAAGAAGTTGAAAGGGTAAATTAGTACTTTCGTGAAGTTTGGTTACTAGCCAAAGAAAAACGAATTATGGTTATTTTGTAGTTCTTTTTATTGACTTTGATTATTTTGCAAAATATCTCTGGCAACCCAATCCATTTTTTGGGACTATGTGACAATTTGCTCTATTATGAAATGTATATATTACTTCCTCCGCTTTAAAGATTTGATTGTTTAGTCAAAAAGTACTTTATTAAGGGGTTAAGAAAAATTTATTATTATACTATACATAATACTCTCAAAATGAAAAGTAACTTCTAAAGCAAGGGTAAAAAAATGAAAACATGAGTACAAAAATAAATTGAATTTCGTAAACAATCAACTATTATGAAAAAGTAAATTTTTTTAAACAATCAAATATTTAAAACGGAGGAAGTAATATATTGAAAAAAATCAAGGCAAAGGTTATTTTGTAGTTCCATCTGTCTCTGTGATGTTAGTGTTATATATAATAAATGATATAAGTACCAATTTAGTTTCATATCATCTGATGAAGTTGCTCTATAGTCATAGATTGTGATAGATTGATATTATATTTTTATGGATTGGTTTCCCCAAAATGATACTATCTCCATCCCCAAATTTTTGGCCTATTTTTTTTTTTTTGTTAAATTTCGACCTTTAATTCTCATTAGTTGATATATAATAATTGATGTAAGTACCAATTTAATTTTGAATAAACAACTATATAATTTGTACATATGTTGAATTATAAATATTTACTTCTTAAGTTGTCTTTTCGTGACCGTCAAAAGTTAAAAGGGCCAATTATTTTAAATGAGAGGAGTATAAGTATTAAAGTATAGTCCTGAAAAGTGACTAATAATAATTTGCAACAATATAATATCTTAAGGTCGAGTTAAGGAATAATTTTTGAATGAATAATTTTTCTAATTATTATATTGAATTTGTAATATAACCAAAAAATGGAAGTTAACTTAGGTACTAACTACTAAGCTTTGTTTAAGTCTTCACCCATCTAACAATAAACAGGCAACAAAATTAGATCCTTCCCGTGCATTTGTATGTTCCAATTTCACAACAAATACTCCTAATGTTAAGATAATATATAAGATCTTGGACTACTCCCTTTATTGCCAATTGATTTTAGAGTGGAAGCTCAGAGACTTTTAACATGGTATTATGAGCCAGACCCGAGTTAATGAGGCACGTGTAACCCCGCCGATATTGTTCCGGCAATTAATACCGGCGATGAAAATTCTGCCGATGATTGGGTTACACGCGAGGGAAGTGTTAAGGTGCACACCACATCGAATATTGGTGTCCTCTCGAATTAATATATATGATCTTGGACTACTTCCTCTATTGCCAATTAATTTTAGAGTGAAACCTCATAGACTCTTAACAGCTTTTTTCCCTTGAGAAATACCAAAAAAATCAATATCGAAATTTTAATAAAATGACCACAACAAGTATAGTTTGTAACATTAAAATATCTAGAATGAATTGTGTGTTCCAATTTCAAAACAAATACTCCTAATTTTAAGAGGTTTTGATTTACCACATTAAAACAACTTTTAAAATAAATTCTCCATTAGATAAAATATTTCTAAAATCAAATAACAAACATTCTTTGCAACATAAGAAGAAGAATTGAGGAGGTAGTAACTTGATGAAAAGGTAAACCGCACAATCGAATCTAGTTACTAAATTAATAGAATATATTAATAAAAGAAACTAATTAAATTAATTACTCAATCCAAACTTCAAATCTTATGGCATATTTGTTAAATTCATTAAGTACTTAAAATTAATTAATTCAATACCTATTTCATTAAGTCTGTTTGTTAACAAAATAATTTAAGTACTTAATAAATTCATATCTGAATGAAATCCTTAACAAAATTTTAAGTCAAAATTTGCTACTTATTTTTCTTCTCATAATGACTGAATCTCCAGTTATTTCAAAAAACCAATTTGCCCAAATCTAACCTCAGACATTATATGTTTCTTTTCTCTTCAACACTTCTTCTCCAAATTTTATACTGTAGATTCAGAGGCTATAATTCAGAGGCTATACTAGACATGCCAATTCCAGATCTAAGTACTTCGGATGTACCGAAGTGGACACAGAGTAAAGATGGCAAATTCACAGTTAAGGGTGCATACGAGTTCATGCGACATAATCGAAGCAATCAAGCTCAGCATATATCAAGCAATATCCAGAATACAAGCTTCTACAAGAACTTATGGCAACTAAAAATTCCACCGAAAATCAGACATTTTTTACATGGGGCAATCAGAGATAAATTACCAACAACAACAAATCTGGTCAAAAGGAAAATACAGATTTCAGAAATGTGTTGATTTTGTGATAGTCAAAACGGAGACATACTTCATGTGCTTAATAATTGCATTTTTACAAAGGAAGTGTGTTTTCATCTAGGCATTAGCAGAGACACAACAAATTATACCAACTTTCAGGATCTATTTGATAGGTACAGGAAAAAGCTTCCTCCTGATTTATTTAAGAGATGGATTATATGCTTGTGGGACACATGGCATCAAAGGAATCGAAAGATTCAAGGTGAAAATATAAGAACTCCAAAAGAAATTGTATGTTTTGGAACCTTTTACCTGGAAACCTTCGATTCAGCCCCTAATCTCCTTAAATCCATCCAGCCTCCAAGAATTTGAACAAGCAGCTCGCCATTTTCGACTTTCACGGCTGCTAGAAAGTTTATGCTTAATTGGTAGTGGTGTTAGGTTTAATGAAGCTAAGGTGTAGTAGCTATAGTCCAGGGTTTTCTACCTGAGACTTTAACTGATGATAGGATTGAGCCGAACTCTTAATTCATGTTCGATTTAAGAATTTATTTGAGATTTTGTTGGTTATTTTATCATCAGCTGGACTCTGGTCCATAGTTTTTTTTTTTGGTAATAAGCGATGAATTTCATTAAAGAAATGAAAAAAATAATAATTACAAACCTATACAACTATGGACCAGAGTCCAGCTGATGATAAAATAACCAACAAAATCTCAAATAAATTCTTAAATCCAACATGGATTAAGAGTTCGGCCCAATCCTATCATCAGTTAAAGTCTCAGGTAGAAAACCCTGGACTATAGCTACTACATCTTAACTTCATTAAACCTAACACCACTACCAATTAAGCATAAACTTTCTAGCAGCCGTGAAAGTCGAAAATGGCGAGCTGCTTGTTCAGATTCTTGGAGGCTGGATGGATTTAAGGAGATTAGAGGCTGAATCGAAGGTTTCCAGGTAAAATGTTCCAAAACATACAATTTCTTTTGGAGTTCTTATATTTTCACCTTGAATCTTTCGATTCCTTTGATGCCATGTGTCCCACAAGCATATAATCCATCTCTTAAATAAATCAGGAGGAAGCTTTTTCCTGTACCTTTCAAATAGATCCTGAAAGTTGGTATAATTTGTTGTGTCTCTGCTAATGCCTAGATGAAAACACACTTCCTTTGTAAAAATGCAATTATTAAGCACATGAAGTATGTCTCCGTTTTGACTATCACAAAAGCAACACATTTCTGAAATCTGTATTTTCCTTTTGACCAGATTTGTTGTTGTTGGTAATTTATCTTTGATTGCCCCATGTAAAAAATGTCTGATTTTCGGTGGAATTTTTAGTTGCCATAAGTTCTTGTAGAAGCTTGTATTCTGGATATTGCTTGATATATGCTGAGCTTGATTGCTTCGATTATGTCGCATGAACTCGTATGCGCCTTTAACTGTGAATTTGCCATCTTTACTCTGTGTCCACTTCGGTACATCCGAAGTACTTAGATCTGGAATTGGCATGTCTAGTATAGCCTCTGAATCTACAGTATAAAATATGCTTCTAATCAGTGAAACTTTCCATACCTCCATATCTGTGTCAATTAGATCTTTGACTCTTAACTGACTCATATCTGGATTTGTTGGTGTGATAATTTTCCTGATATCTCCCTGAACAACCCAACTGTGCTCCCAAATGGGAATTGACTCCCCATTGCCCATTATCCAACTGATGCCTTGTTTTAATGTGTCCCTTACAGATAAGATACTGCGCCAGGTGTAGCTGGGGTTAACACCAAGTTGTGCCGACCAGTAGTCTCCTGCCGGGAAATATCGAGCCTTATAGACCTTTGCCAGTGGACTTTCTGGGTTCGTGATGAGTCGCCAGGCTTGTTTACATAACAAAGCCGTGTTGAAATCCTCGGCATCTCTGAAACCCAAACCACCCATATCCTTTGGATCACAAAGTGAAGACCAAGAAGACCAATGTATTTTCCTTTTATTGTTGTCCGATCCCCACCAAAAGTTAGCTAGAATAGAATTTATTTTCGCACATGTATTTTTTGGTAGCCTAAAACATTGCATTATGTAAGTGGGGACCGATTGTAACACTGAAGTAAGAAACACCTCTTTACCTGCTTTCGATAATAGTCTTGGCTTCCAACTTGTCACCTTGGTTTTCACTCTGTTAATGACAGATTGGAATACCTCTTTTTTGGAAGAGCCAATGGTGGTAGGTAGGCCAAGATAGTTACCGTGCGAGGTAGCTTCCGGCATTCCTAGAATGTCGCAGATTGCATTCCTGGTAGCTTGTTCCACATTCGGGCTAAATATGACATTGGATTTCTGGACACTCACAAGCTGTCCAGACCAATGCTCATATTTAGTCAAAATATGCTTGATTATTGTTGCCTCATTTGTAGTAGCCTTCCCTAGTAATAAGGTATCATCTGCAAACATCAGATGGGACAAAGGAGTTGCTCCTGGTCCCAGAGAAATCCCTGATAAGTGACCAAGCTGAACTGCCTCATTGATTAGTGCAATCAAACCTTCTGCACAAATAATGAAGAGATAAGGTGACAAAGGGTCTCCTTGTCTTAAGCCCCGTCCAGGTTTGATATATCCCACCTGTTCCCCATTGATTAATAGGGAATAGGTAACAGATTCCACGTAGGTCATAATCATAGAAATCCACTTTGGGCTGAAACTCAAGACCTTCATCATGGCCTTGAGGAAAGACCATTCTATTCTATCATAAGCTTTAACCATATCCAGTTTGATAGACATAAGCCCTCGCTTACCCGTCTTACGGTTCTTGATAATGTGGTGTGCTTCAAAAGCCATCAAGATGTTGTCCGTAATAAGTCTATTCGGGACAAAAGCACTTTGTGTACTCGAAATGACTTTGGGCAAATAATCTTTTAGCCTCATTGCAATGCATTTGGCAATAATCTTTGCCGAGGTGTTGCAAAGTGCAATTGGCCTGAATTGAGACATATTCACTGGCCTTTCCACCTTAGGAATCAAAGAGATAAAGGTAAAATTGAATTTCCTAAGAAATTTACCATAATTGAGAAAATTTAGTACCATTCCTGTGAGATCCGAACCAACAGTAGGCCAATAATGTTGGAAAAACTTTGCAGACATACCATCTGGGCCTGGAGCCTTAGCTCCCTTCATTGACAAGGTACATTTACGTACCTCTTCCTCCGTAAAGTTAGCATCCAGTTTGGCTATATCCTCTCGAGAAAAAGGGGTCACCCCCAACTCCGATAGCCTAAAAGAGTCTGCTCCCGTTTGTGAAGTAAACAACTTCACGTAGAAATTCTCAGCCAAATTATGTAAGCCCTCCCTTGTCATAACCCATTGCCCTGTATCATCCTGCAGTGATGTGATAGCTTTACTTTTGCCACGCTGAGCAGAGATGGCATGAAAAAAGGCAGTATTCCTGTCTCCTTTAACCCTCCAGAAAACTTTAGAACGTTGACACCAGTAGATGTCATCCAGTTCTTGCAGTTTATCTATTTCTTTAGCAAGGACTATAGCTTCTCTCTTGGAGCTATCTGTGATAGTGCCTTGCTGAAGAAAATCAAGATGTTGCTGTTTATCTCTGATAGAATTCTTCACATTTCCTAGACTGGTCCGTTTCCAGTCTAGTAAGTTAAGTCTAGACTGACGGATACCATTCAGAAGCCTTAGACTCGGATCTGTATCAGTGACCGAATCCCATGCCTTTTGAATGACTTCCGAACTTTCTTTATACAAGCACCAGCTTTCCTCAAACCTGAATATAGCTTTGTGTTTGCCTTGCCAATGAACTTGTTCCCCCATGGACAGAATAAGGGGGAGGTGATCCGATGTATAAGTCGAACCATGAAGTAAGGAGAAGTTAGGAAATAAATTCTTCCAGCTATTCGTAGCCAAACCCCTATCTAGCCGTGCCCTTGTAGAATTAGGAGAAATAAAGTTGTTGCACCAGGTATACGGAAAACCAGAATATCCAATATCAAAAAGCCCACAGTCACGAACTACTTGGCGGAAATTTTCCATTTGCCAATTAGGTCGTTGACGACGGTGGGATACATTTTCAGAATTGCATAAAATTTCATTAAAATCCCCTATAAATAAAGTGGGAAGAACAGAAGAAGTACTTAAAAAACGCATAAGGTCCCATGAAAACTTCCTATTACATACTTCGTGGTGACCATAGAACCCTATCAATCTCCAAGAGCAGCCGTCCTTAGATATTGTTGACTCGATGTGATGAGTAGAGTAAGAAATAACTTGTACTTCCATGTCTCTTGGCCAAAGCAAAGCTAAGCCTCCTTTGCGCCCTCGAGCATCAACAGTAAAAGCATTCGGCCTCTTAATCTTGTGTTTGATGTGATTCCACTCGTGAGTATGTAACTTAGTTTCCATAAGAAAAACCAAACCAGTTTTATTATTGCTAATTAGACTGGCAAGTGACCTAACTGCTCGGGGTTGGTTAAGACCCCGACAGTTCCAAGCTAGTAGATTCATGGCTCTCGGCTGGACTGCCCCGCAGTCTCAGCCGTTGTGTCTTGAGAGAAGGTATCCAATCCATCAGCAGAAAGAGATACATTCTTGATCGGGGAGGCCTTAATCATGTCTCCATTATTAAGCACATGATTAGAGGAGTTATTGTTATCATTTAAGGAGGAGCAAATATTCAGACCAGGAGTCTTTGCGTCAATAATAGAGCATTGAATGCCCTTCTCATTAGATGTATCGCCAGTCAAATACTCATTAAGGTCAATGAATGCCTTACAAAGAATTGACTTAATTGGCTCCTTAAATTTGTAGCCATCATTAGCTTTAATTATGGTCAAGCTGTCATTAGCATCAATGCTAGGACCATCAATTACTTTAAATTTCAAAGAATTCAATTCCCCTTTATTACTCTCATTAGCATTAATGACCGTTTCAAATCCAGGAGGAAATTTAGGGGATTCCAGATCTAACGCTATTTCCTTTTCTCTCTCCAAAAGTGTGGTGGGATCGTCCGGCAGCTGCCATCTCTCCTCCAGTCCCTGGATTGTGGCAATGTATACACGATACTCCACCCAAGATCTCTCCCGATACTGTGTCTCCATGTTATTAGATGTAGAGACAAGTAAGGGACAATAAAACCACTTGAAGCAAGAATACTGTTTTAAATATTTGAGTGGTGGATGGTGAAGAACAGACAGGAAGAGAGCTCTGTATAGAGCTATCAAAATTAGCCAATTACGGTGGCACAAGATCTGCCCAGAATATTGGGAGATCAATTGCATTGACTCAAACGCCAAGTAAAAATGGCCAAAACTGGGGAGAAGAAACAATGGTAATACCATGTATGGATTATGAAATCCATAGGTTCCCACCAAAACAATTTGATCCGAAATAACAGCCTCCAATTGTGTGTATATCATAAGGTAAAAATGGAAAATCAATAGATTTGAAAGAGAAAATAACACTAGTGTGAAACCTAGCGAGAAAATGACTCTAGAGAGAAAAACTAGAGAGAAAATGACTCCGACTCTGGTCCATAGTTGTATAGGTTTGTAATTATTTTTTTTTTCATTTCTTTAATGAAATTCATCGCTTATTACCAAAAAAAAAAAACACTTCTTCTCCAAATTATCTACTTTAATTGATGAGGAAAGTTCTGTCAAATGAATTAATAATAATATTTTCTTTTTCTCTATTCAATTTATTTTTGATGTTATATACTTATATTTTAATGTAAGGCTTCATTTTAATTATGATAATGTTATCTTAAGGTTAAAACTGAATTTTGAGTTTTTTTTTTGCATCCTTTTGTTACAATTATTGTTAAAATATTATTTTCATATTAATTTGGGTACAGATTTTGCTTATTAGTTGCGATTGTGATTGTTGATAATGATTTAGGTTGCCAATGGCTGTAATTGGTGAACAGTCCAATTACTGTATATCTATATAATGTGTGTATGAAGAAGAGATGATGAGGCAGTCGATATATATATATATGACTAATAATCATAATTTTCTGTTTATTAGGCCCTGTTTATGTTATATCTTACTTTTTGGATTTTATATATTATAACTTTTAATTAAATATTTAATATTTATTTACCTACATTAATTATCTTTTTTTATAATTTTATAATTTTATAATTTATTGAATGACATTAATTATTTTGTATAAAGTTTTAATATTTATTGAATCATATTATTATATTTATACTATTTATAATTTAGATTATACTCCCTCTGTTCTTATTTGTTTGTCGTTCTAGCTTTCAATTCCTAGATTAAGAAACCATGTAAATTTACTAATAAGACCTTTATTGGAAAATTAATGATTTTGACAATAAAATAAATGCACAATTATTAGTTGATTATTTCCTTAATTATTTCCCTAAATTCTATACATTTCAATTCTCAACAAATTTTCAACTACTCGTATTTAGATACTATCTCAGCTAATTACTCCGTCAATATCATTAATTTATGAATGAAATAAAGAATTCAAACCTTTTCCCACCAAACTCAATCACAAATTTTGAATAAAGAACTCAAACATTTTCAAACAAAAATACAATTGAAAATTTTGGAGCCAAAATGAAATTAATTCAACTTATAAAATGATTACATAGTAAACATAAAATCTCACGTTTGAATAAAATGGCAAACATTGATTCTGAACTCAATAATGAAAACAATGATATTCAATCTTTTCAATTTGAAACAGAGGAAAATGAATCTTTTATTGTGTTGTACGTATTTTAACAAGATCGAGTGATTGGAGCTATAATTATTCTTCACATTAAATGTCTAACTTCATTCCATAAAAATTAATTTGACCATTAAAATCCAATTACATTTAATAAGGTTAAAAGAGGAAAATAAACTAACCATAAAAATCATCCTAGGACGACAAGCATTTTGAAACAAAAATAAAGTCTAGAACGATAAACAAATAAGAACGAGGGAGTAATATTTATACAAATGACTTGTTTAGTAATTTATATATACGAATGAAGTATGCTAAGGGGCAATTTTGTCAATTCGACTTAAATTAAGTCTTATTTTATGAATTGTTATCAAACACTTAAATACTTCATTATTTAGATTCAGTTATCATTCAGATTCAGACATTCAATTCTCAGTCACTTATTGTCAGACTTCAGATTCAGACATTCAGTTTTAACAAACACACCATTAATCTCCAACTTATTACCCTTGACTACAAAATTAGCCTTCTCAATGGCCTCTTTCCCTTGAGAAATACCAAAAAAAATCAATATCGAAAATCAATTTTCCATATAAATTGCAATTAGGGGCAAATTGTAAAAATATAAAAAACCTCTTTTCTAGACTCTCTATAACAAGATGGCCCACACCAAATTTTTGAGGAATTAATTAGAGCATTTGGAACATATGACTAAATCACTTCCTATTTCATATTTGGAATATGGAAAAGCATAAGAAGGATAAAGGTACCAAATATCAGATTTCGTATCTTTAAAATTTTCCTCAAATATTATAGGGAGTGTCTTATATTTACACCTTTCTCAAACCACTTTTGTTCTTTATATTAAGTGTTGTAAGTTATAAATAGAGAATCTGAATTTGTGTAAAAGTTAAAACATACTTCCTAAATTTGATAAAGTAGTATGAGGAGTTGATTTTAGGGAAAAAATTTGGTAAGTTGCAGCGAATGCTCTTAGATGTGCCAATATATGAGTAGTGAGATCATTCCTCAAAACTACCTTTATCAAATTTACTTTATTCTTTCTCATGTACCATCACCAATCAAGTCTATTTTTTCTTCCACACAAATTATTTTTTCATTTCTTTTACTTTTATTTGTATTGAATAGGATATCAAGTAAGGAAGTTAGAAAAGTAATAACATTAAAACACATTCCCAAAATTGATAAAGGTAATAAATAGAGAATATTTTAGAGATTATTTTAAGGTGACTAGTGTGAATGCTCTTAGTCAAGACACGCATATATTTCGACGACATTTATTTCTAAGTCATTGATTTATGCCTGTTTTGTTCTTAACAAACTTATTGAATTCCAATTCCAATGATATTCTCATACGTAAAAAAGAAATATCCTCATTTATTTTTTTGAATTTCTGCAACCGAACGCTTGGAATTATAGTTGGAATATTGTTTCAATCACGGAACCACGAGTTGGATGCTCTATGGAATGATGATTTCATACGTTGACGGCATAAAAATTTACATTTTGATAGTTGGGAAATAAGAAAAAACAACTCAACGTATGAAATCATCATTCCATATAGCTTCCAACTCGTGCTCTCGTCATTGAACCAATATTTCAGCTATGATACCATGAGTTCGGTTGCATAAATTAAAAAAAATTTATAAGGAAGTTTACTTCCAAGGTATGAAAATATCATTAGAATTGCAATCCAACGATACTTTCAGACGTTCGCTAAAAGCAAAACTGACATAAATCAGTACCTGAAAATAGATTTCATCTGTATGAACTTATATGCCAATTTTACCCTTGTCATGAGAGGTTGTTAAGCGAGAATTTTTGCTAAATAATACTTTTCAAAACGGGACCTATATATACTATCATTTTTTCAATTTCTCCCCTAGTATTTTGTCGCCAAAAAATGAAATTGGGGCAAAGACTAAATAAAAAACACATAAAAATTAAACTTTGAGGCCCCTCCTTCCAAACACTCACTCTACCCCTCTTCCCCACCCACGCTGCCCCACACGGCCACACCCCTATACCTGCAACTAACAATAGTATTGGGGGTCTTCCTCACTTGAAGGGTAGTTGCAAATTTAGGTGACTTTTTACGCGATTCAAGATTTTTCTTTTTTTTCGTAAATTAGCAATGAGGTGAGTGTCGAACCCATGACCTTCTGGTCACTAGTAAAAGTCTTTTCCACTAGGTTACACTAAAACTTTAATATATTGGATAAGTAAATGCAAACACTTGACAAGTGTGTTTTTATTTCCTAATTGCAGAACTGATAAGCTACTCATGCTCCTCTCTAGATGTGGCCATTAGATTTTCTCAATTCTCAAATCTCATAATAGTGGCTAGGGTGCGAGGGGTTGCGGTGTTTGGAAGAAGGTGTTCTTTTTTTAATTATTTATTAGTGAAAATTTTAATAAAATATTTTTATTAGTGAATCTCCATTTTTATTTATTAAAAACATTGTCCCAAAATTTAATTTTATGTGTGGTTCCAATTTTGCCTTTGTTTCAATTTAATTTTTTGACAGCAAAACACAAAACAGGAGGCAAATCGAAAAGAACCAAAGTATGATTCCTGTTTCAAACCTAATGAAAGTT
Source organism: Echium plantagineum (assembly GCA_003412495.2). Lineage (NCBI taxonomy): Eukaryota > Viridiplantae > Streptophyta > Magnoliopsida > Boraginales > Boraginaceae > Echium > Echium plantagineum. The sequence continues at coordinate 1,545,964 of CM016567.1, read as the reverse complement.
CAGAGCCCCTAACACAAGCATACGATAGTTTAGGGGGCCAAAAGAAAATAAGCCTTTATGTAACTAGTTTACTACCAAGGGAACTATAGCGTAAATACAGATTTATGCATATCGAGAAAATGCTAACAGCATACATCGTGTTCCAATGGGCCGAACTATATGATATTAAAGTGGCGATCTCATGCTAGTGACTAGTGAGACCGACATAAGCTGTTAGTCGCATTGCATCAAGACAGGTATATTAGTCAAATGCTCATCTCAGTAAGTATACGATTTACGTTAATAGAAGTACTCCAGAAAGCAAAGATGATACATATTGATTCAGTGCTGGCATTGGTCCTTGATCCTCCCATCTTGAGCAATGTAATATACAGATGGAAACGAAAAAATTACTCAGCACCTGCAGTATCTTCAACCGACTTTTTATATTCAGGCTTCAGCTCATATGTCCCTTGGTTTGTTCCTCTCTTGTTGTACACGCAAAGCTCATTCAAAATCTCTTTCAAAAATTGCTGAAATATAGTTGACCGACAAACGAAAACATATTACAGTATGTTCAAGGACAAGAAATCCACCACATAGCACAAAAGAGAAAACAGAACACTTATGCCATATGTGAGAAATTCTTCTTATAAACATTTTCTTCATCCATTTTTGCTAAAGAATAGCACAATAACTTGTAGATTACTTACCAGCACCTCCCAATTAAGGTTAAGCTCACCACTTCAAATTAATTCATCAAGACGGATGTTTGCACCATATTATATTATCATCTGCCAATCAGAGATACTAGTTTCATCTATATTCAATTTTATGTACCATATTATATTACCTCTACTTTTATTCAAATTATCTATTTTCTCTCTTAATTTGGGCAAGAATAACAATCTATTTTCGTATTGTTTAACAACATTTTTCACTTACCTTTTATTCTGGTGTAGTATAGCAAATTTCACACCTACTTGTTTACTCATATGTTTTCCCAATCACTAGTATTTAACTTTTAATAAAGATGTAATAGCACGTTAAGTCGACCTTTCGTAAGTCTTCAGAAAAGTCGAGGAGAAACAATAAAAGCAGAGGAAATATACAATTTTACCATAGCCAACCCCACTTAAATTATTTCCGTGCATGACAATTAAATGGCATACCGCTGGTTGATCCGTCTCTTGGACAAGTTGTTTCAAGGTCCAATTAGGTTGTCTCTCGAAGAGCTTAAACATTATATCCTCTAATTCTCCACGGTCCCTTCTGGTTCGTTTTACATCAGATCCCTTCACAGGAGCTGCCCTCTTCTTGTCCTGCAATAACTCAATCAAGTCAATTAAAACTCACAACTACAATATTGAAAATGCCTTTGTTTTCCTTTGGTAAGTTAACTCAGAAAAGCAGAGCTGTTCAATAGACGATCTGAAACAAATCCAGCATAATGTGTCATCCAAATATGTATCTCGTTTGTATATAGATATCATATATTTGCTATAGAGGTTCATGTTGCTGTTTGCATTAGTCAATGTGGGTTGTGCACTTGTGCTATTTGTTAATCATAGTTGTCTTTCATGAATTAGTTTCTTACATGTATATCAGAACTGTTACAATTTCGTATCAACATATGTTCAAAGAAAAGTAACAAACATTCCTCCACATCTGTATAAGAATTAGGATATATTCCTTGATGTAGCAATATGCATGCCTGCACATCTACACTTACGGACCTACCATATAGATGCTAGCACAACCGATATGCTCAAAACCTGGGATCCCGATAAGATCAATTTTCAAAATATTTGGATGATATGTAACCATTCCTATTATGTAAATGGTTACTCATAAATCTAATACAAGCAATTCATAATTACAAAATTGCAAACAATATTACCTTCGAACTAGTAACACTAAAGCCAAGCGACCCAGGCATAGGTCTCATCAGCACCCCTCTATCATTGTCAATTACCTATTATGTAAGGAATCAACGAGAATATGGGGTTATACAATTGTTCATTGAAAATAAGAAAACCCCAAGCACAACATAAAGTGGATATGGCCTGACCTGTATTTGTCTATTTTTTATCATTGATTTATTTGTCCTCTCTCTACATAACTTTCTGTACTCATCAGAGCTTGCATGGTTTGGCTTCATATCAAATTTGTGCTCAACCCTCCCCTCAGAGGCTACTCTACCTGCAAGATACGAAAGTTAACTGTATTAAAGTGTACCACTGCTGAAAGTGAAACATACAGAATGAAAAATCAGATAAATCTAGTTATCCTAGACATAAAGATGTAACATGAATCAACACAACTTAATACGCATGCCAACTCAATCAACTCTCATTAGGATGTAGGGTATTGATCAATACTAGTAAGCTTGTGACAATCTGTTAAAATATAAGATGGCAAACTTCAACTAACCAGATGAGTGCATCGACATGAAGTAATACAACTGACATATCTTCCCAACCACAACTTAAAACTCGCAACGAGTTTTGCGAGTAACTAATATTAGGAGCTGAGCAGACTTTATTATTGAGATGATAACCAAGCTGACAAAGACAAAAATTAGCTAATTACAAGTTCATTTCCCTTAAATGCTCATAGAATAACATTCTATAATTGAGTTCACCAGATCAAGTTTAATCATGAACATAATAGCCAGTTCCCAGACAAATCCTACAACAACGATGTCCCTTCAAGACAGGATAAAAAACAATGATGCATTTTATATGTTAAATAATATTAAAATAAAACCACATTTCAATCCGCACCTTGATTTGACTCAGAGAAAACGCACATTGGAACGAAGTCCTTAAACATATTCAGGGAATAACTCTTCGGCATGTTCACAATTTCGCTGCTAGCCATTTCCATTGTAAACTGCTCAGATATTCAAGAACGATGTCAATTACAATCAAATATTTTATCAGGGGTTGAAAAGTTACGTGATAAATTCATAAAATTCAATCTTTTCAAAGGAGGTCAGAACTTCTTTACCAATAAACTAAAAATAATAAAGTTAAAGAACTTTTTTACAAGAACAAAAAAATTGCACCAACAAATTGAACGGTCAAATAAAAAGGGACAAATTTTTTACTTAAATGATCACATATTAAAAAGCTGAGGAATATAACATATACAAATAAGGACTTTATATCAGATTTAAAATGTCAAAAATGAAAGTCTTAGTTACCCAAATATCATGAGTCAAAATCTTTCATTCATAGGTCAATGTTCAGTCAACTTCTAGGCATTGAAAAGCTACATCACAATCACTCTCTTATAAGGGCATATTATTAACTTGCTTCGCGTGAGGAGAATATAAATTCACTATAATATGTTGTACAATATTAAGGGTTAATGTCATGTTTGATCACTCATGTTTCACTCAATATTTGATCATACACATTTCGATTTGTTCCGTTTAATCACATTGCTTTTTGGTATTTCCGTTAGTGTACTAACTCCGAGATAACATGCCTATCACATGCCACTTTTTTAGATGTATATCAGAATTTAATAGACCAACAATCAAAATTCATAATTGAACAATCTCTTCACCATACCATAGTGGCATAGAAAGTATTGTGTCCAAAAGATTGGACATCACATTTAATAGAATGAAAGCCAAAAACAAATATATTTTGGTCACAACCTCATTTAATTAATGGGTTCGCATGTGCAACATATATTACTAAACGACTCGAAACTAATAATAATATGTTTGAACTTCATGTGTACTACTTATTGTACATCAGTGGTAATCCATTCATTTTGGAATAAAAATATTTTATACTCCTCGACATGATATAATGAATTATACAAGAGAGAGTGTTTACTCAAGAATAAAGCGCAATAACTTATTAATATACTCGAAAATTATTGCTCAATGTTCTTAATACCCTCCCGCACGTATAACCTGTTCCATTTGAACCATATGGAGTTTACATGTCCCGTAACCAAGGATGGCTCATAACAGAAGTACATTAAGTATATGCTACAATGAATTGGTTGTATATGAATAAAACCCAATACATTATCACTACACCGCTGGTCATAATCAACGGATGTAGGACGGGATCTCAATATTTGCACTGCACTCTTCGCTCAATTGGGAATTATCACAGGGTAAGGGTGCACGGTACTATCAGCCTCCTTACGACCCTCTTCAAAATACATTTTTGTAAATCTAACCCACAGAAACCACATGGTTCCACTCCTGGCTATACAGTAACAGTCGTACTCCTTCCAATTCATTTTAAGTGACGTTTTCGTTTTTATTTGTAAGACTCTGACCTTGACTATGAAATTATTAATTGAACCTCAATCAAAACGAATTGGGGGCACTAATAACTTATATCGCGGGAGGAGTCGGAGCCGGGACTCCTAGCTATACGGTAACAGTCGTACTCCTTCCAATTCATTTTAATCAACGCTTTCGTTTCTATTTCTAAGACACTGACTTTGACTATGACTATGAAATTATTAATTGAACCTCAATAAAAACGAATTGGGGGCTTACTTGGAGGGAGGAGTCGGAGTCGGGTTGAAGAGGATCAAGCGAAACGACGACTTTAGCAACGGGAGGAGAATCAGTTGACTGATTTTGCCAAGCTTTGGAGACGACCGGAGGACACTTCATGAGCCAAACGGAACGGTCGGACTTCGAGGTGTCCACCGAGATGCCGCCGTTAACTTTGTCGCCGCCGTTAGTATGGTCCTCGTCCATCGGTGGTTTTGTCTGTGAAATTGGACAAACTTGGGTCAAGGATTAGTAAAAGGTCTTTCTATAGGCGTTCGGCTGACTTGTGAATGCGATTTCAACAATCCAACACTCGAGTAGTATTTTTAGGAAAGGAGGGAGGAAAGTACTATTTTACCCCTTCTCCCTTCCCCACCCCCCAAAAACAATCTCAATCGTCGAATAACCTAATGGTTAGAACGTCTTCCGGTGGAATGGGGTGGAACCGTAATACTAAGTGAGTGGATACTCTTTCAATTAATTTAGGTTATGGAAATGTATGATAATGTAGGTGAAACTATTATAATTGTAGTTTAAATATCATTACTCTCCATAAGAGTTAATCGGATAGCCTAGTGGAAAAGGCTCTTGCTAGTGACCAGAATGTTCTGGGTTCGATACTCACCTCATTGCTAATTTACAAAATATATATATATATATATATATATATATATATATATATATATATATATATATATATATATGTATGTATGTATATATATCATTACTCTTCATTGAGTTAATCGAATAGCCTAGTCAAAAAGGCTCTTGTCAATGACTAGAAGGTCATGGGTTCGAAACTCACCTCATCGCTAATTTATAAGAAAAAAACATTATTACTCTTCATTAGTTCAATCAATATATATATATATAACAAGGCTTATTTTCATGTTGCACTCTCTACTATCTCCAAAATTTTAAATTGCACCATAATATTATCCTAAGCCTCAAATTACACCTTATACTTTACTTTTTTTTATTTTGCACCCTAAAATGCACATTTAGATCTTAAACTAATATAGAAACAAGGACAAACTTGGAATAACACACTGAATAGTTTTCTGGGGCATCTTTTTATAATATCAAAATTATTAAACTAAAATTGACCCCATCCCCTTCTTCTTCCTCACACCCTACCCCTACCCTCATACCCTCTCCATCCACATTCACCATCCTTCGTCTTCTTCATCAAACCCCCACCGCACCCTCACCCCCACCAAATAAGAAATACACACCCTCCATCTAACCCCAGCTTCCTTCTCCATCAAGAGGCGGCAGAAGGTGATGCCTTTTCACCCTTCAATTTACGCACCCTTCTACATTTTCTGCTAGAGGAGGTCTATTTCACCTAAGGCACCCTTTATAAAAAAGATGAAAACAATCCTTATGATAAGTGTCTATAGAATACTTCAAGGAGGAGAAGGCCTATTACTTTGTATCCACCTTATTAGCTTGAAATCATATGTTAATTTTTTCTTAAATATTACTCCTTCCATCCCTAAAAGATTGTCACATTTTGACTTTTGGTTGTCAAACATTACAAAATTTGATCATAAATTCTCATCAAACGATAAGAAATAATATAGTCTTGTGGGATCTTGTTAGATTCGTCTCAATATATATTTTTGAAATATCAAATTTTTATAATTTTTTCGCATATAAAATAAGAGATATTTACGTTTTAATTCTTATTTTGTTGACCATGAAAAGTTAAAATGTAACAATCATTTAGGGACGAAGGGAGTACTAAGTTTTTCTTGTTTTTCCTTTATAATATAGGTAGTATATAATCCTAGCATAGGTCTATTATTACATCCATGTCTAATTCAACTCATCAAAAAGTAAAACACATACAATTTCATCTTCTCTTTGATGATATTCGATTTTCGAATCCTCTTGCTCGTCATTTTTGCTTTGCCCCCCACATTTTCCCTTTCTTATAGTCATAAATTTCATACAAATCATAATATTGACATCATGAGTTCTCAATTAACATATGAAAATCTGTTTTTCTTTCAGTTGATTCATCAAAGATTCGATTTTTAACGGAAAGTTGAATAGCAATGGTGTTGTGAATGGGAATGTGAACAACTAGAGGAGGTCAAAGATTCGATTTTTAACGATAAGTTGAATAGAAATGGTTTTATGAATGGGAATGTGAACAATAATGGTGTTGGGGATGGGGATATGAAAGGTGATGGTGAATTGAAGAGGTATGTTGGTGTGTTGTCTCATCCATTTTGGTGGGTGTTTGATGAGGGGTGGGGTTAATTTTTAATTTACAAGTTTAGTTATTTGTAAGAAGTGTCCCAAGAGTTTAAAATATGTGATAATTCGAATTTGCCCTTCTTTTAAAACGAAATTCAACCGACCATTGGTGTTTTAGGGTGCATAATGAGACAAACCGTAATGTAAGGTGCCATTTGAGGCTTAAGACAGTATTAGGGTACAATTTAAAATTTTGACAATAGTAGAGGGTGCAAAATGAAAATAAGCCATATAACAACTTGAACAAAACATTAAGAAGAGCTAGTAGCTTCGAAGATCTAATTTTGAGCCGAATGGAGCGTTTTGATAGATCTAATGTAATAGTTTGCTGTAATTTCTTAAGGATTATAGACAATGTGTAAATTATCTTTCTATTATATATGCATGTGAATTATCAAAAAGAAATCATTTGAATAATAATATTCTAAAGTGTAAACGATTGAACTATATCATTCTCTTTATTTATACATGAAATATTTTGTTTAGATCAGAGGCGAAACCAGGATGAAAATCAAGGGGGGGCGAATTTTGGGGAAAAAAATTAAGGGGGGGCGAAAATAAATAAAAAATGGTTAAAAGTACCGAAAAATTGTTAAAAATGAAGCTAACAAGGCTTGAACCCATGACCTCTACCTTTTGAAGGGAGGAACTAACCAACTAAGCTACACATACACTTGGTTTGTTAACATTTTTTATTATATATATCACAAAAATTCAAAAAAATCGTATATAAAATAAACGATACCGAAAAACTTAGGGGGGACGAGCGCCCCCCTCGTCCCCCCTAATTTCGCCCCTGGTTTAGATTGAATTTGTTTCTAAATTAGATGTGTTTAGAATAAAAACATAAGACCACATTGATATAGACATTTATCTTCTAAATATGCGACTATTTTAAACAAATAAATAATGTTTAGCAAAACAAATAATAAAAACATAATAGTAAGAAGAAATTAATAAACAAAAGATATATTAATCGTTCGTGATGGTGGGTAGATATAGAATGGTGGGGATCGGACATATTTAAGAGATAATCAACAAAATTAAGAACAATAAGCATGAAATAAATTCTGAGGTAATAAAAAGACCATGAAGTATATTCATAATAATGGGGACATATATACAAAATTTATGGCAAAATTAATTGTGCAAGAAGTATATTAATTCAGGGAAAAATCAATATTGAAGTATATTAATTCACGGTAAAGTATAGTAGGATACTACTTATGTAGGAAGTATAAGACAAAGTCAATATTAAAGAACACATCTACCTCAATATATAAAAGTTGATGAAAAATTCTTCATAAATTTTTGGTATATCGTCCGTGGACCCGCTATTAACAACATGGACCAACTATTAAATGACTTAAACCCCACTTCATAATTAACGCATGTCCCACTTCATAATTGACAATTGCGTTTGAGCCATTGGATTAAATAGATCAATTTTGGCCATTGATCATTTTAAATTCACTATTATATTTTGAGACATTGGATTAGTTGAACCAATTTTGGCCATCATTTAAATGTGGGACCACTTATTAAATTATTTTAGGCCCCACTTCATAATTGACGTATGACCCACTTCATAATTGATCATTGCATTTGAGCCATTAGATTAATTAGGCCAATCTTGGCTGTTGATCATTTGACTTTTCCATCGTGTTTTCAGCCATTGGATTAGTTGGACCAATTTCGGCCATTGATCTTTTGAACGTGGAACCAGTTATTAAATGACTTAGACCCCACTTCATAATTGACGTATGCCCCACTTCATAATTGATCATTGCATTTGAGCCGTTGGATTAATTAGCTCAATCTTGGCCATTGATCATTTGACTTTATTATCGTGTGCTCAAACCATTGGATTAGTTGGACCAATTTCGGTCATTGATATTCTGAATGTGGGACCACTTATTAAATGACTTAGACCCCACTTCATAATTAACTATGCCCCACTTCATAATTGACCATTAATTTTGAACCATTGGATTAGTTAAGCCAATCTTTGCCGTTGAACAATTGATTTCACCATCATATTTTGAACCATTGAATTATTTGGATCAATTTTGACCATTGATCAATTCGCTCCCTCTACTATATATATACTCAATCCATTTCAATTCAATAATTCACTCACTCACTCACTCTTAATTCTTTGGATAATTCTATTCGTTTTACAATCAGGTTTTATTTTATTTTATTTAGATTCTTGTTAATAGTTTGCTGTTTTAATTTTGTCTTCTTACTTCACTTTTAATTGCGCATTTACTTGTATACATGTCCATGAATTGTGTAACGACCGGCCCCAGGTGGATCCTGCCCTGAGGTTAGGCTCGATAACAACTCGAATCAGAGTCACCAACCGATGGATGACTCGCTAATAAAAACCGTTTTAAACAACCTTAAGCGAAAATGAAATAGTTTTAAAAGACCAGTAGAATACGTAGAAAATCCTAGTGCTGTTAAAGGACCGGGTAACCCGTAAACCGCTCGTTACTCGACTCGGGAAACTCGGGTCCGTTACCCGCTCGTATCTTTATCGAGCGATACTCGAGTAATTTTTTTTACTCGTTACCCGAATCAAAAAACCCGGTCCGCTCGATTACCCGGTCGTTTATTTTTTATAATATTATTATTATATATTTATATATAAGTACTATTTTTAGTATTTAATATTTTAATATTCTAACTTAGTATAACTTACTAAGGATTAAGGAAGTAAGGAGTAAAGTAACTTACTCGGGCTAAATAGAGCTAAATACTGTTTACTACTAAAGCCCAAAATAGTTAGAAGGGAACCTAAATGCCTAATTATAAACCTAAATCAGAAACATTGAACAATCAAACAACATCCTTGCCTCTTTAGTCCTTCCTCACCCTGTCGCCACTCTCCAGTAGTCTGAGTATCACTCTTCCCAAATTCATCCTCCATTAAAATGGTCTTTTCTTCTCACCATATCTCATCATGCATCTTTTATTATATTTTAGTAATGTTTATTTAACTTTATTTGTCATATGTGTTAATGATTTTTTCTTTTTCTATTCCAATTTTATAGATATTTATGGGTAAATTTACTCGTTAAAAGCAAAATGTATACCGAGCCGGGTAAAACCCGATTCGAAAACCCGAACGAGTCGGGTAATGAGCCGGGTTACCCGGGCTCGACACCCGGACCGGGTTCGAGTAGCATGTTTCCTACTCGACTCGTTAATTCTGGGTAATTACCCGACTCGGTAAAATTGATACCCGGCCGGGTAACCCGTTACCCGCTCGAACCCGGCTCGTTTGCAGCACTAGAAAATCCTGCTGAGTAAAAAGAAATAACGTAACTCCATCGGGGTGTTCACCCAATCCCACAATACAAGTATAAAACGTCAACCCACTAAAAGTCCACGCAGGGAAAAATAGTCAAAAAGAAATCCTACATGAAACTAATCGACTCCAAACAAATGACTGAGAGAGATCCTAATGCCGTCCGCCTCGTCGCGAAGGGGTCAGCACGACCGCTGGTGAATTCTACTCACGGGTGGCTACCAACATATCCACAACACATGCAATACTAAATGCACTGGATCTGGACTTTCGCACTGTAGAGTACTCTACCTAGCTCAACCTGCAGGGAGACCAACCCATATAATCATCACACATCTCGTCATCCACACATCTCATCCATCACATATCACAACATCACACAAAACCCCTGTACTCCGCATATGGCCCATCATAATCATGGCGCCCCGTCAGTCCTTCGTGGTTGGATCAGGTCACACACACACGCAACACAATCACTATCTACTCATGCACAAGCTCAAAATGCTAACATATGCCATTTGAATTACCATAACTACTACTCAACATATGCACAAGAAAATAACAACACGTGAGTATGAACTCACCTCAAGCATAGCACGTAAAACAACACTCCAAGTCAAGCTCTAGAACAATCACACGGTCGGACCTATATAACATATAATCTATATCAAAATACTATTCCAAAGTACGCCCCATCCCACTCGCAACCATTTAATCTTTAAATCAGATAACCATAACAACTTTTAGTCAATTTGGGAAAAATGACGATTTTGCCCTTGGCAGAAAATAACCATTATGCCCCTGGGCCACACATGGTCAACCCCGATATATTACTATTATAACCCATATTAGTTTATATCTTATACCTATTATAATATTACTGCCATCTAACGGTCTAGTTATCAACACTTAAATTACTAACGTACTAGTCAACGGTCAAACCCTAGTCAAACTCAACTATGGTCAAAGCTAGGTCAACTTCCATAAATCTTCCAATTCTACCCTCATATCAAGTAAAATCAACCCCTTATCTTATTCTAGGATTCACCCCATACTTTTAGTGAAATTACACTTTTACCCCTCGACTAAACTTAATTGTACTATTGCCCAACTCTTGCATTAATTACACTATGACCCCAAATCAACTTAAATTACAACTTAGGCCCCAAATTTGCCCTTTAACCATTTAAATCACACCACGACCCAATATCTTTCTAACTTTGCATCTTAACCCCCAAACTCTACCAATTCAAATTCTAACCCAATTCATAGCATATACCTAGTAATTCAACACTTATAAATAATAACAATATCCTTATCAAGCCTAAATCAAGTCATTAATCTACAACAATTATTCTTAGTCCTTAACTTAGCCAAAATCTCATAACTCGATAAATCGTAACTTATTTCTCAACCCGAAATCAATATAATCTCAACTTATCAATTAAATTGCAACCTAAGCTCCTAGTAATCCATCATTCATTACTTAACACCCTAATATATGGCTGCCCAGATCGTTTTAACACTCTACAAACACCTACCTTCTATATTCATCTCATAATCAACCTCTAAATAACCGATACTTCATCTATTAGTCCAACCATCACCATAATCGACCTAGCTCAAGTTCAATCCCTACACACAACAATACCTCTACACATCTTTCATGCACGACTAAAGGGCTGTACTAAACTATAATGACAGTAATCTAGCTCACTAAACGCTCCACAATACATCAAATACGCTCAACCGTTCACAAGAAAATTCAGCAACACACACTAGTGTATACCCTCCCCTTAAATCGATTACTACCCATCAATTTAAACATGTTTTAAGGTGTTTAGACACCACAATATATGCATTAATCCTCAAGGTGCTCATACGGTTCAGATTACAGCAAGAATGAACGAGATCGAGTTCGAAACGTCGGCGAGTTTTTCCCCCCAAATCTGCCGAACGTGTTGGGATTTTATACAAGTTTTACATATCAAATTATGTAAAATCGTATGAGGGATCAAATACATAGTTCTAAAAATTCACATTTAACTATGGTTTGTGTGTATACCTCTTGAAGCGTGTTTGAGTTGCGCAGCGGAAGAGCAACCAGCGTTCCTCTCTCTAGTTAGTTCACACCAACGCTAGCTTGATTCCTTCCTTGAAGCAACTAGAGCTTAAGTGTATTTGACAAAGAATGAATCAAGAAAGAAACGATTTTCTTCTCTTGATGTTATTCTTGTTTTGGCCGAATAGAGAAGGAAGAGGGAGTATTATTTCTTTTCAATTGTCTTACAGGTGAAAAGATGATAATGAGAAGGTTGATTGTTTTGTTTACCATCAAATGGTGTTTATATAGTGGTAACACAAAAAAACCTTCCTTTCAATTATTCACCATTTATTACAATAATAAGTGTGTGATGAATTTGCGATTTAATCACATTAAATCCAAAGATTCACCATTTATTACAATAATAAGTGTGTGATGAATTTGCGGTTTAATCACATCAAACCCAAAGACGTAACGCCTCCACAATTAAGCACCGATTAATACAATATTAATTGTGTTTGAATTCAAAGTCAAACAAGCCAATTGAATTCCCCTTGATTCTTTGACATTTACACTTTTAACCCAGAAGTTTCAATCATATTGAAAATCAAGTGCATTGTATGTGTGTGCCCTTTTAGGATCGAAATGACATTAGGCATATGTTAATAAAATATCAACCAAGTATTTTACTAACATATAAATCATGAGCGGGCCCTAGTAAAACCATCATGACCTCTAATGCATTTCGAATTCATTCGCAGCACGTATATTATTGTCATACATAATATACGTATGAACTTAACTTTAAATAAGTAATCACTACGAACAATCAAATTGTTCAACGGACACTTATTATGACGTGTCAAACACCTCATAATTCTAACAGAACGTACCAGGGAGAAGGAAGGAAACAAGTGCAGATTTTCGGACCTTAACTCAATTTTAATTCAATTCCAGGGCAATTAGATGTTGTTTAGATACTGATTCACGTTTATATTTAGCCCAGGGGTTGATTACAGTTGAAACCATACGTCAAAAACGTGATAAAAGCTGTCGAACAATTCGGACAGCAACTGTCCGAACCTACCCCCAAAATACAGCAGAAAACGTGACAATAGGACGAAAGAATCACCTGGTTTCTGCAGCAATCTCTAGTGTGATGTGCAGGGATGAGAATGGCACAAAAAATCGCGGCTGGAAGAGAGGGTGTTTGGCTGCAAATTTTCGCTGGTGCATGAGGGTTTGTACAAATTCTGCTCGCTTAAATAGGCTGGTGTTGGGCTGACTGATGCGGGTTGGCCCATTATGGCTGGCTCGCTCACTACTTATTCGATTACGACTAAAATACGACACTTAACGAGCTCTAACGATCGCATCGAGTCCAATCTTTTTGTGTTTTAAATTTTATACTCTAAATTAGTTAACTTAGGACGAAATATTACAATCTTCCCCCTTAAAGAATTTCGATCCCGAAATTACGAAATCAACGAAGAACGAAGAACGAAACGCTTACCAGTTCCCACACCTCATAACTCCGGGTAACGCGCACGCATATCCTCCTCGAGTTCCCAAGTCGGCTCCTCAACTTTCTGATTTCGCCACAACACTTTCACCAATCTCACCGTTTTGTTCCTCAACTCTTTATCACGGCGATCCAGGATCTTAACTGGTCGCTCCTCGAAAGTCAGATCCTTTCTCAACTCAACTGGCTGGTCCTGAAGAATATGTGACTCATCCGGCACATACTTACGCAGACACGACACATGAAACACACTATGAATTCTGTCCAAACTCGGTGGCAAGGCAAGTCGATAAGCCACCTCTCCAATTCTCTCCAATATCTCATAGGGCCCAATGTAACGTGGACTCAACTTCCCTTTCTTACCGAAACGCATCACCCCTTTCCACGGTGACACTCGCAAGAACACCTTATCCCCAACCTCAAAGACCAAACTGATCCGTCGTCGATCGGCATACTTCTTCTGTCTATCCTGAGCTGCCCTCAAATGCTGGCGAATCAACGCAATGCGCTCGACCGACTTCTCCACCAACTCTGACCCATAAATTTTCCTCTCACCCACCTCATTCCAACAGACTGGAGTTCTGCATCTCCGCCCATACAAAGCCTCGAAAGGTGCCATCTCGATACTCGCATGATAGATATTATTATACGCAAACTCAATCTTAGGCAACTCCTCATCCCAGTTACCTGAGAAGGTAAGAGCACAAGCCCTGAGCATATCCTCCAATGTTTGTATAGTCCTCTCCGACTGCCCATCCGTCTGTGGGTGAAAAGATGTACTCATAGTGACCCTAGTCCCCAATGCCTCCTGAAAACCCTGCCAAAACCTCGATGTGAAAAAAGCATCCCTATCTGAAACAATCGTCACTGGAACTCCATGAAGTCTCACAATATCATCGACATACAACTTCGCCAACTGCTCTGGAGTACGTGTAGATCTAATCGGAATGAAATGTGCGGACTTCGACAAACGATCCACTATAACCCATACACCATCATTCTTCCTCAAAGTCCTAGGAAGTCCAAACACAAAGTCTATCGTGATATTCTCCCAAGTCCACTCGGGTATAGGTAAAGGTTGTAACAGTCCTGCGGGATGTCTATGCTCAATCTTAACCTGTTGACAAATCAAACACCTCGATACAAACTCTACAATATCCCGCTTCACCCCTGACCACCAGCATCGGCTCCTCAAGTCCCGATACATCTTAGTACTCCCCGGGTGCATACTGTAGGAGGAGTTATGACCCTCATCCATAATCTCATGTCTCACCTAGCACAACCGAGTGCTTATTCCCTTCCTCCCCGAATTGCTTCTGTAACTCGGTATCCTCGGTCTGCTGTTCCTTAATCCGATCAAGGAGCACTGGTCTCACTCTCAAATGCGCTAACAATCCACCACCAGAACCCATACTGAACTCAGCACCCAACTTCTTCGCATCTTTCTTCATACCTTTCCTGCTCAATGCCTCAGCGACCACATTCGCTTTCCCCGGGTGATACTCAATCGATATATCATAATCACTGATGAACTCCATCCATCTCCTCTGCCTCAAATTAAGATCATCCTGGGTAGGTAAATACTTCAGACTCTTATGATCGGTGAAAATCTGACAAGTCACCCCATACAAATAGTGTCTCCAAATCTTAAGCGCGAATACGATCGCCGCTAACTCCAAATCATGGGTAGGATAGTTTCTCTCATGAGTCTTCAACTGACGAGAGGCATAAGAGATTACCTTTCCATGCTGCATAAGCACACATCCCAAACCCTGATGCGAAGCATCTGTATACACCACAAAACCCTCCAATCCTGATGGCAAGGCAAGCATAGGTGCCGTGGTTAACCTCTCCTTCAGAGTAGTAAAACTCCTATCACACTCCTCTGTCCAAACGAATGGCATACCCTTCCTGGTCAACTTGGTCATCGGAACTGCGATCCTCGAGAAGTCCTGAATAAATCGGCGATAATATCCTGCTAATCCCAAGAAACTGCGTACCTCCTGTACGTTCGTAGGAACGTCCCACTCAGTCACTGCCTCAACCTTCTGTGGGTCAACACTGATGCCTCCTCCGGAAACAACGTGGCCCAAAAACTGTACCTTACCCAACCAAAACTCACACTTCGAGAATTTGGCATATAACTTATGTTCCTTTAGAATACCCAACACAATTCGCAGATGTCGCTTATGATCCACCTCCGTTCGCGAATAGATAAGAATATCATCAATAAACACCACCACGAACTTATCAAGGTATTCCCTTAAACACCCTATTCATCAACTCCATGAAAGCTGCTGGTGCATTCGTCAATCCAAAGGGCATAACTCTAAACTCATAGTGCCCATACCGTGTCCTGAATGCAGATTTCTCTATGTCCTCCTCCTTAATCCTCAACTGATGGTAACCCGATCGCTGATCGATCTTAGAAAAGATAGTAGCACCCCTCAACTGGTCAAATAAGTCATCTATCCTAGGAAGTGGGTAACGTGTCTTAATGGTTACCTTGTTCAGCTGCCTGTAATCAATACACAACCTCATCGATCCATCCTTCTTCTTCACGAACAACACTGGTGCACCCCACAGCGAACAACTCGGTCTGATGAAGCCCTTCTCTATCAACTCCTGCAGCTGGGTCTTAAGCTCAGCCAATTCTGCTGGCGCCATTCGATATGGAGCTTTAGATACCGGAGTCGTACCTGGTACTAAATCAATGGAAAAGTCCACTGCTCTCGGGGGTGGAAACCCCGGTAGGTCTTCCGGAAACACATCCGCGAAGTCCCTCACTACCCTTACCTCTTCCAACTTACTGGTATTCTTCTCGTCTCCAATAATATGCGCTAAGAAACCCGCACAACCCTTCCTTAGTAGCTTACTTACTACCATCACTGAAATCAAACAAGAGGGCAATGCCTCTCGATCCCCCATAAAGCGAATCTCAGGAAATCCTTCCCGGGCAATCACCACTTTGTAACATTTCGTCCTAAGTTAACTAATTTAGAGTATACAATTTAAAACAAAAAAAGATTGGACTCGATGCGATCGTTAGACCTCGTTAAGTGTCGTATTTTACTCGTAATCGAATAAGTAGTGAGCGAGCCAGCCCTAATGGGCCAGCCCACATCAGCCAGCCCAACACCAGCCTATTTAAGCAACAAACGTGTAAACCCTCCTTCCTACACCAACGAAAATCTGCAGCCAAACACCCTCTCTTCCAGCCGCGATTTCACCATCTTCTAGCACAATTCTTGCCCGATTTTTTGTGCCATTCTCATCCCTACATATCATACTTGAGATTCGCTGCAAAAACCAGGTAATTTCTCCTCCCTTTCATCGCGAATTTTGACTGTTTTGGGGGCTGTTCGAGCTGATTTTCTGTCCGATTTTGACAGCTTTAAGTAGAGATTTCTCCCTCATTTCTCGACCAAATCCAGTGATTCAAACGGCGAATTGAACCTCCTATAATCCCCCTATCATTCCCCTCTTCGGATTAAGGTAAAGTTTGAATCATATGCTTGTGTATTTCGATTGTTATAGATGCGTGAAAAAGGGGTTTCAAAATTGGCTTTAAAAACTGATTTTTTTGTGAAATTCTGGAGTTTGCTCTCTGTAAAACATGTAACAGTGATGTAGGGCTGTCAGTTATGCTTTAAAACAGAATAAAAATGGAGTTGTGGAGGCAATTATGAAGGTCGAATAGTTTAGGGGTATTGGAGGGTTATAGTTCATGTTGCAAGGTGTAATTACGAAGGCAATTGGGTATAAGGTGCACATATAAATCTGGGAATTTTAGTTAGGGTGAGTACTATATCGAATAGGGTGTCTTCATTTAGGGTTTGATCGAGTGAGTGTACAAATTCTAGATGGAAGTGATTCGACGACAATAAGATAAGAGAGTTAAATATTGTATTAGGGGCTGTATGTTGGGATAGAAGAGTGTTTAAGTATGGCTAAATTGATAAGAGTTGAATTAGAACAATTTTGGATCGAAATAAAGGGTTAAATTATCGAATTGTGGAATTTTGATTAAGTTAAGGACGAAGAATGATTAGACGAGATTAAGGACTTGATTTAGGCTTGATAAGGATTAATGGGTTGTTATTGGTATGAATATTGGGTTAGTATGAAAGAATTGGGCTAAAATGCGAATTCGGATAAGTTCGGGGACTTAAGTGGAAAAATAGAAGCTGAAAAAATAAGATGTCAACTTTAGGTAGTGGAATGAGTGTTATAGCGGTTTAGAATAGTTAATTTCATGTTGGGGGTGTTAAGTGTATTGATATATGATATATTTCGGGGTTAGAATTGGAGTTAATAAAGTTCAGGGGTCAAAATGTGAAGTTAGGCTAGTATATGGCGAGGATGCAAGGTGAATGGTTAAAAGGGGCAAATTGGGGCCTAAGTTGTAAACTAAATTAATTTTGGGGTCATAGTGTAATAAAGTGGAAATTGGGGCAAAAGTACAAATAAGTATAATTGAGGGGCAAAAGCGTAAGAAGTAAGAGTTTAATCTTAGAATAAGATAAGTGATTGACTTGGCATGACATGGGAATAAAGTTTGGATGTTTCCGAGTGTTGACCATAGTTGACTTTGATTAGGTTTGACCAAGTGGGACCCAAGGGCAAAATTGTCATTTTTTTTGAATTGAGCTAACAGACTATCGATATGTATAATAATTCAAGATGTAACTAATTCGAGTGGGATGGGATGTCTTCCAAGTAGTGTTTGATATAGATTGTATGTTATATCCGTCCGACCGTGTGATTGTCCCAGAGCTTGACTTGGAGTATTGTTTTACGTGCTGTGCTTGAGGTGAGTTCATACTCACGTGTTGTTATCTTCTTGTGCATATGTTGAGTAGTAGTTATGGTAATTCTTATGGCCTATGTTAGCATATTGAGCTTGTGCATGAGTAGATAGTGTTTGTGTTGCGTGTGTGTGTGACCAGATCCGGCCACGTAGGATTGACGGGGCGCCATGATTGTGATGGGCCCATATGCGGAGTACAGGGGTTTTGTGTGATGTTGTGATGTGTGATGGATGAGATGTGTGGATGACGAGATGTGTGATGATTATATGGGTTGGTCTCCCTGCAGGTTGAGCTAGGTAGAGTACTGTACAGTGCGAAAGTCCGGATCCAGTGCATTTAGTATTGCATGTGTTGTGAATATGTTGTTTATTGCATCTGAGATATTTCTTCCTGACACATATATGTATTGTATAAGAATCTTTCTGCATGATATATTATCGTACTAGTTCGCTTCACGTGCGTGGGTTGGTAGCCACCCGTGAGTAGAATTCACCAGCGGTCGTGCTGACTCCTTCGGGGACTTATATTTTCAGGCTAGGTTGCAGAATTAGTATCTGCATCGCGGCGAGGTGGATGGCATTAAGATCTCTCTCAATCATTTGTTTGGAGTCGATTAGTTTCATGTAGGGTTTCTCTTTGACTATTTTTCCCTGCGTGGTCTTTTAGTGGGTTGACGTTTTATACTTGTATTGTGGGGTTGGGTTAACACCCCGATGGAGTTACGTTATTTCTTTTTACTCAGCAGGATTTTTTACGTATTCTACTGGTCTTTTAAAACTACTTCATTTTCGCTTATGGTTGTTTTAAAACGGTTTTATTAGCGAGTCATCCATCGGTTGGTGACTCTGATTCGAGTTGCTATCGAGCCTAACCTCAAGGCAGGATCCACCTGGGGCGGGTCATTACAACTTTGGTATCAGAGCTTAGGTTATAGGATTGTTGGGTCTTATGTGTTATGTGCCTACATGCTAGCTTGTCTACGGTTATGTGGTGTCCTTAGGAGTCATCATGCGGTTAGAAGTTGGTTATTGTTTTCTTTTGTGTTTCCGTAGACTGCGGAGATATGCCACCGAGTGAGGTTTGTCTGATAACGTGTAGTTGGGTAATTAATGTTAAAGGGATGCATGGTAGAAATCTATTTGTCATTAGAGTGCGGGGGTCGGATATCATAAGAGTGGGTTTAGGGTAATGGAGGTGTAAGGACGAAGATCCCTTACGATAGGAAGGTTAGTGAAGGGTGTCGTCTTTTGAAATGCGTATTGACGAAAGGAGTAAGATGTTAGAGATAATCATGAGGGGTTAGAATGGATGGAAAGTAACGTGAGTTGAAGAACTATCGCAGTTGAGGTTAGAAGGCGTGCTGAAGTTGACGGGTGTTTTTAAAATGTGTATTGGGGGAGATAAGTAGAGACTATGCAAATACCTTAGTGAATTGATGATAGGTACCTGACTTTTGAGCATGATCTCGGAGGATCCTAAATGTATGTATTTGAGAGAGTGATATCATTAAAATGAGTGATATAGAGAATTGTATAAGATGGTGCTCAATTGGGGAAATATAACAATGATGTGTGCTGGTGTATAAAGGCAGCAGTGAGCTGTATTCGAGGAATTTAGAAACTAAGTGCTATATGAGATGAAGGTAATTAGAAACTTAAGAATGTGCATATAAATTGGACAATGTCGAGTGACCAGGACAAGCTCACCAAGGAAGAGATTTTAAAGCGAGATAAGACATTCGAAGGATAGTTGACGCAGGTTTGTATCCCTCTTG
The DNA here is from genome assembly GCA_003412495.2 of Echium plantagineum. Classification (NCBI taxonomy): domain Eukaryota; kingdom Viridiplantae; phylum Streptophyta; class Magnoliopsida; order Boraginales; family Boraginaceae; genus Echium; species Echium plantagineum. The sequence goes on along the minus strand of CM016567.1, from coordinate 1,525,713 downwards.
ATAGTGGTTACAAGATATGTGGATCAAGGTCATGGTAAGTTGATGGGCGTATGAGGTAAGAGTAAAGACAACATTGGTTGATAAGTGCATGACTTGTAGGCGAAGCTAATAGAGTTGATTTTTGTGAGAATAAGTTGAAGTGAGTTGCGAAGTTTCACGTGTGGAGGATATGCCAGAAACTCTGGAGTGGTGTTGGTAAGTGATGTTTGATTATAGAAATGAAATATATACGTGAGTTTGGAATGTGGTGATGTAGTCAGGGCTAGACGATTTTAAGACAACACTGAGAATAATGCTTCAATTCAGCAATCGCGAGTACTTAATTATGGTAATAAGGAACTGGTTGTTATGAATGAAGTTATGAATAAACGATAGTTTTCCTAAGGATGTAATTAAATGAGAAGATGGATGATAGGAACTCATTGACACTGATCATGGGATGGAATTGATGGGGAAGTATCGGTTGGTATAGGTAAAGTTTCTACTTGAGAAATTCTGGAAAGAACGCAACACAAGACGGGGAACTACATGATAGAGGAGAGAAGCATGAGCATTCCAAAAGTTCACTATGAGGAGTGAAGAGTTATTGCTGAGCGCAATGGGATTATGGTACTCGACGTGGAGAAGAGGAATGGTCAAATATTTGGTGAATTATAAGTTAACTAATCGTAGTGCCTAGGATTTCCCTGAAGATGGAATGTGAACTACATGGGATGGAATTGCATACAAGAACTGTTTGAGACCATATTTGGATTTGCACCATTTAAGTCCATATGGGTGGAAAGGTATGACCCTATGATGTCGGGATCAGATAAGGGATGATAATTTAATAATTCTTTAGGTAATTGGAAGGAATATAGGAGGATGAACCTTAATAAATCTGGTGGAAGTAGTATAAGGTGGACAAGGAAGTCTGTGATTGTGGGATTGCGAGGGGTAGCATACTCTAGAACCTACGTGGGGATAATACACATGTTAGGGAATAGTGGAGACTTAAGATGAGGCATTTTTGAACGGAAGCGATTACTCTTGATGATTTGATAAGCCTAATTGACAGACAGGGAAATCAAGATATGAGTAAGAGTGGAATGGAGGTGACTTCATAAGGCATCTATCGGTGTTTCCATAGTTGGGTTACAGTACAGTATGATTGGGGATTATCCGAACTAAGAAAATATCTTAATGAGTACGTATAGTGGTTATGATAAAGGATAAGTTGGACAAGATGAGTAATTACTGTGGAGCAATAGGGATGATTAGTATAGTAAGGGATATTGGATATGATGATCGCCAGGGTTGACCGATTAAGATGAACAAGGAGAAAGAACCATATATGTAGTGGGGCTAAGGGTATGATGATGTGTTAATTAAGCACTTGGTTATGTCTAAGGGTTATAATGATATGTGGGGTGCATACGAGAATAAGAGGTATGGTTGTATTAACCGCAGTAAGGAATTGGATGGAATTATTAGGAAACAACCGACTGAATAAGTTTGAAGAGTCTTAAGACATGCAGGTGTGAATTGATTAAATATTATGCCGGTGGGTGTTTTTCAAAATATTGGGTAATACTAACACGGTGTGGAGATATGATGATAACCAAGGGTATATGAAAGAACGGTGATGTCATTATTGAGTTGAGGTGTGGTGAGTTGCGACATGAGAAACGGGCACGTTGATGTACAAGATATGAACTTGTTCAGGCATTATTTGAGGTAATGGAATACTCGAGGTAACATTGTAGGTGCTGTAAAATACACATTGGTGGGTTTGTATAGTATGGGATTATGAAATGCATGGTTATAATTATGTACTGGTACCAAAATCGTGATGGGGAGATGTTGAATATTGGCATCATGACAACTAATAATGAGCTACGTGTCTCGTAAGACGGACAGTAGAAGATTTCGGCTTCATCTTTGTGAAAGAAATTATTGTGATGATATCATGAGGTGATGAACTAGATGACGATATTAATGGCGTGATTGAGATCTGATTAAGGTTGGGTGTGTACGCATGTTGACTCAAAGACGTTACAAACTGCTTTTCAACAATAAGCAAGTAGTAAGTGACTGCGCACGACATATAACAAGGAGTAGAGACCGATATTCAATTAATGAAGTTGAGATGGAGCGATTAGATATAATAAGCATATTGACCATGTGACAAGGGTGCTTGTGGGAATAATGGAGTGTACTGAAATGTGGTGTTCTATATGAAGTGTTACCTATACGGGAGGTATTATACCATTAAAGCAGGGAGTAGCGGCAACTAATGATTGAAGAAATGGGTGATAACTGTGGGGGAAGAAATGTTTCTAACATGTTGGGTCTAAGGTTTGATAGTGGGATAAGGAGGCATTATAAATGACCTAAGACAGAGAATGGCGATCTTAATGGAGATGGTATCACTAGTGATTATTCGGATGATGGATTCGTAAGTCGTTAAAGTGAGAGACATCTTGAGTGCACTAGATTGACAATTGATAAGTGTATTACACAAGGGGAGTCACTAATGGTTATTTGATAGGAAGTGAGATCTAAATTTTGTAAATTTGGGGATAAAAGTTATACCTATGGGTTGTGGGTTATAGATAGGAAGAGTTTAAGCATTGATTTAAAAGAAAATACTATTATAATCAGTGGGGTAGCGGTGACATGACTTGATGAAAATGACAGTTCTTGATAATTTGGGATGTAATAGTGGACCAGTGATTCGTGAGGTGGGTATCGGAATATTGTGGCCTTGTTGTTATGAAAGAGACGGGTGATGATATCACGTGTGGGTATACTTAAGGTGGTTTGGAGTTAGAATAGGGAGTTATGTTGTCATATATGGGACAAATGAGGGAGATGATATCATATATTGAAAGAGGTAATGTAGCCTGAGATTGCCCAATAGTGATTCGTGAGTTGGTAAAGCCGACCATGGGTTGCAGGGTTGAGGGTGTTGTAGTATCTTGTGGTGTTAGTAACTGAAAGATGTCACAACAGGTGAGGGTGACATGCGAATATCAGTATGGTTGGAGAAATGCAAGTCGATAGCTTATGAGCTTACGCCGGGAGAGAGCATTATTGACTAACAAGGTGTTGAGATGTAAGTGAGGTGTTGGATATGAACGAGGTTCAGTAGCTAGTAGGTGCCGTCATCCTTTTCTTTCAATAACGTCAATTTCGGGGTCGAAATTCTTTAAGGGGTTAGATTGTAATATTTCGTCCTAAGTTAACTAATTTAGAGTATAAAATTTAAAACAAAAAAAGATTGGACTCGATGCGATCGTTAGAGCTCGTTAAGTGTCGTATTTTACTCGTAATCGAATAAGTAGCGAGCGAGCCAGCCCTAATGAGCCAGCCCGCATCAGCCAGCCCAACACCAGCCTATTTAAGCAACAAACGTGTAAACCCTCCTTCCTACACCAGCGAAAATATGCAGCCAAACACCCTCTCTTCCAGCCGCGATTTCACCATCTTCTAGCACAATTCTTGCCCTATTTTTTGTGCCATTCTCATCCCTACATACCATACTTGAGATTCGCTACAAAAACAAGGTAATTTCTCCTCCCTTTCATCGCGAATTCTGACTGTTTTGGGGGCTGTTCGAGCTGATTTTCTGTCCGATTTTGACAGCTTTAAGTAGAGATTTCTCCCTCATTTCTCGACCAAATCCAGTGATTCAAACGGTGAATTGAACCTCCTATCATCCTCCTACCATTCCCCTCTTCGGATTAAGGTAAAGTTTGAATCATATGCTTGTGTATTTCGATTGTTATGGACGCGTGAAAAAGGGGTTTCGAAATTGGCTTTAAAAACTGATTTTTTTTTGTGAAATTCTGGAATTTGCTCTATGTAAAACATGTAACAGTGATGTAGGGCTGTCAATTATGCTTTAAAACAGAATAAAAATGGAGTTGTGGAGGCAATTATGAAGGTCGAATAGTTTAGGGGTATTGGAGGGTTATAGTTCATGTTGCAAGGTGTAATTACGAAGGCAATTGGGCATAAGTTGCACACATAAATCTGGGAATTTTAGTTAGGGTGAGTACTATATCGAATAGGGTGTCTTCGTTTAGGGTTTTATCGAGTGAGCGTACGAGTTCTTGATGGAGGTGATTCGACGACAATAAGATAAGAGAGTTACATGTTGTATTAGGGGCTGTATGTTGGGATAGAAGAGTGTTTAAGTATGGCTAAATTGATAAGAGTTGAATTAGAACAATTTTGGATCGTAATAAAGGGTTAGATTATCGAATTTTGGAATTTTGATTAAGTTAAGGACGAAGAATGATTAGACGAGGCATGACATGGGAATAAAGTTTGGATGTTTCCGAATGTTGACCATAGTTGACTTTGATTAGGTTTGACCAAGTGGGACCCAGGGGCAAAATGGTCATTTTCCGCCCAAGGGCAAAATTGTCATTTTCCTGAATTGAGCTAACAGACTATCGATATGTATAATAATTCAAGATGTAACTAATTCGAGTGGGATGAGATGTCTTCCAAGTAGTGTTTGATATAGATTGTATGTTATATCCGTCCGACCGTGTGATTGTCCCAGAGCTTGACTTGGAGTATTGTTTTACGTGCTGTGCTTGAGGTGAGTTCATACTCACGTGTTGTTATCTTCTTGTGCATATGTTGAGTAGTAGTTATGGTAATTCTTATGGCATATGTTAGCATATTGAGCTTGTGCATGAGTAGATAGTGTTTTTGTTGCGTGTGTGTGTGACCTGATCCGGCCACGAAGGATTGACGGGGCGCCATGATTGTGATGGACCCATATGCGGAGTACAGGGGTTTTGTGTGATATGTGATGGATGAGATGTGTGGATGACGAGATGTGTGATGATTATATGGGTTGGTCTCCCTGCAGGTTGAGCTAGGTAGAGTACTGTACAGTGCGAAAGTCCGGATCCAGTGCATTTAGTATATGCATGTGTTGTGGATATGTTGTTTATTGCATCTGAGATATTTCTCCTTGACAGATATATGTATTGTTCGAGCATCTTTCTGCATGATATATTATCGTACTATTTCGCTTCACGTACGTGGGTTGGTAGCCACCCGTGAGTAGAATTCACCAACGGTCGTGCTGACCCCTTCGGGGACTTATATTTTCAGGCTAGGTTGTAGAATTAGTATCTGCATCGCGGTGGGGCGGACGGCATTAGGATCTCTCTCAATCATTTGTTTGGAGTCGATTAGTTTCATGTAGGGTTTCTCTTTGCCTATTTTTCCCTGCGTGGACTTTTAGTGGGTTGATGTTTTATACTTGTATTGTGGGGTTGGGTGAACACCCGATGGAGTTACGTTATTTCTTTTTACTCAGCAAGATCTACGTATTTTACTGGTCTTTTAAAACTACTTCATTTTCGCTTATGGTTGTTTTAAAACGGTTTTATTAGCGAGTCATCCATCGGTTGGTGACTCTGATTCGAGTTGCTATCGAGCCTAACCTCAGGACAGGATCCACCTGGGGCGGGTCGTTACAAGTTTGGTATCAGAGCTTAGGTTATAGGATTGGGATTGTTGGGTCCTATGTGTTATGTGCCTACATGCTAGCTTGCCTACATAACACACATAACGCTCCCAACAATCCTATAACCTAGGCTCTGACACCAAACTTGTAACGACCCGCCCCAGTGTTGGAATATCCCGGGGTTGCAAGACACAATAAACTACGATAGTTCATATGTCTAGAAAATCCTAATTCGTTGATCGTTAGAACTTACACAATAGAACTAGCTCATAGAAGTATATGTTTAAAGATAGTGTGAATATGCTACAACTAACATAATCAAAGAGTGTGGCTACAAAGATATACCTTTGAAGCGTGAGCGGAAGTGATATGATCTTCAAGTACTTATCCCCACACCTTGCTCCTTGCTTTCTTCTTGAAGAAATTTCTATCACCAAGGTGATATGGAACTACTATGAAATAGTCCACACCAATACCTTAGATAGCAATAAGACACACTTGGACTAGTGTGTGTTATTGACTAGTGTCTAACTACTATAACAAACTATAAAACAATTTCTATACTCTAACACTTAGAGTTTTGCTAGAGGGTTTGAAGATGAAGTGTGTGTGTTTGTTTGTGTTCTCTAACAAGAGTTGTGTGATACTTAGCTTGATCCTCTACCCATTCTATATCATCTAGAATGGATGATGAAACACATTATACACTAAACAAACACATTAACCATCCATATGGTTAATGCCTCTTGGTCCATGGAAGATTCTCTTACAAGAGTTCTTCCCAAGACTTACAAAGCCTTCCCAAGGCATAAAGTAGCCACCAAGATGTCAACCATTCATGATGATGGAATTAATTAATCTTAATTAATTAATTAAATCATATCTTATTTAATTAATTCATTAATTAATTAAATCATTTCAATAAATGATAATATATATATATCTCACATATATATATATATATACATAAACCCCAAATGGTGTGTCCGGAACCAATTCCGGGCGCACCATCGGTTCGGTCGGGACACGATCTCGATCGAACCGAAATTCCTCAATATGGATCAAATCCCTTATTCACTTTCGGGTTACTACTCGAAAGTATCTTCGGTAATTGTTACGTGTGTGACCTCATAGCCCGAGTAACGAAGGCATCGAGATTCAACGTATAAGACCGTATACACGAATCCAGAAGATCATCGTGAGAGCCTAGTCTGCCATTCGATGACCCCCGGCATTATCTCGGGTGAGACTACTGATAGTTCAGATAACTATCGGTTGTTGAACCTTAAATATAGATGATATAGTTCACGGGCACTAATTGAGAAAATTGACACATCAATTTCCAACACTCCCACTTGCCCTTGGACTATTACCAATGTCTTGGATGTACACTTGCATCCTTGTCACATGATTCCCTTTGTCATCGGTTTTCGTCATAGGCTAAAGCAAGAAAGCGTGTCGCCAACTCCTATGACATAATTTCTCGGAACACGAGATAGTCTCACTCACGTTCATAACGGGTGAATTCATAAGTAAGACTCACTCTCCGAGTGGTCAGAAAAACCTTCCCTGTATACCAGGGTGGACAAAGACCCTACCAATGCATCACCGATCATCTCACCACTACATTCACATAAGACCCAACGTACCCCATTACCACCAGTAACGGATGGGTCCGGAAGTAGTCAAAGCCTCATGCTCACGTAGCATGAGAATGATATACATGTAGGTCTCAGAACCTCTATCATATGGCTCGTGTGAAATATAGGACACAAGATCTCTTATATAATTTCACAACGGTCACTGTCCAGTACCATGTCAAGACTCTCTTGACAATGAACCCATGTAATGATTTGGACCATCCTTTTGACTTAAGAAACAAAGTCAAACGAATCATTACACACTAGTTTGGTTGTGTCCGTTCCCAAAACGTTGGGACACACCACTAGGGACAATGTAATCACCAAAGTTCTTGTCTTGAAAAAGGGGTTCCTTAGCCAATACACTTATTGGCTCCTCTTCAAGAAGTCGTGATTACATGGGAATTAAAATATTTATCATACAACTATGATTAAATATTCAATTGTTTATTCAAGTGCTATAAAAGAATATACAATCAATAAACAAGAAGTAATACTTTTATTCAACAATAAGAGTTTTACTAAAGTATACTTCATACATATAAATCAAATAAACTGAAATAAAGCTCCCACTAAGACTAAGACCACTAGGACCTAAGTCTAAGTCCAATAGCTGAAGTATGGAACTCATGTTTGGTCTGAGGCAATGGTTTAGTCAAGGGATCAGCTGCGTTGTCGTCTGTATCTACTTTGGATACTTTGATGTCACCTCTCTGGAACATTTCACGGACGAGGTGATACTTCCTGAGGACATGCTTGGACTTATGATGAGCCCTGGATTCCTTAGCCTATACTATGGCTCCAATGTTATCACATAACAACTCAATTGGACCATCAGCGCTAGGAACTACCCCAAGCTCAGTCATAAACTTCTTAAGCCAACATGCCTCCTTGGCTGCTTCAGAAGCTGCAATGTACTCGGCCTCCGTAGTAGAATCTGCAACTGTGTCCTGCTTGGAACTCTTCCAACAGATGGCTCCACCGTTCAGGCAGAATACAAACCCGGTTTGAGAACGAAAATCGTCTCGATCGGTTTGGAAACTGGCATCGGTGAAACCTTTTGCAATCAACTCCTCAACTCCGCCATATACCAGAAACATATCCTTAGTCCTTCTCAAGTACTTAAGGATAGATTTCACAGCGGTCCAATGGTTGTTGCCTGGATTCGCTTGATATCGGCTGGTCAGACTCAGAGCGTACGATACGTCTGGTCTAGTGCACAACATGGCATACATGATAGATCTTATGGCTGAAGCATACGGGACTCTACTCATGTTCTCCTTCTCGACGTCAGTGGTGGGGCACTGACTTTTGCCGAGAATAGTGCCAGTTGTCATAGGCAGTATTCCCTTTTTGGAATCGATCATATCGAATCGTCTCAGAACCTTATCAATATAAGTGTCCTGTCTCAGGCCAATCAACCTATTGGCTCGATCCCGATATATCTTGATTCCAAGGATATACTGCGCCTCTCCTAAGTCCTTCATGGAGAAACACTTACACAACCATCTATTGACTGACTCAAGGAGTGGTTTGTTGTTTCCAATGATCAGTATGTCATCTACATACAGGACTATAAATGCAATGTGGCTCCCACTTACCTTCTTGTATACACAAGCATCCTCCTCATTCTGAATGAAGCCAAATTCTTTAATTGCTTCATTGAATCGGAGGTTCCAACTGCGAGAAGCTTGCTTGAGTCCATAAATGGATCTCTGAAGCTTACATACCTTCTTAGGTCCTTTTGAACATAGCCTGGAGGTTGTGTCATGTACACATCCTCCTCAAGGTTTCCATTAAGGAAAGCGGTCTTTACATCCATTTGTCATATCTCATAGTCATAATATGCGGCAATGGCTAAGAGGATCCGAATAGACTTGAACATGACTACCGGTGAGTAGGTTTCATCATAGTCAATACCATGAATTTGTTTGAAACCCTTCGCCACTAGTCTAGCCTTGTAAACATGGACATTTCCATCTTTATCAAGCTTTTTCTTAAAGACCCACTTAAACTCGATAGTTCTAGCACCTTCGGGTAAGTGAACCAATGTCCAGACATCATTCTGGTACATAAAGTCTATCTCGGATTTCATGGCTTCAAGCCATGACTCGCTATCTGGCCCTTTCATTGCGGCTCCATAAGTATAAGGCTCGTCGTCTTCTATCAAGAAGGATTCCCCATACCATCTATCGGGAACATGACGAGTCCTACTGGATTTCCTAAGGGTCGGTACTTCTTCAGGAGTTTCATCTACCGTGGATCTAGGGTCCAAGATAGGATCCATCATGAATGGAGGATCTACTTCCTGAAGTGAGCCTGCCGAGTTCGTTAACTCGACTTGCTCATTTGATGAGACACTTGGGTTCAATAACCCATCTCTCTCATTCAATGAGTTTCTTGAGTTCGACAACTCAACTTGCTCATTAAAGGTGTCGAATGAGTTCATTAACTCATTCGGCTCATCATCTTGAACTTCTTCAAGTTGTACCGTATTTCTGACATTTCCTGATAAGAACTCTTTCTCAAGGAAATGTGCTGTCCTAGCCACGAAAATCTTATTTTCTGGCTTAAGGTAGAAATAATACCCTTTGGTTTCCTTTGGATAACCAATGAAATGGCACAAGTCAGCCTTTGGGCCTAGCTTGTCTACGTTCAATTTCTTGACGTAGGCCAAGCAACCCCAAACCCTGAGGAAGCTAATCTTGGGACGTTTCCCAAACCACATCTCATATGGTACTTTCTCAGCTGACTTGGTTGGACAATTATTTAAGGTAAGTGCGGCAGTTTGCAACGCGTAACCCCAGAAGCTGACATGTAGGTCGGTTCGACTCATCATGGATCGCAAACTGTCTAACAGAGTGCGATTCCTCCTTTCGGACACACCATTATGCTGTGGTGTTCCGGCCGGTGTGAGTTGTGAAACAATTCCACAATCTCTAAGATGAGCGTCAAACTCGTGGCTTATATATTCGCCTCCTCGATCGGATTGAAGAGTCTTAATAGTCTTGCCGAGTTGATTCTCTACTTCATTTTGGAATTCTTTGAACTTTTCAAAGGCTTCACTCTTGTGCTTCATTAGATAGACATAGCCATAACGGCTAAAGTCATTCGTGAAGGTAATGAAGTAGGGAAAACCACCTCTTGCAGGAGTGTTCATTGGACCACATACATCGGTATGTATTATCCCCAATAAATCACTTGCCCTTTCACTCGTTCCAGTGAAAGGTGATTTGGTCATCTTGCCCAAAAGGCATGATTCGCATTGGTCATATGATTCAAAATCAAGTGACTCAATAATTCCACTTTCGTGGAGTTTCTTGATGCGATTTTCATTTATATGACCAAGTCTGCAATGCCATAGGTAGGTAGGATTCAAGTCGTTAGGCTTGTTCCTTTTAAAATTTACGTTATATACCTCATGGTCCTCATCTAGTATGAAAAGACCATTTTGGTTTGAAGCTTTTGCATAAAGTAAACCATCACGATTAATAGAACATATATTCCTTTCCATAAGGATGGTAAAACCATCATTGTTCAAAACAGATATGGAAATAATATTTCTAGAAATAATAGGAATACAATATACATTATTTAAAACTAAGACCATCCCGGATGGTAGTTTTAAATCTATCTTGACCACGGCAACTGCAGCAACCTTTGCTCCATTACCTACCCGCAAGTCCACCTCTCCCTTCCGAAGGGCTCTACTGTCATGTAGTACCTGCATATTTCGACAAATATGAGAACCACATCCTGAGTCAAGTACCCAAGTAGAGTTATTGGAGGTGATGAAAGCTTCAATAACGAATATACCTGTCGGAAGAGTCCCACTCTTCTTATCTTCGAGGTACTTCTTGCAGTTCCTCTTCCAGTGACCAGGTGTATTACAATAATGACACTGGTCAGTCCCCTTAGGACCTTTAGCCGGAGTTTTGGAAGTCTGGGCCTTGACTGTTCCAGTCTTGGCCTTTCCCTTCCATTTCCCTTGCCTTTCTTAAAGGCCTTCTTGTTCTGAATCATCATAACAGAGGGAGTAGGGGTAGAGCTCTTCCTACCCTTCAACGCAGTATCAGCCGTGCTGATCATGTTATGCAACTCCGACAACGACTTATCGAAGTCATGCATGTTGAAGTTCATGACAAAGTTACCAAACTTGTCAGGAAGGGAACGGAGGATTATGTCAACAGCCAAATCCTTGAAAAACTGAGTTCCCAAAGACTCAAGTCTCTCGATGATCCCAATCATCTTGAGAACATGAGGACTGGCCTGTTGACCATTGGATAGTTTGCAATCCATGAGGGCACAAACAGCTTCGTACCGCTCATTTCTTGCCCGCTTCTGGAACATCTGTTCCAGTCTGCAGTACATGTCATATGCTGCCACATTTTCGAACTGAATCTGAAGATTCGGTTCCATGTTGGCCAGCATGAGACATTGGACATCCAATGCATCGTCCACGTGTACATCATATGCACCACGTTCTAGCTCATCGGCATCCTCATGGGGTGGAGGAGGAAGTTCTTCCTTAAGAACATATTCGACTCTCTCGTGCTTGGGAACGATTCTCAAGTTACGAGACCAGTCGTTGAAGTTATTGCCATTGAGTTTACACTTCTCAAATGTAGATCGGAGTGAGTTTGAAGTTGATTTCTTAGCAGTTGCCATCTAAAACATGCGAGTATGAAACGACGTTCAGTTTAATTTATATGTAAAACATACGATACAAGTAAAGCATGCTTGAAACAATAATACGAGTACCAACAACCTCTCGAAGTGTACAAGTATACCAAGACCCCACGGACTTGGGTATGAGCGGCACACGCAATCATCCTCATAGTCCAATCCATGGGTAAGTTCTACTAGACTATCATATATCAATCATCCAATGATTATATATGACTCTTGGCGTCTATCACTAGTCGTTTTAAGACACTATAGACTTCCTTTGGCAAACGGGCCGGTTCGATGGGCTAACCTGTAGCCACGTTTTAAGCAACCTTAGTTCACCATAAAGGGATGGATTACATTTTCCGGTTCGATGGGCTAACTTGTAGCGCATGTAATCCCATTGCCTCCTATTCCTATGAATCAAAGTGCCCATCTAGGGATGATCCACCCGAAACGTAGGAAAGTTTGACAACTTTGAACTTAGGTTTGGCAAACACTTAATTATTACGTGGAGGGGTTTAGATTAAACATGTAATCCACATTTTATGCATATCACATAAGGTATACATATACTTCAAGAAAATATATGTAAGCATGAAACATGGCATGAATAATAAACACTTTAAAGGGACGTGATATGGCCTAAAAGACATTAAATAAAACTAGTCTAACTAGTTCTAAACTAAGTCCTTGGTCTCCGTCTTCTTGGACATCGCCATGCTCCAAGTCCGTCTCTTCATGTCTTGTTACATAATCAACTTTCGCATTAAATGGCACATGCGCCGGGAAAAAGAAATAACAATACAATAATTTAAAACGACACATGCGTCGTATTTCAATATTAAGGACAGTACGCAGACTGTATTTCGAATAAATACTAGGCCATATCACATCCCCATTCCATTCAGACTACAGTTTATATATGTATAACACATTATACATAAAACACATAAACATGCTAGGAATGGAATAAAACACACAAGCAACACACAACTCACACACATACTCACATTCAAATAATGTGAATCATAGTCATATATGCATATCATAACCTTTAGTTGTCCAACAACTAACATAGCCAATTATCGGAAGTTTTACCATAAGTTTAAGGTTTGAAATTCATAATAACTCAACCACAAACTTCCTTTCGATACTCAATTAAACAATTTAATTAGTACCGATAGGATAAAATCAACACTTTGACATACATGCTAATTTTAAACTATTTTAAACTTCTCAAAGAATGTTTTGGACTTATAAGATTATTTCCAAAACAATCTCTAAATCACCCATAACAAACCGAAAACGTCCATAATCATCAAATGACTTTGGACTTAATCGATTCGTTTTGTTTCGAAAACATCGGGCGAAGTTATAGTCCATCGTGAGCCATAGCTCACGATGGAGCCACGATCAAACGGGGACAGGGGGGTTGCCAAGGCAGTCCACGCGCGGACAGGGGCTGCGGACAGGGGCTGTCCAGGGAACAAAACACGCGGACGCGCGGGGGGGGGGGGGTCCAAGGACGGTCCAGGGCATGCCGAGGGTGCGCGTTCCAGGGGACCCGCGTCCTTGGCTTGCCGAGACGCACGCGCATCCTTGGTTTGTCGGGGAGGGTTTTCCGAAACGAAAAATTTGCTACGGTTCATATATCGACATATATACTATATGGTACTACTTTAAACACTTCTAGAACATGTTAAACGTGTAATATAGCTCATGATACCATGTTGGAATATCCCGGGGTTGCAAGACACAATGAACTACGATAGTTCATATGTCTAGAAAACCCTAATTCGTTGATCGTTAGAACTTACACAATAGAACTAGCTCATAGTAGTATATGTTTAAAGATAGTGTATATATGCTACAACTAACATAATCAAAGAGTGTGGCTACAAAGATATACCTTTGAAGCGTGAGCGGAAGCGATATGATCTTCAAGTGCTTATCCCCACACCTTGCTCCTTACTTTCTTCTTGAAGAAATTTCTATCACCAAGGTGATATGGAACTACTATGAAATAGTCCACACCAATACCTTAGATAGCAATAAGACACACTTGGACTAGTGTGTGTTATTGAGGAGTGTGTAGTCTAACTACTATAGCAAACTATAGAACAATTTCTATACTCTAACACTTAGAGTTTTGCTAGAGGGTTTGAAGATGAAGTGTGTGTGTTTGTTTGTGTTCTCTAACAAGAGTTGTGTGACACTTAGCTTGATCCTCTACCCATTCAATATCATCTTATGATATAGAATGGATGATGAAACACATTATACACTAAACAAACACATTAACCATCCATATGGTTAATGCCTCTTGGTCCATGGAAGATTCTCTTACAAGAGTTCTTCCCAAGACTTACAAAGCCTTCCCAAGGTATAAAGTAGCCACCAAGATGTCAACCATTCATGATGATGGAATTAATTAATCTTAATTAATTAATTAAATCATATCTTATTTAATTAATTCATTAATTAATTAAATCATTTCAATAAATGATAATATATATATATATATATATCTCACATATATATATACATAAACCCCAAATGGTGTGTCCGGAACCAATTCCGGGCGCACCATCGGTTCGGTCGGGACACGATCTCGATCGAACCGAAATTCCTCAATATGGATCAAATCCCTTATTCACTTTCGGGTTACTACTCGAAAGTATCTTCGGTAATTGTTACGTGTGTGACCTCATAGCCCGAGTAACGAAGGCATCGGGATTCAACGTATAAGACCGTATACACGAATCCCGAAGATCATCGTGAGAGCCTAGTCGGCCATTCGATGACCCCCGGCATTATCTCGGGTGAGACTACTGATAGTTCAGATAACCATCGGTTGTTGAACCGTAAATATAGATGATATAGTTCACGGGCACTAATTAAGGAAATTGACACATCAATTTCCAACACCCAGGTGGATCCTGCCCTGAGGTTAGGCTCGATAACAACTCGAATCAGAGTCACCAACCGATGGATGACTCGCTAATAAAAACCGTTTTAAACAACCATAAGCGAAAATGAAATTGTTTTAAAAGACCAGTAGAATACGTAGAAAATCCTGCTGAGTAAAAAGAAATAACGTAACTCCATCGGGGTGTTCACCTAATCCCACAATACAAGTATAAAACATCAACCAACTAAAAGTCCACGCTGGGAAAAATAGTCAAAGAGAAATCCTACATGAAACTAATCGACTCCAAACAAATGACTGAGAGAGATCCTAATGCCGTCCGCCTCGTCGCGATGCAGATGCTAATTCTGCAACCTAGCCTGAAAATATAAGTCCCCGAATGGGTCAGCACGACCGCTGGTGAATTCTACTCACGGGTGGCTACCAACCCACGCACGTGAAGCGAAATAGTACGATAATATATCATGATGAAAGATGCTCGAACAATACATATATGTGTCAAGGAGAACTATCTCAGATGCAATAAACAACATATCCACAACACATGCAATACTAAATGCACTGGATCCGGAGTTTCGCACTGTACAGTACTCTACCTAGCTCAACCTGCAGGGAGACCAACCCATATAATCATCACACATATCGTCATCCACACATCTCATCCATCACATATCACAACATCACACAAAACCCCTGTACTCCGCATATGGGCACATCACAATCATGGCGCCCCGTCAATTCTACGTGGCCGGATCAGGTCACACACACGCAACACAATCACTATCTACTCATGCACAAGCTCAAAATGCTAACATATGCCATGAGAATTACCATAACTACTACTCAACATATGCACAAGAAAATAACAACATGTGAGTATGAACTCACCTCAAGCACAGCACGTAAAATAACACTCCAAGTCAAGCTCTAGAACAATCACACGGTCGGACCTATATAACATTTAATCTATATCAAAATACTATTCCAAAGTACGCCCCATCCCACTCGCAACCATTTAATCTTTAAATCAGATAACCATAACAACTTTTAGTCAATTTGGGAAAAATGACGATTTTGCCCTTGGCGGAAAATGACCATTTTGCCGCTGGGCCCCACATGGTCAACCCCGATATATTACTATTATAACCCATATTAGTTTATATCTTATACCTATTATTATATTACTGCCATCTAACGGTCCAGTTATCAACACTTAAATTACTAACGTACTAGTCAACGGTCAAACCCTAGTCAAACTCATCTATGGTCAAACCTAGGTCAACTTCCATAAATCTTCCAATTCTACCCTCATATCAAGTAAAATCAACCCCTTATCTTGTTCACCCCCTACTTCTAGTGAAATTACGCTTTTACCCCTCAGCTAAACTTAATTGTACTATTGCCCAACTCTTGCATTAATTACACTATGACCCCAAATCAACTTACATTACAACTTATGCCCCAAATTTGCCCTTTAACCATTTAAATCACACCACGACCCAATATCTTTCTAACTTTGCATCTTAACCCCCAAACTCTACCAATTCAAATTCTAACCCAATTCATAGCATATACCTAGTAATTCAACACTTATATATAATAACAATATCCTTATCAAGCCTAAATCAAGTCATTAATCTACAACAATTATTCTTAGTCCTTAACTTAGCCAAAATCTCATAACTCGATAAATCGTAACTTATTTATCAACCCGAAATCAATATAATCTCAACTTATCAATTAAATTGCAACCTAAGCTCCTAGTAATCCATCATTCATTACTTAACACCCTAATACATGGCTGCCCAGATCATTTTAACACTCTACAAACACCTACATTCTATATTCATCTCGTAATCAACCTCTAAATAACCGATACTTCATCTATTAGTCCAACCATCACCATAATCGACCTAGCTCGAGTTCAATCCCTACGCACAACAATACCTCTACACATCGTTCATGCACGACTAAAGGGCTGTACTAACCTCTAATGACGGTAATCTAGCTCACCAAACGCTCCACAATACATCAAATACGCTCAACCGTTCAGAAGAAAATTCAGCAACACACGCTAGTGCATACCCTCCCCTTAAATCGATTATTACCCATCAATTTAAACATGTTTTAAGGTGTTTAGACACCACAATATATGCATTAATCCTCAAGGTGCTCATACGGTTCAGATTACAGCAAGAACAAACGAGATCGAGTTCAAAACGTCGGCCAGTTTTCCCCCCCAAATCTGTCGAACGTACCAGGGAGAAGGAAGGAAACAAGTGCAGATTTTCGGACCTTAACTCAATTTTAATTCAATTCCAGGGCAATTAGATGTTGTTTAGATACTGATTCACGTTTGTATTTAGCCCAGGGGGTTGATTACAGTTAAAACCATACGTCAAAAACGTGATAAAAGCTGTCGAACAATTCGAACAGCAACTGTTCCGAACCTGCCCCCAAAATACAGCAGAAAACGTGACAATAGGACGAAAGAATCACCTGGTTTCTGCAGCAATCTCTAGTGTGATGTGCAGGGATGAGAATGGCACAAAAAATCGGGCAAGAATTGTGCTAGAAGATGGTGAAATCGCGGCTGGAAGAGAGGGTGTTTGGCTGCAGATTTTCGCTGGTGCATGAGTGTTTGTACACATTCTGCTCGCTTAAATAGGCTGGTGTTGGGCTGGCTGATGCGGGCTGGCCCAAATGGGCTGGCTCGCTCACTACTTATTCGATTACGATTAAAATATGACACTTAACGAGCTCTAACGATCGCACCAATCTTTTTGTGTTTTAAATTTTATACTCTAAATTAGTTAACTTAGGACGAAATATTACAAATTGTTGGTATAAGCTTTTGTATTCTTAATTTTAGTTGTTTGTTTGCTTCTAATGTCTTTGTTTCTCGTCAACTTATTATGAGTTAATTCTTGTTATGGAAGATTTTGTTTGACTTTGTGTATAGGCTAATTATTGATGATTATCTACTTATTGTTTTGTTATGAGATTCTTTCTTTAGACATTATTTATGTGTTTGGTTTTGTTTTAATTTGTTATTGTTGCAGATTTTAGTGAGCAAGGACGACTAAAAGTGTTGGAATTATGAGGTGTTTGACACGTCATAATTAATGCCCGTTGAACAATTCGATTGTTCGTAGTGATTACTTATTTAAAGTTAAGTTCATACGTATATTATATGTTTGACAATAATATACGAGTTGGGAATGAATTCGAAATATATTAGGAGTCATGATGGTTTTACTAGGGCTCGCTCATGATTTATATGTTAGTAAAATACTTGGTTGATATTTTATTAACATATGGCTAATATTATTTCGATCCTAGAAGGTCACACACAAACAATGCACTTGATTTGCAATATGATTGAAACTTCCGGGTTAAAACTGTAAATGTCAAAGAAGAAAAGGTCAAATGACCTTTGATTTTTGAATTAAAACACACACTTAATATTGTATTGAGTGGTGCTTAAATGGTCAAATGACACACTTAATATTGTATTAAGTGGTGTTTATATGAGAGAAGGAAAAATCAAATGACACACTTAATATTGTATTAAGTGGTGCTTAATGGTGAAGACGTTACATTGTGTTTTTAATATGATTAAGACCAACATTATTATCTCATTTATATTGTCATGGTGGTTTACGTTTTGGTTTTAATATGATTAAGACCACCATTAATACCTCATTTATTCATGACTTTTTCATGACACTATAAATTGGTTCCATTGTATGACAATTGAATCATAAGTTTTCCATAGAAAATCAATTGTGAGACAATTGAAAAAGAAGAAGAAAAATTTCCTCCCTTTTTCTCTCTATTTTTTGGCCGAAATAATTAGCACACCAGGGAAGAAAATTGTTTTCTCTTGGTTAAATCTTTGTCAAAAACACTCAAGCTCTAGTTGCTTCAAGGAAGGAATCAAGCTTGCGTTGGTGTGGACTAACTAGAGACAGGGACAACGTCGCTCTTCCGCTGCGCACTCAATCACGCTTCAAGAGGTACTCACTAAATTCATAGTTTAAATGTCTTTTTCGCGACTTTGTATTCGATCGTTTCTATGTGTTTTACATAATTGATATGTAAAATGCATAGCAAACACCAACAAAAAGCGCATATGAGTTCGAACACCCTCTTAGTATATCTACTTTCATATGAATCTTTGATATATTTTTTTTGTGTAATTATTATCCGATCGTATCCTTTTTTACTATCAAAATATTGAAATTTGTGTTTGTTTTTGAGGTAAAATTACTTACAAAATCACAAAGATTGAATTTTAGGCCCCGTTGCTAGACGGGGCAGTTCTCAACTAGTTTTGAATAAAAATTCTTTGTCTTAGCCAGTATCACAACAAGCATGCAAGTGGAAGGTGGCAGGAAATGTGGGGTCCGGTTTCGGTGCATCAATAATTCGGTGCATCAGGTGCATCAAGTACCCATTTAAAGGTTTTACGTGGGTACTGTACCCACTTGAAACTTCATCATTGGTACTTGTACCCAAATTGTACTATAACAATGGTACAATACTACATATTTATTTTGGATTGATAAATATGTGTTATTGTACCATTGCTATAGTACAATTTGGGTACAAGTACCAATGATGAAGTTTCAAGTGGGTACAGTACCCACGTGAAACCTTTAAATGGGTACTTGATGCACCTGATGCATGGAAGTATTGATGCACCCAATCTTTTCACGGAAATGTGTTGCGTAATTCCTTTTTTTTAGGTCTATATAATTGATTGAGGAGTGTATTTTTAGGAGGAAAATAATATTGATGGAGGAAAATAAATTGATGTGTGTTTTACTCTAAAATAATAATAATAAAATTATTGATTGGTAACTTGCCATTATATTCCGAATTCGAGGGTGAAGGATTTGAGGGGTAATTTATTGACATACATTAGCTTAGATTCGCCTTACATAACCTAGAAAAAATAATATTTTTGATTCCAAACAAGCTCAATGATAAAATTCACTTAGATTAACCCAAAATAGACGGACCATAATTCTCCCCCATTATCCCTCCTCTCCCTTAAATTCTCCCTACTCCAAATCCAAAAAAAATGGAGGAAAATAACATAATTAAAATATATATTCTCTCTATTTCTCCTCATTCCCCTAGGTTAGAATTATGATACTCAGTAAAATATATTCAGATTCTCCTTCATTCATTTTCTTGTAGTGTGTTTGGATCGGGGTGAATCAATGGAATAGTAACTCTTTAAATTATCTTAAGGGAAGAGAATCAAAGAAACCAGGGAACATACTCCCTCCATCCCTAAATGATAGACCCATTTACTTTTTCACGGTCTCCGAGACACAACTTAAAACGTAAATATTTTTAATTTTACATGTATAAAAATTATAAAAACTTGATATTTAAAAAATATATATTGAGACGAATCTAACAAGATCTCATATGACTATTTTATCTCTTATCGATTAATAATAATTTACGGTCAAAACTTTCGAAGTTTGACCCAAAAAGTCAAAATGGGTCTATTAAATAGAGATGGAGGTAGTATATTTTATTGTTATTTGAGTATCATAATCTTGAGTTAGAGAGTCAGGAGATCAGGGAAAATATATTTTAAATATGTAATTGATGTTATTCACCTTCATTCTCCTACAGGGGCGAAACTAGGATGAAAAATTAGGCGGGACAAGTTAAAAAAACTGTTCGTTTAACAAGTTAAAAAATACTACATATAAAAGTTATAAAGTTTAAATTAAAGGTATTCTACGATCCTTAACTCTATTGTAACCATCGATAATACTATCGGTAAAAATATTTTTTAGTTATTTTTTTCAGTATTAATGACCAAAGAATCGAAGAAAAAATATCAACCATTTTGTGTCATATATTTTTCATGATATGACTCACATTTTCAATCATAACGCATATATTAAAGGTGTTTGAACAAGTCGGATGAATCTATCAACAAAAGGATAAATAGTAGTTTTTTTGTTGTCATCCTTAAATTCCTAACTATTCACAAACAAACAACAAATTTCTATTAATTAACTATAGTATAGCCTATATATAATTGACTCTGGTCAAATAAGTACATATCAAACCCACGCAGCAAGGGAGACAAAGAATAGAGGGGGCGAACAGAGCAAGTCACATCTTTATTCAACATTCAAAACTATTATGTATAGATCTTTTCAAAAACCAGGGTGGGCCATGGCTCCCACCTCTCCTCTAACGTCCGTCACTATTCTCGTAAGATATAGGGGAGAAAAAAATTGATGAAAATGAGATGAGGGATAGTTGAAGTAAATCAGTAATAATAATTTCTGCTATGAAAAAACTAATTGAGTTCTTAAACACATAAAATATCAAATTGCCCTTCGTTTTGCTTAATCCTCCACAAAACAAAGGATCCACTAAGATAATTTTTAAAAATTACCATCTGCTAGTTCACCTCGATCCAAACACACCATAAAAAAAATTTATAATATTGAGTTGGTTTTTATCTTTTCATACTATAACTAAATGTAATTAATAGTTAAAGTGTGACATGGAAAAACGAAAAGGTTTATCAAAGAGGCATTATGAATATATGAAATCGCCACTTCAATCCAAGGTTCACTTTTTATGAGAGTTGAATTCACACTATGTAAAGAGATAAGATTACAGATACCTAATACTCTAACTTTTTACCGGTTAAATTATGTTTGGTATAAGTTGATGGTCAAGGGGTTTCAACCACTTGTTCATGATGCTTTCTTGAAGATTTGAAGTAACTTGGATGCTAACACACTTAATAAGAAAAATGTTCTTCTAATTTGAAAAATTATCATCTTCTTAATGCCTTGGAGCTTTCTTTCAAGATTTCTTCACCTTTTGTTGTATCCGTCTACTTCTAATAATACAATAGGATGTCTGGATGTGTCCAATAACTACATATCAAACTACTTGATTGGAACATCTTTAAATTAGTTACTTAGGTCCATAAAACTAGAATTTTTCAAAGGGTTAATGATTCCAGAGATCATTTAAATATCGGTTTTTCTAAAATGTGCCCTTAGGGCACGGGTTAATAATAGAAAATGCACATGTTAAGATCCATTAACAAACCATGGTTAATTTAAATAGTTTCATTCTATTTGTATAGTAATTATCTTCCTTAATTTTAGTCAATTAATCCATCCATCAAGGAATCCCATTCATTAAAACACTACCATCAACTTTATTATGCGTATATACTTGTTGACCTTAATTTATTCAATTTTCATCATTTTTTTTCAATTAGTTAAATCTTTTTATAGTGAAAACAGCTCATTTAAGTAAATGAATCAATTGGCTCTTTCTTTCTTTCTCGAGTTATCAGGCTCGCACTCTATTAAACACCGACAATAAAAATGATATTCAACAACGATAATAAAAATTACTATTAAATTACCAAAAGTCAAATGCTAATTAATATCCATAAACGAATGCGATAATGAAAATGTATAACAACAAAATTATTAAAAAAAATTATTATGAAATTTATATTTGACATGAAATATAGGGTTCAAATCAGTATTCTCATTATCGACTTCTTGCTTTTGCTTATCCATATCAACTGATTGACCAAAATTAAAATTTTAATAAAAAATTATTATTCACCGGATTAAAATTTTAATAATATTGCAGCAAATGTAAGTGGATTTTAATGGAGTTATACGCATAATAAAGTTGATGGCAATGTTTTAATAAATGGGATCACTTGATGGATTGATTAATTGACTAAAATTAAGGAAGATAATTGCTATAAAAATGGAATGAAACTATTTAAATTAACCATGGTTTGTTAATGGTTCTTAACATGTGCATTTTCTATTATTAACCCGTGCCCTAAGGGCACATTTTAGAAAAACCGTTTAAATATTTAGTGTATATTTGGTAATCAGGAATGGAATCAAATAAATGAAAATGGAATGAAAGTTGATTAGATTACTTGGTTTGGTAGCTAGGAATAGACTTTTTATTGCATTCCTTACTTCTTCTAATTACCCCATTTGAGGTAATAGCCATTACTTTGAAATTAGGCATAATCTTCCATTATTTCAAATGAGATAATCGAATAAGAAAAAATATGACAGATTTACAATATTTATAATTATAGAAAATTAGTCTAAAGATATTATTTTTACACAAGCGACTTTGAATACATTGAGTAA
Source organism: Echium plantagineum (assembly GCA_003412495.2). Classification (NCBI taxonomy): domain Eukaryota; kingdom Viridiplantae; phylum Streptophyta; class Magnoliopsida; order Boraginales; family Boraginaceae; genus Echium; species Echium plantagineum. The sequence goes on along the minus strand of CM016567.1, from coordinate 1,502,799 downwards.
TTTGACATTATTATTATTATTATTATCACTATCATTATAGTTATCATTATTATTATTATTATTATCATTATCATTATCATTATTATCATATTTATTATTATAATTATTACTATTGTTATTATTATTATTATTATTATTATTATTATCATTATTATTATTATTATCATATTATTATTAGGCGTAATCATCCAATACTATTATTATCAATATCATTATTATTATTATTATTATCATAATAATGAAAAATAGGATTATCTTTACGCTTTGACTATAGTGAGAATTTTGACACAATTATTATTATAGAATTTTTTTTATTTAATTAACTAACCGAATCAAAGTGTATTAGAAAAATATTTTATATTCTACTATATATCTAGCTTCCAATATATGTCTTTTAGTTTGTTATGACTAAATAATTAAAAACTAATTTTATTATTAAATAGTTATGTTTTGGAAGATAAATTATTGTGTTTAAAATTATGTAATATTTTACTTGAATTTATTTTAATGGTATATTAGTAATTTACTTATATTATGATTATTGTAATATCGTATCAAACTAAGGCATGTGATGGTTAATGAGAATTTAATTACATTACTATTCATATCAAACAAAGTAATAAAAATCATTTGTTCATTCCATTCCTTTACTCATTCCATTACCGAAGTCATTCCATTCCTACATGATCATTCCATTCCAGGCTACGAAACTCGCCGTTAATATTTTCAGTTCGATTGCCCTCATTTAAAATGGATCATGTTGGATCACTCAACTGCATTTTTTTTGGATAAATTTGATCACTGGACCGTTTTGAAAGATTTTGGATGCATTTCGTAAGATTTACACGAGAATAATTCTATCCGTTCACATTTACAGATATTCAATCATCTTCTTCGCTATACCCCAGCCACCATCCCACCCACCCCCCAACCAGATTTCACTAATTTATGATAAAACATGGTTGCCAAACACTGGTCTTTTGCGTGCAATACTTTCCGAGGAATAAATTTTGTGCTCATTAAGCATTATTGTATATGTTGTACATGATTCAATCTTTCTATTCCATCAACCCAGAGACAAACATATCGTCAAAAATAAACTCGGCTTTTATAGCGAAACCAACAGACCAACAGCTAATATTCATATTAACCGTACCATAGCCGCTTGACATCGCTGTATTCCTAATTTGCAAATCGAATGAATGAATCAATTTTGCCCGCAAGGTTCCCGAGTAAGCAAGCATATCAACCCTATCAACTTCAACATGCAAGAAAACCGAAGCTTCAAGATTATAACCATGAACAGCTTCAAAGAATCATTCTTCGTCCTCATTGATTAGTGCAAATGTGAAGGGGGCAAATTTGTAACCATCCCCCTCATAGAACTTGTTTTGAAACTCCACCCAATGAAGCCTCAATGCATGCAAGAATGCACTTAGAGTCTCCATCACAAGCAGTACACCAACAGTAGCACTTACAAAGACGACGACTCCAATGATAAGTATGACGATATTGTTGTACCTGAACCATACAATCACGAGTCTTATATACTAAATCGCAACACTTAAAATTATTATCTACTGGATAGAGGAGGAGCTGTAGCAAGAGAAATCTTACCCCCACGCCAAAAGCAAGACCTTATCATAGAAGACACTAGATAATTCTGAGTGTGCAAGACTGTGTGAAACCAAAGATGCAATCAGTAAGGTGTCACAATATCAAGCATTTGGCATAACAAATAAGAAGGGAAAACAACAAAGAATTACCGACAGTCATTAGTGTTTGCATGTTCAAACCATGCTTTTATAAAATCTTATATTTTGAAAAACCAAGCGAAAAGATATGCAAGATTAACACTTCAAATAATTTAACATTTACTCACAGACCAACATTTCTCAGAGTGCTACTTACTGAAGAAGATGGCCCTTCTTTTAAGTGTTCACATCAGTTACCATAACATAAAACCACATGATTTAAGATAAGTTCTAGGCAGAATCGTATAAGCTAATATATTATGATATATACCTGAGAGCCCATAAACGCAGGTAAGACGCAGTATTCGAGACAGCACCAAGAACAAACTCGATGGTATGAATAAGTTGATGGACGAAAACTTCGCTGAACTCAAACTCCTCATGGCTGCGGTTATCATCATGTGTTTCCATCTCAAAGGAATCCTCAGCATGGTGAAGTGGCATATAGGATTGGCCTCGATGTCTCTGCCAAGAATAGCACACAGAAGAAAGTAACTAAGAATCAGAAACTAAGTACACATGCGATGCCTGTGACAAAATTGAGAGGAAAGTATACCATACTTACTTCTTCATGTTGTTTCTTCAGCAAGAATGGTTTTGGCAGCAGCATCCACGGGACTGCGACAAGTGCCAGAAACAGTAACACGAGCTGCCAATTCCATAAACAACTGGAAAGATTAGCAAAATCTTTTCTCCATCATATATATTGATAGCAGAAATATTAAGAAATACCTGAAGAAGTTTTTGACCAACAAAAAGCTGATTCTCGCCTAAATCTTCGGTAGGACTCAGGAACATATATATCATAACATGGTAAAGATCAGCTTTTGAACCAGTGCACCATTTTACAAGTATGAGAAGTGAAAGGTACCCAAATAAGCTGTTCAAAAATATAATCTGGGGAACAAACTGATACCTGAAATGATGGAGAAGTAACGGATGGTTACGTAAAGAGATGTGCTCGGAAAGGAGAACTATAGTAACTACTGGACTTGTCAATTCAAGGAACTATAGTAACTACTGGACCAAAATTTGTCATATATGGCATAATAGATGAGACCCATTCCAATGAATAGTCCACTACAAGAGAATGATATACCTTAAATTGTCGGAGACAAATAATAACACATTCCTTGATCACTTGCTCTTAGTACAACAACAGATAAATTTATGATTCCAAAAATAACCCCATGTTAAGAATGTAACATTAGTTTAAGTGTTTGACAATGGATTACATCTCAAATGTTACTATCCTTGTCAAGACAAACAATGCAATTGTAAAGGAAGTAATATGTTGTCACTAAAATAAGTTGTCTAAGCTCAATTGAAAATGGAGTAATATGTTCTCAATCAATAAATTGACTAAGCTCACCAGGTGTTTATTTCGTTCTTAAAAAATCTTGCATTAAAATAGCTCAAAATGATCCCAAGGTTCATCTGTGCGACACCCAGTAGAATGGACATCTTCATCTTCAAAGAGTTGAGGAATGGTAACTCACTCCGGCTCCCGTGCCACATGGGATCAACGCCAAATGGATAAGTTTCACGTACCATAATAAGGCCCGCAGTGCCAGCATCCCTGAAATATGAAATGAACCTCAGTTGTATAGAACTTGGATCACAATTAGCACAACTCGATGTAGAGAATTTCTGTACCTGCATGAAGAATCTCTACAATCATATGCAGATTTGCCAAAAAGTTCGAAGGGGACTGAAAAGAACTCATTGTAAATAAATCCTGTGTATATTGAGAAAAGGGACATCATCATGATAACATATCGGCCACCAAAAGCCATCGCCATGATATCTCCAAGTTTCTGTTCTCGACAAAGGCAAACCAAAATAAGTGGATATTAGTCAACAATTAATACAAATTATGGAGCAACATGCAAATTCACAAAGTAAATTTCAATGAGTAACAGGAAAAAAAGTTTACTTCGATATAGGAGCACTGATACACTCGTAGATGGATCGTACACTTAATAACCACTGATATTTAAATAATGAGCTTAGTCTTACTACACCCTTGTTATCATGAAAGCATATAAACAAAGATAAAGTTCTCTAACTTGTAAAAATCAAAATTGAACTACAATCTCCTGCACAAATAATGGATAACACTTGCCCAGAGTTCATTCTGAGTTCCTTCTGCATTTTTTAAACGTTGCATCCCATTCGCTTAAAACAGAAATGAGGTTATAACTAATTACATAAAAGCTACAAAAATTACAGGAAGTGTTGCACAAAACATACAGATAATCAGTACATAAAACCTGGCTCATATGCATAGATTCGGATAAATAAATCACTTTGCAAAATTGCCCATCACTTGATAGCATGACACGTGAGTGGATTAGCATCCAATCGCCCAAAACAAATAATACAAAACTCAGCCATAGATTGAGAGTCACGAAGTACCTGCTGTAACAGTTTCTTCTCCCGCAAAATGAAATACAATGTTGCCAGGAACAAGCATATCCCATGTCCCCAATCTCCGAACATGACAGCAAAAAGGAATGGGAATGTCACTATTGTGAAAACACCAGGGTTTGCCTCCTGGTACTTAGCCACACTGGAATATGAAATTTGTCATGTAATTTCTAACTTCAGATGAAGATTATAAAACACCGAATAAGAAGTAACTTCTACACTATGGAAATATGCGAAACATAATATATTGAGCTTAAAATTGATATCCAACAAGGTTTCAGTTATTTTATCTAACGATCTAGTTCATTGATGTGCATTAACAACGGTCAGGAAAATAACCACCAAAACAATTGTTTCAAGTAACTTAAACTTTGAGCTGAAAACATACACAAGATACCATTGCCCTTACCCGTATGCATCCACAATTTCCTGAAATGCTGAAGTAAATTTATTTGTGCGGAAATAGGTTGGTGGTGGTTCTTTCGTCTCCAAAACCTGAAAGATGGCCCCAACCAGACAGTTGCTATCCAAAGTAGCACGCCTTAAAACATTTTGGATCTGTAAAATCCAATCTAAGCTTACTCACAAGCTAAAAGTTGTATAAAGGAAGATCCATAGTTCTGGTACTTGAAAGCCAAACGTTTTAAGAAGCACGTACCTCAGTAGTCGCAAAGACTGGACACCAGCCTTCTCCTACAAGTCCCTTTTTAGTTACATCAAAACTCAGCATGTTAAGTGTATGATAAATGTACTTTTCTCTTTTCACCTGCATCAGATTATAAGCTCATTTTAGTGAATTCAATATAATTAAAATCAGAATCTGAGATGTTTTATTTTGAAGAGTTCAAAAAAGGAAGAAAACTAATTCAGATTTCAGAACCAACGCAATCAGCGCTTGAAGGGAAAAAAACAAACCAGAAGGCTCCATTTCTCAAAATCATAGGCAATAGTCTGCAAAAGGTTGGTCCGGTGTGCGTCTCCCATGTCGATAGTGGTCTTTAACTCTGAAAGTTTACTAGAAACCTATATAAAGGAGGAGATTACTTAAAAGTCATAGCATCCGGTAGTAGCCAAAATGGTCTATATTCATCTCGTCAAAAAATAAATTATATGAAGACTCCACATACCATAACCAATCTAAGAACACTATGATTAAAAGAAAAAACATTTCAGCATATGGCTCCCAAAAACTTCATTCACTATTTGAGACCAGCCAGTTGGAAAATTACTCAAACAATTATAACCGAAAAGGCAGAAAATGCAAGGAATCAGCTAAATACCAAACATCTTCTGACATATATAATTTCATTACCTCTGTTATCATCTGATATTGTTTGCCAATGTCATCAGTAAATGGATATCGGTTAGCTCCAAAAGCATCACAGATTTTCACTATTTTGCTCTTTGCTCTTTCCCCCGAGTAGAAGATTACAAATACATTTTTTTCAACCTGAAATTCCACAGCACGAATGTGATTTTAATTTAAGACTATAGGAAGTAAGGATTCATGGGGGAAAAGAAATCGAATAAAAAAGAAAGTCAAATATATTAGAGCTCAAATAACGTGCTCAGACAACATGCGTTCTTCATCCTTACTTATTCTTCTTGCCTCTATATGAATAAACAAACTAGGTACAACAGACACAAACAAATAAAAGCGTGTTGAACATAACTGGAAGGATTTTGAGGTTACTATGTTACCCATACACTTACAAGAAGCCACCAGCCTGAATCACTAAGAAGTACAAACCTTATCACCAGTGATAGGATCGGTTACATAATCTTCCACAGAAGCTTGCTTCATGTACACATTTCCTCTAGTAGCCCGAAATAAAATTCTCTCAAATGTTATTGACTTTTCTTTTGCAACCAGACCACTTAAAACCCCTAGCTTAATTTGTTTTGATGCATCCACTGACGTTTCCTACACAATGCCATGTAGTAAGTCAATCTGGGGGAAAAAAGAATGTTAGGCTTCTGGTTACCACAACTTAAAACCACATGACTTACTTGCTCAAACAAAAGTGGGCTATCAAATGATTCGTCTCCAAGGACAAATGTTTCAAAATCTTTCTGCTGGGCTGTTCGTCTGCTTTCAGCTGAATGGAAAATTTCACTAGCCTGAAAGTGAGAAGGCCCTTTCAGACTTAAATAATTTGAAACAATATCTAAGAACTAAATTAAACCAAAGACAACAGAAAGAATTAAAAATTATTTGAGTAGTATTCAAACATATGTTCCTACCTTCTGCATGACAATCTTATATTCCAACAGCTCACTGTAAGTACGCTGTAACTTGTCACTGTTTGCATTCATCTCTTGCAACTCAGCTTCAAGTTCAACAAGTTTAACCTATAAAACCCATAGGACTTTTGAAATCATTCCCACTAATTTTAAAGATGAAGATTACAAATCAACATTTTGTATTATCATTATTTTTCTAAAAATGATCATAACAGAATATACTACTTTTTAGAATGGGTTCAATATTCTGATGATAATACTGTAATTAAGTATACCTCCAGCTCGTCGAGATTGATACTACTACCCATTGAAAACGACGTTGATGGTCCAACTCCTGACTTAGCCATTTGTTCTTTAAACAAACGTAGCCTGCGTGCCATCTCTCCACATCTCTTAATCTGTGAGATTTCATCCTCAAGGTTATTCAATCCTGCTGATTATAGTAACACATGCATTCAACATATTGATTAAAGCACAAGCAAATCTACCTGAGCTGCAAATGTCCTCTGAAAAGGACTCTTTCCAGCATTTAGCTGCATGTGGAGAAAAATGCAAGTCAAAATTGAAATCACTTTGATTAAAATAGTTAGTAAAAGACTATTGCTATGCTGCCAACAATTTGTTGAATAACAATCAAAACATATAACAAAGCACAAGCTTCACAAAGATGCAACCATAATGCTCGATCAATTTCTTACATATATAACTCATAATCCAGCAGATATAACCATACTCGGTAATGGAATTTCATGATCTGACCAAATTCCACTTACTGAAGCTCATAAACTAATCACCCATACTCTTACTTTAAATTGATTTCCAAACTTTAAGCTACAGAAACAAAAATATATAAACAACTACCATTAACTCCATAGAGATTTAAATTCATGCATAATAATCCTACAAAATATGTAACCACCTACATTATACAAAGCCTAGGCTTAGAGCGTAAGGAGATCCTTAAGCATGGTGCTTAAATGAATTATGGTCATTCGATTACTGTATTTTGTTAAAAAAAAAAAAACTAAGTAAGATGTTTTAAAATAAAAAACTAACTAGATGAAATGACTAGCTTTCCCCTTTAAGCACGATGCTTAAAGCTTAAGCACACAAACCAGACTCAGTCATAAAGGAAGCTCTATCGTATGTCTCTAAATCGACATGATAGTTCAATCAAATTTACGTACGGGAAAGCTGCAAAGTTAGTAAATCTCCACTTCGAAAAATCAAATACATTACGTTTGGGATTAATAATCATACAAAAACATATAACCACCTACATTATACAAAATCCATTCATATACAAAACTTCACGCGCACGTCATCAAATTGACATAACATTTTAATTCAATCCCATCAAATTGAAGTATTGAACTAGCTAATGTGAATTAAATAAAAACACAAACATAAGCACCTAGATTATACACAAAATGGAGTAAAAATCAACATGACAATTTTAATTCGATCGTGTCAATTAGATTAAACCTTCACCATTAAGAATCAAACTACACAATATTTCCGAGCCCAATAATCATACAAAAACATCTAACAACCTACATTATACAAAATCCATTCATAAACAAAATTTCAAGCGCACCTCACCAAAATGACATAACATTTTAATTCAATCCCATCAAATTGAAATAGCTGATGTGAGTTAAACAAAAACACAAACATAACCACCTAGATTATACACAAAATGGAGTAAAAATCAACATGACGATTTCAATTCGATCGTGCCAATTAGATTAAACCTTCACCATTAAGAATCAAACTGGACAATATTCCCGAGCCTAATAATCATACAAAAACATATAACAACCTACATTTTACAAAAAATGCAATAAATAATAATAATAATAATAATAATAATAATAATAATAATAATAATAATAATAATAATAATAATAGCTTAAAATTGAAACATACGTCTTGAAATTGAAAAAGACCGAGATCACCGAGGTAGGAAATTGTCCGATGAGCAGATTCCATGGGGATAATCAACTGAACCAAATTCATCGGCTCTGATCGCAGCAGATCCATCGTCGGCCAAATCTCACCGTTGGCCATTTTTGAATTAATTTTCACAATTCAATAATAAAAATGTGAATAAATAAATTGATAAATTGTTGCAAATGAATATGAATTTCCTCCGTTTGATCGGAGGGGGTATACAATACAAATTTACAAAGTAAAATATTTGAGAAATATATATAGCGGTGGGATATTTGATTTTTAGATGTTCATAGTCTATGATCCACCGACTATGATGTTGAATGATGGGAAGATAAATCAATCTCCTGCATGCAAATTGCAATTCAGGAAAACTCTTTTATACTGTCATCTTTTTTTTCTTTTTTTTAATTTGTTAATTTTTTTGTTGAAATTGATATTAAATGGGATTAAATTATATTGAAAATTGTAAATCAATTTTATCTTAATCCTAATTTTATATTTATACATAATAAAAAAAATTTAAGTAGAAACTGAACAATAAAAGTTTTGAACTTCAATTGGATAATATAATAATTTGAATTTCAACCCAATCCTCACGTTCGACAAATCAATGAGCTAGGCAGCTAACTTCAACTTGATTTTTAATATTTATTAGTATTTGTTTTTCTTTTTTTTCATAATTCACACAATATATTAAATGAAAATAGTATTCTGAGAGACAAAGTAGGTAAACATAAAGTACCATACAAAAGAGTTAGATCTGCTATCTATGTAACAAAGTCAGATCTAACATTTAGGAGACTATTCTGGAGCATATCAAAAGCTACCACCGGTGATGTTCTAAAGTAAATGCTTGTTGCATGCGGCAGATGGGTGTCCAGAAAACTTCTCCAGTCCGAAGTAATAAAGACCTGTTGCATAGATCTAACTAGAATCTGAAAAAAAGACATCAAAACCAAGATATATAGTATTTGAAAGAGAACTATATCGGGATTTGGTGGCAAGAAGTATTGCATGTATAATTGATTGAAGTATGTAGAGAGGGTATTGGATTGCTTCATGGGTGTGGTTATGAGAGATATTTATGGTAGTTGTGAATGTTAGGCGAGTGTTTAGTAATGTTCCTTGGATATGTATATGTAGTTGTGGCTTATATTTGATATGAAAAAAAATAGTGTGTGTATTGTCTTTGCTTTTGTGAGGTTGAAAATGAGAGATTTGTTGGATGTTGTATGTGTTGTACTGTTTAGCAAGTATATTTGACTGATTAAGTAACTTGAATTGTTTCCATTGGCATAATGTAGTATTTCTTAATGCAATAAGTTGTGGGAGGTGAAAGGTTAGTTTTTGATAAAGTAATTTGTTTCTATATAACCATATACTCCATAGATTACATATAAGTATGTATACAGGTGAGTTACAGATTGGATAGCTTTAGGTTTGTATTTGAGGGAACAATTTAAAATGTGGACAATATTGGTGTCGGGATTGTGGAAATTGAATAATTTATAAGATAACCAGAATGAGGTGAGTTTTGGGCATAAGCGAAAGAGGTGATCGATCATCTCTTGGTTATGTCCACACATGATACATTTAGTGTCTATATCTTTTTTAGTTTTGGCAGAAATGTTTGGATTTGTTGGGAGTCTATTGTATAAAAATTTCCAGATGAATAATTTGATCTTTTGGGGAAGTTTCATTTTCCAGAGATGTTTCCAATTGTGTTTGGGAATTAAATTATAATTTTTTGGTGGTTTTAAGGGGGTTAAGGTAGTTTGTCTAAGGTATTTATATAATAGTTTTGTGGTTGGTTGTGTTGGCTTATTATGTAGTAACCATGTTAATTTATTAGATTGTGAAATGATGGGTTGTTGTAGTATATATTTAGTGATTATAGTTGGGAAAGTTGTATTAAGGAGAGATATGTTACAATGATTACTGCAAGTAGTGAGTTCGGAAACATACAATGGGGATTGGTTGAGAGGTTGATATTAGTTTAAAGATAATATATGTGGTAATTGGATCCAATTGTCTTTCCAAATGTTAATTTTGTTTATAGATTGAGGTGTGAGATTTATGTGGGGTTTTGTAATAGAGATGTGATGAGACTTTTTCATGTATAGGTAGTATGATATTGTTTCATTGTTGTGGGCAGTTTTGTTTGTGGAAAGTACTTAGGTTTTAGGATAGAGTAAGCAAGGGATTGAGGTTCGGTTAAGATGTTCCAACAGGATTTGGCAAGTAAAGCTTTATTGAAGTGATGTAAGTCTTTAAGTCCTAAACCTCAAGAATGTAAAGGTAACTTGAGGAAGTTCCAATTAACTCAATATATTTTGGTGTTACTGTTTTGGTTCCAGAGGAAATTGGAAAAAATCGTTTCTATTCTGGAGATAGTATGTATGGGAAAAGAGTAAACTGACATTGGGTAGATTAGGATGCTGGTGAGGATTGAGTTTATAAGTGTAATTTTTCCGGCTTGATTTAGAAATTTTGTATCCAAGAATTAATTTTTGAGTTAATTTTGGAGTTATTAGTATTAGTTAATATGTGATGGTAAAAACTAATTTACACTAAACAATGTATGAGGTTTTTAATAGAAAACGACTTCAAAATGATGAAAAATCTTTGTTAATGTAATTTATTAATGTTTTGTTGATATTTTGTCAAAGTTTTAAAGTGTCTTTATTCTTCATTCCTTAAGTTCCATTCCTTTAAGTTTCAGAACATTTGATTGTGTACTTTCTCAAAATAGTTAATTGTTTAGACTATCCACAACAAGAGTTCAATTGAACTCACTTTATTTAGTGTCACATGAGCTTTAAACCCACTTACACCCTCAATTGAACTCAGTTTCCACATCAAACTTTTATTTAAGATTTTATTCACTTTCTCTCCCTTCCACATCACCTTATCATATACCCCACCATATATTTACTTATCTCATTATTTATACATATATTATTAAAATTATAATCTTTATATTAATTAATTTTTATAATATAATAAATAATATTTGATTTATTTGTAATTAATTAATTCATTGCAATAGAAATTAATGATTTAATGCCGTTAAGAAAATATAAAATTAACATTTTATTAAAACAACACACAATATTATTAATCACTTGGTAAATCGAAACATACATAGATTATTGAAAATTTGAAAACAAACAATAAAAAGCACACACACTAAACATTGATAAACTTGTAAAGTAAGGATGTATTTGCCTCATTATTAGTTTGTTCAGTGTTCATAGGGGCCGGAACATAGTTGTTTCCAGGAACAGGATATCTAAAAGGCTTATAAGAGTGTGATTATATGGGTATTGCATGCCATAATTTGGTGGCATCATATATCGCATACCAAAATTCGGCTGCATCCTTCATTTTGTAGATCTTCTGGACGTTAAATGTTTGGGCAGGGAGGTCGCATATTTGGATTTTGAACTTGGTTAGTGTAGTTGTAGTTTGGGAAGAAATTCGGGTATTGGGAAGGATCCATGAAGAGAGTTGAGGATTGAAAGAAGAAAGTATTGCAAAGAAGGATGTAAATAACTTTTTTTTGGTGTCCAAATGAAGCAAACATATGCCCTATTTATAAATCTCGAAAAATGAAAGATATTGATATATTTTTTAGATTTTTATTTTGATGGATTATTGGCTAAATAATACATTTATTAAATAAAGGAAACAAAAAAAGTGAAAATCAGCCAATAGGGCGTTGCCACGCAGTCCCCTGCAGGCTGGTACAAGCACGTGTGCACTTTTCAGCCGCGACCTCCACATTAAACCCAATATCTGAGGTTCAAAAGATTGAACCCAAGATTAAACTCTCCCCATTTGATTTTTGTTGCATGTGGTTGAATTGAGATTCAACTCACTTTAACCCCCACTTTAATTCTGGTTGTGGATGGTCTTAGAAACTCAATGTATTTTTCAATCCACTTTAACACTTTTGACACAAATAAAATGTTTTGCTTTTGATTTTGTGAGTAATTATCTATATTATGTAGGGTATAATAGTAATATTTTTTTATCCTTAATAAAGTTTTTTTTTTTGCTAAATGATCAACTATCTTGAAACATAGGAAATTAAATACTTATTTGATTATCCTTTATTTATGCCTTTTACAAATGCTTGTGATTAAACTAGAATTTATGCATAATACTTCTACATTGAATTTGGAGTTTGAAGGAAGCATTTACAAAATGAGGGGCAAAATTACATGAGCCGGATGGCTTAGACCGGCTCCAAGTGATTATAGTTTATACGTACTTTATAGTCTATAGTCTATAGATAGACATTTTAGATGGGCTAGGCCGAATCGTTTTGGACTTTTATTGTTCGGTTCATTAGTGAGCTTAATAAGTTAAATGATTATTTAGACCTCACCAAATTAAATTATGGTTTTACATTTTAGATATAGTATAAATAAATTAAATATATGATAGAGATAAATTAAATATATACTCCACCCGTCTTTAAATGATTGGTACATTTTTACTTGTATGGTAAACTTTAAAAAATTTGATTAAGAATTCTCATTAAACGATATGAAACAATATAGTCATGTGGGATCTTGTTAAATTCGTCTCAATATATTTTTAAATATCAACTTTTCATATTTTATTCGCATTTTACCCCCTATAGTATCATTTTCGTTTCAGATTGCCCCCTGAACCACTTTTTTCCAGTTTTAAAAGATAAAATGACTATGGTACCCCTGTGACTATTACAAAGTATAGGAGGCAATATTAACATATTTTAAAATTAAAATTAAAGTCCAACTCCTTCTTCTTCAACACACCCCACCCCCACCCGAACACCACTCTCACGCCAACCTCAACCAGATCTGCCCCCCCTCCCCGATATGCCCCCTCCATAACCATCACTTCCCCTGCCTGCCCCACCTCCACAATTTCTTACCCACTTCACCAAGCTTTTCACTCATTCTTGCTGTCCAATTTTGCAAACAATTTGTTTTGTTCCCAGTCACAAGCTTTCGGGAAATAATCAAGCTCCTATTTTTCATTTGAAAGTTGGCTCTTCTTCCTCTCCTTTTAGTTCACCATTTCTCAATAAACAATTTCTTTTAACAACAGTTCACTGCAACGGAAGCTTTTGCTTTATTCCAATTTATCAAACGACTTATTCATGCTCAATTATGTGGTATTACTATGGAATATATGGTGTTATGTTCATGCTGCACTTCTAGTCACCATTTATCAGTTCTCAAGCTTGGTTATTTTTCTGATCTTGACTAGTGTGAGAATTCTTTTTTTTTTTGTAAATTAGTGATGAGGTGAGATTCGAACCTAAGACCTTCGTTTCAGATTACCCCATGTACTATTAATCGTTTCAGATTGCAAGATGTTGGGTTGGAACAGGGGCGGAAGGAGGGGGGACCAGGGGGGTGCCCGCCCACCTTGAGTTTTTCAAATGTTCAACTAGAGTGTGTTGTTTGATGAATAAAAGGTGTGGTAGCTCAATTGGCCCCCCTGCCCTTGTTCATGCACACTGTCTGGGTTCGAGTCCGTGTTTGCACTTTTATCTATAGTATATATAAAGCCGGGATCGCGTGTGGTCCACGCGATGGTCCATACACGATCCTGCGCGTGGCTTTTTTTCCTTTTTGTGCATCGATAGTTGTACCTTGCCCTTCATCAGTTGTACATTCGGTTTATTGGACACGCCCGTCGGAGACGGTTATGCGCATACCCTTGATTCTTGCATTGGAGTATTGTACATTATGCATTAAGAGTTGTACAGACATCACAATTTTGATTCGCGAATACTTCATCTCCTTCTTGCTTGTACATGCTCAACTTTCTTTAAAATTTTCAAACTACACTTAATTTGTGTGACCATTATTGGATTTGGTCTTGTGAAGCTTGTTCAAATATGTGTGTTGCTAATCCAATTTACCTATACCTGATACATTAATGCAAAACCTGATAAATTTGACTTCCTTATGATAGTGAACAAAATGTGTTTGATAAATTGATTCAATAAACTTCAGATTTTAAGCAACCTGTCACTATGATTTAGGTGCGAAAAAGCTTTCGTACTTGATTTCGTTGTTTTGATTAGCTACTACATTTAAAGCCAAATGAGATTGTGTGTTTGAGCCTCTATGTCTTTTAGTAGGCTTGAAGGCAATTAATTGTTTTCGATATCCAAAAGGTTGATATAGTTTACTTGCTTTCCATAGTGACCAACGTGTGTTTGATAAATTGATTCAACAAGCTTGAGCTGGAAATGATGCACATTGCAAGGATAATAATACTATAGCATTACAGATAGAATGAACAAGTTGTTGAAGTTGGTGCTACATGGCAAACACGACGAAAGCCAGCAGCAGATCACCCGACTTACAAGGATATGACAACTTCAGCAAACACAATGCAAATGAATCCTAACGAGTTTAATATTTCAGCAAGCTCAAGTTGTCCAAGCTCAAGTTGTTCCTGATGTCTTTCATTCCTTGCTTGAGTATAGCTGCTGATGCCCTTTGTTTGAAAGATAACAAACTCAGATAAGTATTATACACTCTAGACTCATTACCAAGATCTAACTTCATATTCCATATATTCGAGCATAATAAAATCAAGATAATACAGCAGTATTTGCATTCTCATGTGATTTCTAAGTTGTCAGCCTGCATTCATGCCCTTTGTTCCTGATGTGTTTCATTCCTTGCTTGAGTATAACTGCTGATGCCCTTTGTTTGAAAGATAACAAACTCAGACATGTATTATTAACAAGTTTATTACTCAGGTGAATCTTGGAAGATATCTATTAGGAATACAACAAAAAAATCAAGGTAGCCTTAATCTAATGTAGCTACATCAACAGAATCCTCTTCAAAGAAACAGCTGTTCGCCACGCCACGCCACAAAAAGAAGCAGCTGACCATTCATCTAATTCTGCAACCAGAGAAGCCAAAGACTTTAAAGCTTGAAAATGCATCTATTTTGTACCTTTTGAAACTCAAATATATGTACAGACGAACTGTGTCTGGTAGAAAACATCTACTAAAATAGGGATATCTTTACTACGACCATCTTGCTAGACTTAACTAAGTCATCATTTTGAAAGCTACATCCCTGTACTTAAAAACTCTTGCTATATTTTCAAACATATTTTCTTATCAACCACATTGCCTATCATATATTCATTGATCCCGCTTCAAAGACTGAATAGCACAAGCAAGCCAATTGGCTTTGAGTCAATTATCCAGAATACAACTTCATCTTTTTGTTTAATGACTATGATCATACATACATTTTTAATTTCCAGTCTTACTTGCACTTACCAACTTTAAACTAAGCATTCTTCTCCAAGCCATCAAATTTATATTAGTTAGACCCGCACTTAAAGAAATAATATTCGGCCCGTCAACTGACGGGCCCACGCCACTAGTTTTTCCTCATATCTGTATGGAGTATCATACTCCAGAGTTCAGTCCATCATTTGGCCAAGTGGCCCTTATTCACATATCATATAGCCTAATAATCTGGTCCATAATTCACATATTAATATAATAGTTAAACATTCAATAACTTTACAAATTAAAACAATAATAAAACTAATAGGTTATTACTTATAATTAATTTTTTTCATTTTTCAAATTATTTTAATTGATAGTTTAACTCTAATAATCGTTAGTATATTAATTTTAATTTAATTTTTAATATTTTGAAGATAAAATTGTTCAGTATTAGTTGAACAATTTAATAGAGATTAACTTATAGATTTTTTTTATGAATAATTGATAGAGTACAATACATTTAAGATAAATTTTATAATTTTATTTTGTCGTATTTTATTTAGCTAGCTAAGTCTATTTTTTGTTTCAATTTGGTCCCACTAAAATAGTGTTTTTATGTGCAAAATTATTATTTTGCCCTCTATAATCGCCCTATTACTACACTTGAAAATAGGGGCATAATTGTACTTTTACTACCAAAATTATTATTTGGCCCCCCCTAAGATTGCTTCCTGGTTTCGCCCCTGGGTTGGAAGTGGAGCTGATCAATATTGGGTGGGAGTGGCTGTTGGGGTGGGGGTGGGGTGTGTTGAAGAAGAAGGATTTGAGATTTAATTATTTAAAATATGTTAATATTGCCCCCTATGCTTTGTAATAGTCACAGGGGTACCATAGTCATTTTATTTTTTTAAACTAAAAAAAGGGGTCCAGGGGGCAATCTGAAACGATCAATAGTACAGGGGACAATCTGAAACGAAAATGATACTATAGGGGCCAAAATGTGAATAAGCCTACTTTATAGTCTATAGTCTATAGATAGACATTTTAGATGGGCTAGGCCGAATTGTTTTGGACCTTTATTGTTCGATTCATTAGTGAGCTTAATAAGTCAAATGATTATTTAGACCTCACCAAATTAAATTATGGTTTTACATTTTAGATATAGTATAAATAAATTAAATATATGATAGAGATAAATTAAATATATACTCCATCCGTCCTTAAATGATTGGTACATTTTCACTTGTATGGTCAAACTTTAAAAAATTTGATTAAGAATTCTCATTAAACGATATGAAACAATATAGTCATGTGGGATCTTGTTAAATTCGTCGCAATATATATATTTGAATATCAACTTTTCATATTTTTTCGCATGTAGAATAATAGATATTTATGTTTTAAATCGTGTTTTGTTGATCATGAAAGTCAAATTGTACCAATTATTTAGGGATGGAGAAAGTAATAAACATTGATTAATATAATTATTTTATTAATTATAATAGATAACGCATCAAACAGTAATATCAAATTTGTCACAACGGTTATAGCTTTGAGTCCCTATCATGGACGGTAATGGTTCAAATCCTACCAAAAACAAATTTAATTCGAGGGCCCTTAACAGTGGGCCTCGAGTCGAGCATGGGCCTATATTCCATTAGCAATTTGGGCTTTTTGTTAACATGATTAGGCCCGCCCAAATGATCTAAGAGCTCTGTTCGGTTCACTCCTTTGTGTGTTGGGTCCATTGCCCTGGTTCGTTGGACATGTTTATACTCTCATGGGGCATCGTTGATAACTGTATTTTGCGTGGTGATGTATTACTAATAGATTGTGATGTATTGTTTCAATCGGAAAAGCTCAATCACGAAATGTGTCTCATCCAATTAGGGAAGTAGAATCTGTTAACCACTGAATCAACAAAAAGGTCGTTTTTTATGAGAGTCAAACCCAGGTTACGTGAGTATGCGGTACTTAGAAGATGTAATTGCTGAATGGTCACTGTTGCACTTTGGTCTCCGTAAGTGGCATCGATGCGATAATGGTCTGTGTAAGTGTGTATTTGGTGCGGAAATGGTCCTTAAATTATCATATCCATTAATTGTGAGAATTTTCTTGTATGCTTACTTTGTTGGTGTAAGCACATGCTAACTTTCAATATACACCATGCGATGGCAATTGTTTTGGTTGGTTTTGATAGTACGGTTAGAAATGGAAAAGGGTAGGATGGGAATTTTTTTTAATTAGTTCGACGCGCGTTTGGGGCACACGCGCCCTTTAAAAGCGGAAGCAGTTTCCAAATCCGTTTGGAAAGGTGCGTATGTGAAGGCAGTTTGGCATTTTGATCCTTTTTTTGCAGTTGCTTTGTGTTCTTTATTGTAAAACAATCCATTATAACTTTGAATCAATTATCCCTCGTTCTTGTATTAGCAATAGTGATTTTAAGATATTGGGAATGGAAGAATTTATGGATGGAAAAAGCATTGAAGCACCATGTAAGTTGTTCTGTATATGGCTTTTGAAATGCTAATCGTTAATGAGAAATGGGTTTTTTGTTGTCGGGTCTGAATGTGTTTGTTTAATTAATCTATTGTTTGGTCACCTTGTAGTGCGTATAATCGAAGGTGGAAATGCTCGACCGGATGTTAATGGTTAGTTTAGTTGTGAAGTGTTCTCATAATGCTTACGTTTGTAAAAAATTTCACAGTTATCAGCAGTTGTTTATAGTCTTTTTAACTAAACCATACAGGTCTGGAAAATGAGCATAATACCGATAAGGAATTATCTATTTCAACGGCTTCTAGTTGGCATGGTGGTAAGGCATTTTTTTACGATGGATTTGCACTTCTTGTTTGTATGTCTGTCGTACTTCCAGTTGTAATTCATGGTGTTACATTTGTAAATGTATGAAACCATGAAATCTGGTTCTGGTTTGTTATTAAACTACCATAGCTAGAAGGGTCATATGGATTTTTATATTATACCAGAAGTACATGTTGTTAAGTATATATTTGCTTCTGTATTATACCCTGTATTGTTTCATAGAGGAATTAGGTGGGATGATTGTTATTTGATGATGTTGCAGAATTGTTACCCTCCCCTACCGATCCAGATTCGTACAAGGATTTAGTTTTTGAAGGGAAAGAAGATGCCAAGAGTTTTTATGCTAGGTATGGAGATCTCGCGGGTTTGGCGTCAAGATTGATAAATGCCCCAAAAGAAATCACAGGAATTCTAATACTGACTACATACATTATATATATCTAGTGTGTTGTAAAGAAGGGTTGAAGGACATTAATGATAAACCAGGTCCTGCGAAAAAGCAGAGGACTGATCACTGGACAAATTGTAGAGCCCATTTGAGCTTGAAGATTCACTGGGTGAAGCATGGATACACGTTTTTGAGTGGAAGGATGAGCACAAAGACAAAGTTTGTCTAATTCGTACTTTTAGGAAGTTAAACCCTGAGCACAAGGCGATGGTGGACCTTCATGTGAACTATGGAATTCCAGTTCGGGCAACATTCGATGCTTTAGTTGACACGTATGGGAGCAGTGACGATATGGGATTTACAAAGAAGGATTTGTGGAACTATGTTAGCAGCGTTAAGCGGAAACAAATGTTTGCTGGAGATGCAATGGTCATGCACAAATGGCTGAAGGATCAATCAAATAGTAAACCCGGGTTCTTTTACAACATAGAGGTTGACGAAGAGAGAAGAATCAAAACCGTGTTCTGGGCAGATGCGGTAATGATATCAGATTATGCTAAGTTTGGTGACTTTGTCAGTTTCGATACGACCTACAGGACAAATGACACTGCCAGACCTTTAGGTTAGTAATAATGCCCCATAATTGTTGATATTATTCTATAGTTTTTCATTTTTGTGTCCATATATGTCTAAATGCCATGCGTTTAGTGTTTTCGATTCATCCATACCTCCGGAAAATGGTCGTCGTATTAGTTTTGTATATATATGTAATTGTAATTGTACCTACTGCGTGGGACCAATGGTTTGGGTAGTGTACTGTTTTATCCCTCATTTGTATGCGTGCCGGTATTGAATTTTGTCTCTTGTTTGTGAAGGCATGTTCGTTGGTTTCAATCACCATAAGTGTACAACTATTTTTGGGGCTGCACTTATGTATGATGAGACCGACGACTCATTCAAATGGGTGTTCTAGACCTTTTTGGAATGCATGAATAAGAAGTTGCCACAGACAATCATGACGGATCAAGCCCCGGCGATTGCTCTTGCCATATGTGCTGTATTTCCTGGTGTATTCCACGGGCTTTGCTCATGGCATATAGAACAAAATGCCAGGAAACGGTTGGGTTCACGTGCTGACTCTACTTTTTTAAATTTCTTTTATCACTTGGTTAAATACGTGGACTCGGAGGAGGAATTCGAGTTTGTTTGCCAACAAATGTTGGAAGCCTGTTTTGATGGGAAGCCAACTTCCGTGAATTCGTGGTTGTCGTTCCTATATACCTTCCGTGAGCGATGGTCGTCAGTGTGGGTCAAGAATCACTTCACGGCCGGGAAGACCACGACGCAGTTGAGTGAGCAGCTCAATGCTTTTGCACATTTCTTCCTTACCAATGATTTGCATGTTTCTGAGCTTATGAGACGCTTCCAAAGACTGGTGAATCATATTCGATTCAATGAGAAGTCTAGAGATTATTATATGTAAGACACTACTTCAATTAATCCTTTTAGGAATTCTGCTCTGATGAGTGAAGCTGCGCAGGTGTTTACTCCGTCTGTTTTCCAGATTTTACTGCCGGAGTCTCAAAGTGGTATGCAATATACTATCAAGGTCTGTCCATTGTAGTCTCTTCTAACATTATTCTTATTTCATTATTGCTAGTAATTTTTGTTTGACTTATTTTGTGGTGGTAATTTTTTTTAGGACACACAACCTGTGGAGGAGGATATGGCATATAGCTTACAGGTTTCGCACCTTATCCCTTGTCTCATTATCTGAAGGTTTTTAGTTCATTATATCTTTATACCCTGGAATAGTAGGCTTACTGCATTTTATTATTTTTGTTTTCCTTAGGAAACCATGTGTATATTCTCTGGACAAGGCAAATTATTCCTTGTGCAGCGTTGGGAGAAGGGTGATTCTAATGAAAAGATTTTAGTTGAGCAAGAACAAGTTCGTCTTGACATTGAGTTGGAATATGTAAAATGTTCTTGTCGTTATCTCGAAAATTGTTGGATGATTTGTAGGCATGTGTTGAGGGTTATGGAAGTATACGGTGCATTCGGCTCTGAATTTTGCAATACAATCCCCAAAGACTATAGCAATGATAGATGGAAACGTAGTGCAGCAAAGCCTTGCGTTGTCCCTCCATTGAATACTGATGTGGTACCTTCAACCCATGGTCAAAGGTATCAGCGCTTGTACAATCACACGATAGCTGTGGGCACTCGAATTTGCTATAATGAGGAGGCTTTTGTAGCGTACATGAGGCACTGTCAGGCAGGTGCAAAGGCAGCTGATGATATTTTGCAGCGGTCCAAAGCTTCTTCCGCTCCCTCTCGTGAACAGTGTTCATCGGCCGTGGGTGAGTGTAAATGCTTTTTTTTATTGTGTCATATGCTTCCTCACTTGAAAAATATGGGCTATATGTTATATTCTACTTGTTGTTCAGATTTGGAGGAAGAGAATTACGAATCATTCAAGTACAAAGCGAAAAAGGTTGGCAATGAGGACAATAAGAACAGATTAATGTCTAACGTGGAGACGAGGCATTTGAATTGGAAGCAACAACTAAAGCGGCAAATGATTGAACATAAGAAGACTAAGGCACAATAATGATTGAAGATTATGCTGTTATATTGTCACAGAATTCATAGTGGGATATTTGAGTTTTTTATGATAACAAATCTATTGTTTTTTATTGTTGACATATATGGTATCCATGTGATGAATCTTGTTTCTAAACTTGTTATGTCATTTTAATGTCATTAGTTTCGAACATTAAAGTCTTCATGCCGTTGGATTCTCTTATCTTGACATATTTTATTTTTTCGTATTGGTTTTCTTTTACATGAACACTGTTCTGTATAGTGCTCTGATGTGTATACCTTAGGTTACCTTCTCAATGGGATACACTTAAGTGAATTTTATGCCTTATGGAATAGTCCTATGGGATTTATAGTTATTTATCGCATCAGACCAATAATTTTGTATGCTCAAATAAATGGTGCATTTTTATTTCAATGTACTAGTGTGTTGTATTCATCTTTTCTCAATCGCACATTGAAAAAGTTAACTTTGATGAAATGTAAGGCTTTGGGTAGCCACTTTTAACCGTGGGATAGAAAACATGTCAATGCGATAAGGGCCTAGTGTCAATGGGATATTCATTGGAGAAGTTTATATGATGCCCATGGATTGGAACTTTTTTAATTTGAAATTGTTGATGTTGGAATGACCTCGTGTCAATTGGATATCCGTGATATAATTGAATACCCTTACATATATTGCCATAGGGATAAAAAACCCATCATTTTATACCATCCTCCATTGTGTCATTGCATAAACCATATCCATCATGTTTTGAAGGTTTAGATACATTGCGCCGATGTATTGAACTTCATTTGACTATTGAACTGTGTTCTTAACTGGCCATGTAGTTTTTTCAATACATTGAAGTCGTATTTTAGATTTTTAGAAGATTATTGTATTTCCAGTTATCCGCTAAGATATATATACCCTTACATCATTCCCATTGGGATATAACCATGGCAATATCATCCCAAAATTAACGTACTTAAGGGATATGTATTGAAACGGACTTGTTTGTTGTTTTCATCGATTTGTGAAGTATTTTAAGTTTTTCACTGACGTGTCTTCCTAGACATGATTTGAGGTGGAATTAAGTACTTCTACTCACACATCAGAAACACTGGTTCATTTACATAGCTAATAAATAACTTAATGGTTCCAAACCCAACTTAATACTGCAAAAGAGTTACTTATATACACAATTCATGCTGTTTTCTAGTATACATCATAGAATTATCGTTGCTATACCAGCAGCATCCTTTTCCTCCTGAAGTTCCTTTCCCTCTTCATGTATCTGTTATGTTTGCCTAATGTTAGTGAATATAACCAAATATCATTTGGTATATATGGAGATTTGGGCATAAGTAGTTCGTTTTATACCTGATCACGAAGCTCGTTTGTTTTGTCGCGTAGAATTGTCGAACAAATCTTGATGCGCCTAGAGTTGCCCATTTCTGGAAGGAATCCATAACTATGTTGGAGCTTGTATACTCTTCCATGTACTTCATGACGAATACTCCGCAACTGGACTTATCTTTTTGTGTTGGCATGGGGGGGGGGATACCCAGTTGTACTTCGCGAAATCATGTGGACACTCTTCTCCCATATTCTTGTATCTCTGCGCTATGAAACAGGCTGCCTCCCTCACGATACGATTCCCGATAACTTCATACTCATTAGGTGGTCAGCCTTTCACTACCCTTGGATAGTTGTAAGTGTTTGATAAGTATTCGAAACGATGTGCTTTGGTGTTCACTACGTAGCAAACAAAGTGTGTTGTAGAGTAAGCAGGCATTATCACCTGCCATTTGGAAAGCATTAATGTTTCACTAATTTATAGATAATTGTACTCATGGTTGTTAAGGTTTCATTGGTACTTACATATTCAACACTCCGAAAATCATTCATATCCCAGTTGATCGTATCAAAATTCGCTAATCGTATGGCGAAGTCTTGGGCTGCCTGTTCGTTTGTCCTCAAGTCTGATGGGTTTGCCATGTCCACTTCGCGTAGCACAGTCTGCAAGCAGGGAAAAAACCCATACGATATTAATGCGTTTCTATATTAATTATGGATGCACATACCATCAGGAAGCCCACTACGGGAACTCTATAAATTAAATGATTCAGCATATTCGTGTACGTACTCTATTGTGGACCACCCTTGTGTAAAGTCTTTTCCTGCTTCTCGCGTCCTCCATGTTGTTGAGGATGTTCGCCCATGCATCTATCACGCGTGAATCAACCCATTCGCTTTTTTCAAGCGTAAACAGCGCGCTCCTCTCAAGTTGGAAGAGTCATTTACCCATGGACTTGTACAATTGTTCATCACTGTATACACGGAATATATATACAAATGGGTTAAACAGTAATTGCACATTGTGTTAATAATGTAATATGTCATTGGTGTATTAGAAGTAGTACTTAGGGTTCAAGCTTGTGATCCCACGCATAACCCGCAAACATCATTGTGTCTTCATCGACCTTATGATCGTTCCCACATAGATCATAGGGGATGCGAAGTTATCTTGATGGTTTGCCGTCGCGACGTTCTCTACCCTCGTAGGCATCTATGCCTGCAATTACTTCATTCGATGTGCTGGTGGTAGTAGCAGTAGCTTTTTCAGCATTAACAAGGGTCTTCATTACTTCATCCACAAATTGAGGGTCATCGAAGGCATCGTCAAATAGGGGTGCCAAATTATTTACTGGGGATTCCACTTCTGAACTCATGCCTTTCTTGATTGAAGTCCCTGTTTTTCTGCAGCTAATGTGTAAGAACAAGTTAGGTCTGCCTCTTATGCGAGCGTTGTAGCTGTTGGACATTGGTTAAATATTAATGATATAAACGTCTAATATGTGTGGTGGTATTGTGCACAAACCTATAAATGACCTCGGGTGTGCCAAACTCTTGTGAGGACATCTCTGTTGTTTCAAAAGTGAATTCATCGTTGCTTTCGATAGCATTGGAGGGGGTTTTCATGCATGTTATTGGTTGAATGTCCGATAATAATCTGCATCATAGAACAATAATCACTCGTAAATACTATTATTGAATAATCAAAATCACTATGAAAACATTCATACGTATCCTACCATCAACGAATTTACCATGGATATATAACATAAAGACCATGCATGTAAGTTACTAGCTATTACATACCATAAGTCTAAAGTAAAATAATTCTGCAACTACTAGTTGTTACATAGTCAATAGTTTCATCATATTACAGAGTCTCAAAACATTGAATAACATACCCTACGTGTGCTTGATAGGAACGTTGCCCCTTTTCTGAATCTGTGCTTTGATTCCTTCAGTTTTTGTAGTCGTCATGAGGAACTTCTTTGTCTGGAAGTACCTTCCACAAAAAAAAACAATAAGAAAGACGTACATGTAATGTTTAATGTTATGTAATGTTTAATGTTGTGTGACATAATTCTCTATTTATCACAGAGATCGGGACAAGTTTAATACCTCTCAGTTTGAACATAATTTGTTGGCTCCTTTTCTGGTGTGTCAGCTACTACAGATATCAGATCTGCATCGGAAACCCGTATAGGTGCGCTCTCCTCAATGTTTTGCACTTCATTCGGAGCTTGGGGATTTCCCATAACTTGCGAGCTCATACTCGCGTCCCTTTGATCTGGTGGAATGGGGTTTGCATTACCCTCAGCACCCGATTCCATTGCATTGGTCTTACCTTTTCTCCTCTTCTTGTGTTCTATAACATTCTCGTCATCCTTCACATCTAAGGCTTTTTTCCTTTTGGTTATTGCGATGACTTTCGGAGCTGCCACAACCTTTCGGACACTTCGTGATTTCTCTTCAAATTCCTCCAATCTCCTGGTCAGTTTGTCAATTATTGAACCATACATCTCGTAATGCTTTGTTAATATTTTCAAATATACTGGAATCTGAACACAGTTAGACAAGACAATTTCAGTATACCCTATCAGTGATAGTGAAGGCATAAATGTATTAACATTTTATACCTAATGGAAGTTAATAAAAAAATGTTAAATATACACAAACTATTACAAACATAATTCAGCAAACTCTCATAACAGTAGGTATTAGTATAAGATATGAACAAAATATCCAACTTACAAAGTATTACACACCAAGGCATAATTGTATTTTAAACATATTAATATAAGATATGAATAAAATATCCCAGTTTGGTGAATCTTGACGCATATATGTTATACTTTACCTCTCCCATTTCGATTGTGTCTGGATCAGCTACTGGAAAGGGTCCAAAGTTCTCGGGGTTGATTTCCTTTGTGACGCAGACAGATATCACCTTTGACAGTCCGACAATATCAGCCAATGTTCCGATCTTATTGATTTCAGCGTTGTGATCCCATCCAGGTAACGATGGCCCCATATACTGCCCAGCTAAGAGTCTACAATGATTTCCCATTCTTTCAAGACAATTGATCTGTGTATTCAAATCCAAACTTGTTGTTACAATTCTACCAGTAAAGTAATAAGCACAAATAACAACTTAATCGTACCAGTAGGAAGTGGAAGTCCGCCGTCGGATTCAGCTGGTTTGTCTTTGTGATCCCCTTGGTCGTATGCTCTAGCACATGCCGACACCAATTGTACTTGCCGACATTGTTTAAATCATCCAAGACCCCAGCATACCTTAGGTCCACTTCATTGCTATTCAGTGGACATAACAAACAGTAAATGATGTACAAGATTGCTCATTTCGTCCATTCACGTGGTCCTTTTAGTGTTTTTAACCCAAATTCCAGTTCCCAAAAATGGACTGTCTTCGAAAACTTGGTGCCCTTATCCTTTATCCTTAATTCTTTTCTTAACTTTGCAATAGCTTCGTTACTGCAATCATATAAGTCTATTGCCTTATCCCCTCAGGGAAGATGGTACACCAGGTGTACTTCTTCTTCCTTTATTTTCAACACCTCACTGTTGGAGAGTCGAATTTGAGGACCATGACTGAGTTCCCAGTTTTCCATTACCCATTTCACAAATGTCGAGCATATCCCTTTCCAATTACAGATCTCCAGTATAGCTCCGAACCCACATAACCTTAAATGCTTTTCCCTTTCCGGAAATCTTTTGCTATCAGACTTCGCATCCGAAGCCATTGCAAAAACCTTTCCAATCGTACTCTTTATGCGGATCCGTCCCTTGTCACTGTTTTTCTTTGGCAGAACGACATCTTCAGCGGCCAAATCATGCCTTCTTTTTGTACGCTGTTCGTGAAGTTCTGCTTGTTAGAACAAAGATTTGTCAGAACCTAATGAATCATAATAAACAGGTATTCTATCAAGTCACTCTCACTTAGTGCTGTTAACGAACCGGGTTCGAGCGGGTAACGGGTTACCCGGCCGGGTTTTTATTTTACCGAGTCGGGTAATTACCCGGTTATAACGAGCCGGGTAGCAAATGTATTACCCTCGTATCGCTCGATAAGGACACGAGCGGGTACCGAGCCGGGTTTTTTTAGCCGGGTGACGAGCGGGTTCCGGGTTATCCCCAAATTTTTATTTAAGAATTTTATTTTTGGGGTTCTCTTCAAACATATTTAATTGTTAAATGCAAATTTGTGAATTCTTTTCAATACTAATTTTATATTGGTCATTTGAAATTCAATTTGATTAAAGTATAACATATATTACATATAAATATACAATATAAATATATGACAACCTTAGAGGGGGGGGGGGGGGGGTGAATAAGGTTATAGCGGAATTATAGCCTATTTTCGGATTAACATCAATATTAATATCGAAACCCCAAATTAACCTCTTTTACGGATTGTGTGATCACTTATGATATATTACGGAACAATCAAATCTATCAACGCACGTAATACATATTATGGAAACCTAGCAATTCTAGCAATTCTAGACGAGAAAGTAAAGAGTAAGGATAGAGATGCAAACTCGACAAGGCGTGTACCGAGGTTCGCTAATCTACTCCTCGACCCAAGGCTTCCCACCTTTAGGCTTTCTCTAGAATCCACTAGTCGGTACTTCTTCGAAAGTTGGTGAAGTCCAAACCAACATACAACTCTTAGTATCCTACTAAGAACCCAAGCCGCAACCTAGGATTTCGTCCCTATCAAGTCGGAGATGCAACTCCACTACCTCGAGCACTCTATGTCCTATTGCTTGAGCTCTAGCCTCAACACTACGGCAATCTTCCCGATTCCTAGCTTGAGTAAGACTCACAACATCTCAGACCCTCAAGCCTTTAGTATAAAGAACCAATCCTAACTTAATGGGATATCTCTTTATAGTGTAGAGAGTTATTTTTTATCCCAATTCAAATGCTCCTCAATGAGCTACAATAGGATTACAATGTATAGCACAAACTTACAACTCCTTAATTGAGTGGATGTGAATTTGAAGCTTTCTTTCTCTCTTGAGCAATTCAACAAACACCTTGAATGCTCCTTCTTTAACACAATCTCTAGATATAAAACTTAACCACAATCCTAGATTAAAGTATATAATGATAATCAAATTTGAAGCTTAATCTAGGAGAGAATTTGTGTTTGAATGAGAGATTTTGGCCTTGGATTGATATGAAAACGTTTTTAGAAGGCATGGGATGTAATGGGGTTGAAATAGGCTTGATTTGGAGCTTAAACGGTCATAAAACGGCTATTTTCGAACCCCATCGTGAGGCCTATCGTGACACAAAGGTCCCGATGCGTCTCACGATCAACTTACTGGCAGATTTTGGGCTCCCATCGTGATACCCATTCTCACGATGGGTCTCACGATGACGATCTCGGAGGACGATGGAAAATCTTAAAACTTCATTTCCCGCTTCGTTAAGACTCCGATTTTGATGATTCAAAATGCGTTGGAAAGCTCTTTTCATCCTCTTTAATAAAATGTATTCAAACCTCAGTTTTGTAAGCATTTAGATTTTCAAAACTGTTCTTTTGACAAAACATACATAAAATGATTTGGAAAATATCTCTCAAATATAATGCTTCAACTAAGATTATTCAAGAGACTTTAAGCTATGATTGAAGGCTAAATTTTACCTTTGTATGTGCTAGTGATCCATAGCTCCTTCGATTGAAATCTTGATCGCTCTTGAATATCTTTGAGCTTCTTTCTTCGTTGTCCTTCGTGACCGGTGAATGATCGACTCTTAGTTTGGTCTTCATTCTTTTCTTTAAGCTTCTTTTGTCTTCAATGACTAGTGTGTAGTTGATTCTTCTTCTTCATCACCACACTTGATCGCTTGTGTTCATTGGTTGTTGTCCTTCCGTGGCAAGTGAATGTCGACTCATTATCTTGGTCGTCATTCTTTTCTTTAAGCTTCTTCAAGTCCTCAATGACTAGTGTATGGTTGATTCTATTCTTCACACCACACTTAAGAAATTGTAAGTCCAAGTTGTATTTTGTTATTATCAAAATAGAAAAGTCGGATAATCACATATCGACTAACTCTTCATTTTGACAATAGCAAAATACATTATGTATGAGGGGTATAAGAATAATGGCAAAGTTGAATCACCCTCATCATAAGCATCAACATGTTCATGTATAAAATATAACTTAAGCATAAGACATGTAACATGAATGAGAAACATACCGACCATATCTAGATCAATCTATGTTTGGTGCGTTGATTCTCATTTTTTTTTCTTCAATAAAGCTTGGTCCTCTTGACCGGTGTGGTTGACCTTTCACCATTGTCACCACATATATCCTTTGAGTAGCTTTATGTAAATATCACGGCAAGCATTCATCGCATATAGAATGTCAATAATCTTGTGCTTGCTAGATATGGTTCTAACATGGCTATGAAATAAATCATTTAAGTAAACATGTTAGATAGTAAATCAATGTTTAAGTCATCATTAAAACAAGGTGTTTACGGACTCATAGTCCAACAACTCTCACAGTCTCACTCAACAGTATCTACAAATTCTATAGTTAAACCAGCACATTTATGAACATGATATTACCAAATTGTAAAGTAATACCAGCATTGCATCAATTTGTTATGCTCCGGGTACAATTTTAACATCACCAACCAACAAAATTGAAGTTTAACAAAAACTACCAACGAAATTGAATTTTAAGAACAAACACTAACAAACGTGCTACTGAAATTGAATTATAACAAGAACCACCAACAAAATTCAATTTTGACAATAACTACCAACATACTTGGTACTAAAGTCTAAACAACCTTAACAAAATACCTGGCTTATGTGTTTTGCTACACAAATAATTAAAGAACCACCAACAAAATTCAATTTTGACAACAACCAGCAATATACTTGGTACTAAAGTCTACACAATCTTAACAAAATACCAGGCTTATGTGTTTTACTAAACAAATATTTATATATAGTTCGATCAGTTTAAATACGGGTGAAAAAATTCGAAGTAGCACAATGAATTTCACAATACCATCTGATGAAGAAGCCGTAAGGGAAGATGTTGATGATGACATGGTCGTGTTATGTTACTTGTCCGATTTCGAACGCTTGATTAGGTTATGACAGCTTTTGAAGAATTTCGATGAAATTTGGAAGACTTTTTGAGATTTTGGAAGACTCCGCAAGCAATTTTCTGGGATTGTCTAGGGTTTTCAAGGGTTTGGATGATTTGTATAACATATTTGGGGGATTTAAAAAAAAAAATTGAAACTTTGCTGAGATTATGCTGAAGTTCCGAATTTTTGTGTCGGATTTGGATGAAGGATTATGTTGAAGCTTAGAGTTCGTAGGGATTTTGGGAGGGATTTTCGGAGTAGTTATGCAATAATGGGGCGTGGGAGATGGTAGGGGCGCGTGAAAGAAGGGTATGGAGTAAGGATATATTTTGTGGTGGGTGTTTTTACTAAATTGCCCATGTGTGAGCATATGCTCACTACTCCCTAGTTAGCATAGACAAATTTCTCGTTAATTGTTGGGTTAAAACTTACTTTTGAAGAACTTTTATAATTTGATAAATTTGAGACACATAACAATATTTTGAACTTTATGTCATATTCCCTAACTTCCTCTCCTCCCTGTACAGAAACTACCTTAAATACTACACTTATGTTTCTGCCCCAAAATATTTTTTAAATTAGTAATATGAAACCCAAAATAGACTTAAATTTTTTTTTCCCGTCAACAACTAATCGAACTTTTAATTTTTGGACCATTTCCGCACCACCTACGCACTTACATAGACCATTTGCGTATTGATGCAACTTATGCCACTTAGAACTCTAATTCATACCCATGGCAGGGGGGGTGCGGTCGCACTAGGCCCCAAAAATTTAAAAAATTAGAAATTAAATTATATATTTAAAAATTATATTTATTAAATAAGTGTTAAGTGGTTTAATTTCATAATTGAAAAGTGATGAACTTAATATCGATATAAAAATATTAGCATTAAAACTATGAACTCGGTTAACTATTAATTTTATAATGTTATTATTGTAACATCTAATAATCAAATTATGTAAAGCAAACATAAAACATTATTTAATGAGATTAGGATAACTAAGAGTCAGAAGACAGAACTAATGTCTATTTAGGTTACTAGTACTTTTTTAGTCTTTCTATCTTTCTTATATAATATATTAGTTGTATAGGTAGAAGTACAGAGCAAATTTACTTATAATATGACATCGTTGTTAATGCAATATTATTAATCTAATAAAAAATAAGTAAATCCAGTCATTGTATTGGTATCCGGTGAGACACAGTTCTTTTTCAATTTGAAGAATTAGAATCGTTTAATTAAATTTCAGGTGATATCATTCTTTTTTCTCTTGTTAATTTATTTATTTTAATTAATTTCATACTTTATTTTTGTTCATTACTTAATTTTTTAATTTTGTTATTTTGTATTCTATTGGTTACTTGTTATTAATTGAATTCGGTCCAAGAATCTAAGTTTTTGAAAATTTCTTTTCTAAAAGTATTGCTATAGCTACTGATCAATTGAATCAAAATTTGCATCAAACAATGCTCGAAGATATCATTTTGTGTTATCTTGTAATTTTATGTTTCATTTCACGAATAAAGATGAGTTCTCGAAAATCTAATTTTATTATATATATCGAGGGCCCCATTTTCATTTTTCGCAGTAAACTCCGAAAATCTATGGACTAGCCGCCCTGAGGGCACTCATTACACATTGGTTATTTGTAATAGTATTGCATTCACACTTCCATCAATAATTTACAAAAATAAAAATATATATTAAAAAAATTGGGCACTTCTAAGATTTTAATGTCTCCCCTCTTGTTTATATTAGATTCTTAGGGTAAGTATACGTACCGAAATGGTCGGTCTCTTTGCCTACAGCTTACGGCAGAAGAATGTTGACGATAGCAAGATGCCCACATTTAGAATAGCCAAAACGAAGTGTTGAATCCAAATTTAGGCAGAATTTGCAGAGTCTGAAGTTAAATTATTTGGCAAAAAGCTGAATTTTTTGGACCACTTTAGCAGCTCCAAAACTGCACGACTCAAGCACGCCCAACTTACGTACTAAAATTCCATACCCCTATCTCTAATGCATGCAGATGCAGCAGTATTATTATTTATCAATCAATGGGGCCTAAGGTAGCTCATAATTTATTGTTATTGGACCCAGTAACGGACGTATACACGTTTTTTTGTAAAATGATATTATATTGAAAGTAAATTTTATACTGTCACTATCGGAGAGAGGGAAATTTACACTACAACGGAGGCAGGTATGCATCTGTTTTTATCATGATGCCTTGCCAGGACTCGAACCACCCAGGAACTTCAATTGTGGAGGTTGGGCCGATAACCACTAAGTCAAGGCCACGGGTTGGACGTATATACGTTCGAGCCTGTTCACTCGAAGATGTATTTTACAAACCAAATCGAATAGCCTAGTAGAAAAGGATCTTGCTAGTGATCAGAAGATCATGGGTTCGAAATTTACCTCATCCCTATTTTACAACAAAAAAAAATTAATTATATAGGTATCAAAAATAAATTTATGAAAAACTGACATTTATATTTATATAACAATACATTTAAATGTTTCGAATACCTAGTTTAAAATATATATCAATTTCAAATATCCACTACTCAGGCCCGGCCCAATAGTGTAAGGGGCCGGTGCAACCGCACATGGCCCCCTCTTGAAAGGGCCCCCAAATTTTAAAAATTCATTGAACCTATTTTTATATAGATAGGCCTGATTATTTCATTGTTGATGATCCATTGGTTCGAAGTCCTTGATTATATTATAAATCTTAGAATAATGTATAATGTAGAATAATATACTTGTAACATTAAATAACTTTTATTATATAAAGAATAATTTATTAATGTATTTCAGCATTTTATGCTCTTATATACACTTATATAATGCTATGATTCAAATTGACTTACACTTTGTAGCCTGTACTACTTTTATGAACATACTATAAATTAAAATATAGACTTTAGTCTTTTAGTTGTTTTTTTCAAATAAATTTAATGGTTTAAGACTTTATTATTCTAACTGGTACCGTAAGACCCGCTAAAGACCCATTTAAAATCGACTCGTGTCAGACAGGGTGCCCGGTTTTCTTTTTTCTTCTTTTAATAAAAAATGCCCTATTTTTCTTTTTCTACACAGGACCCCCAGAATATTATGACCGGCCCTGCCACTGCTCTGAAATAGTTAGATCCGTTTCTGATTGGACCTGTTACATTTTGGCTTTTTCAATTGTGACAAATTACGTACATGCCTCTTTAACTACTTTCTTGTAAGACCGACCTCTATATATTTGAGCTCTGCATGCGACTGTGTTTTTAGTTACGTTACAACTTACAAGGTCGTCCCAGGCCAAGTGGCCACTGGATGTGAACTAATAAGTGCATACTTAGTCTTAAAGGACCATCTATTGGGAGGCAACGGGAATCATTCTTTGCTTTCTTAATCGACATGCGATCGATTTTTATAAGAGCTATAGTATTAAGTACATATAACTTTTTTTCTATCCTCATGTTTTAAGTGGATAAAATATATGCTCTACTCTTCTAATTAGTTAAGGAGACAAATTTCATTACTTATGTCTTTCATGTGTTCCGTCCGAGTAAGACAGGCGCGTGAGAATTATTTTTGAGAAACAAAATTAAAGAACATATATAAATTATTTTTTTTTTTCGTAAATTAACGATGAGATGACTTTCGAACCTAAATTTTTTTGGTTATTTAACAAAAACCTTTTTTACTGAGCTATTCGATTCACGGGACAACATTTATAAATTCTTAGGTAGTAGATGTGGACGGGACCTCCTTGATCTCTAACTCAAGTATGAGTTTATATATAAATGACGGCGACCCACATGTCTTATTCCCTCATCTCTTAGTAGATCTTTGTAGGAAACAGGAATAGGGACTATATATTAAACAATAAGCATCTAATTCGAGGTCCTATATACTATATAATCATGAATTCATCATCATATTATGAGTGTCTTGGGGATTTGGTTTAATTATTCCAATTATTTGGAGAAAGGTTATCATCTGTTAGACGATAGTGTACTTAGTACAAATATACTAATATATATAATATCGTCTAACATCCTTATATATCTTTGTCATTAAAGTTGATATTTTAGCATCATCTTTGCTGTTTTTGATAAAAAAGAATTAGGATTATTTCCACATCATGTTCTTTCACTTTTTTGTTTCTTCGGTGGCCGCCATCTTCTTTTCTTTGCTATATTCTTTTCCTGCTGATTATTTTACATTTCTGTTTAAGTTTGACTCTTACCTTGAAGGACATCTTTATTATTTGAACGTTTATCTATTTTGTCTTCATTTGTTTGGTTGTTGCAATTATGTTGGAGCAATTCGACTTCTTCGACTAGTGTGTAGAAATTTTTGTCCTCAATATTGGGCTTATTTAAGTTAAAGGTAAATATGTACTCTTCTGATATAATTGAAACATGTTTTTTTGTACGACTTTGATCCAAAATTTTCCTGTAATGTATAAACATATATATTACTTTTACATGAACTTTGACATTTACTTCCTATTAGATTACCTAGACCCTCTTCATCTAATAACTGATGAGATGATATAGGTGCTTTTATTCCTAAATAATTTCGTTCTTCATGTATTCCTGAAAAATAATACAATAATTAGTTGATGTATTACAAATATATTTTGATATTTAAATTGGAAATTACCTTGTTCTTCCATGACATTATCCTATCATAATGGTTCTCTATTTTTATCTTCCTTATCACTTTCTGACAATTTTGCAGTTAATGGTTCATTGTTTATAATCTTCTTTGTCCTGATTTAGAATTGGTGAATTACCTTGTCTTTCATTAACTAATAATGGTTGGACTGAAAATAAAATATTTGACTCGTAGTCTTCCTCTTTATCGGTACCTAAAAGAAATGTATACTAATAGATGAACATATATGTCAAGTATTAATCCCCTTTGATGTTGAAGATCAAACTTTGAAATTTATTTTCTGTACATTTCGGTGCCACCTTATCTCCCCCTTTGAAAATAACAAAGGATATTGCAATAGATCATAACAACCATAATAATGTTTTACTTTGTGATTGTAACATGAGTGTGAATGAATAACGATGTCTCTGTCAATTAATTATAAATATTACCTTAAATCCATATTTTACTACTTGATCAATTGTTGGACAATTATAAACTCGTTGATCTAGATTTACATCTTTTGATATATGAAGTGAAACTTCATGAATCTGTGACATATCTTGTAACCTTTTGCTGAATATAGCATATTCATTTTTTGCTTCTAATATTTTCATTATGTTTTTATCAAAGCTTCACTAACACTTCCTTGTTCTATTCTGTTCACTCGATTTTGATCCTCATTACAGTATTGTGAAACTATAACTGACAATAACAAGGTTTTTCATTGTGAGGGATAATTAATCCACATAAAATTTGATATACTTAACTTGTACTCGAAATGTATAAACTCCTTTCCTATTAGAAGCAAGCTCCTTGTCCAGATTGCCTATGGAATAGGTAAATGCAAAAATAAAATTGTAGAGTCTAATATTAGAGCGACACTCTAAAGCTTTCTCTGTTTGATGTAAGTAACAAAATTCAAGTTCTTTAGGAATAAGAATTGGGCTAGCTTTATTTTCCCATTGTCACAATAAAATAGGAGAGGCTCATATTCAAATTTTATTGCTCCACAATAGGAGGAAAGAAGTTTCTCTTTCAATACATGTAATTCTGAGCATGGAGGTATATAGATGAATTCATCTAATAAATATATAAAGCATAACAACCATAATATAGTATTTGAATATGATCCTTCATAATAACTACTTTTAGTAAAAAATATTGAAGTACATACTTTCAGTTTCGTAAGAAATCAACAGATCTCTAGTAATTCATCCGACGTTTAGTACGTACATCATTATTATCATGAGAAACTCACAATTGAGTAGCCTTCTTTTTTATCCTAGTTAATTTTGCATTTTCGACACATTTGGTTCATTGTTGTTGCATCAGTTTGAATACTTTGCTCTCATCATTTTCAATTTATGATCTTTATCTAATTTTGTTAACAAAACTCTTAATTTTTAATAGTTATAGATTAAGAAATAAAAATTAATATGTTACATAAACATCTATTTTTCCATAAGCATTTGTATGTATTATATGAAGAATTTATATACATTAACAATTTTGCAATATTAGATGAAGGAAAAAATATTAATTTGACATTAAACCTTTCAAAGTCAATTTTAACATATTTTTTTGTGTGTTTTTAGCATTATGTATCATATTTATGATGATATTTTATTTAAAAACTAATGGGATTAGAATACTTAAGGTTAAAGAATTAAAAATAATCGATAAACGTATGAATCTGAAAAACAATTCATCACTTGAGCAACAAAACCTAATTTTATACAATATACTCAAAATGTAATTGTACATAATTTTCTTCACACAAAGTACATTTTTAACATGCAACGTGACTAAATATTTTCTTCACACAAAAATTAACAGAAAATTATATATTGACATATATTTATTTCCAGTATCCACAGAAGAAGCAAACTAATTGTACATAATCTAGTGGCTTGTAAACAGTAAAGTGTTCTGGATTAACTTGATACAAAGTCAGAGGATTCAAGACGAAAACAATCAAGATATGTTATTGTTTTTTTGTTAATGGAAGCAGGGGCGGAAGGAGAGGAGGGGCAGGGGGGCCATGGCCCACCCTTAGTTTTTGCAAATGTTTAGATATATTGTATGTTTCAGCTGAGCAAAATATGCTTTGGCTTAATGGGCCCCCATCCTTATTCACATTTGACACCTGGGATCGAATCCAAGTGTCTACATTAATTTTTTTTTGCTTAGGACAGGATTTTCCTATATGGATTAATATATTCTTATTTTATTAAAATAATTCATACATCACATCACTATTTCTATCTTTGAAGAAGTTACTTACAGCAAGTTACTATTGATGTAACCCTAAGAATTGGATGTCTAAGAGGCCTCGGCCTGAATCAATAGGCTCGGCCCATTAGCTCATCAATGGGAATCAACACCCATGAGATTCCTCGAAAGGCTGATCCAGAAGACTGGCCCAGCCCTAACCTGGATCCTTGTCTTATTATGAGAGTCCTGTTTAAGCCCAGACGTACATCCAACTACCCTTGATGAAGGACACTTGTCTTACATCCAGCCGTTCAGGTACTATCTTTCTCTCTCCTATACCTATATATAGGGGACAAAGTCAGCAAAGGACGGTACGTGATTTTTACTCATTAAATAGCATATTAGTACTTAGACACTCGCCGGATTCCCTACTGACTTAGGCATCGGAGTGTCTGTGGCCGGAAACGGTCACGCTTTCAGGTGTAGCTGAAACTCTTCGGAAGGATCGCTGGCTCCAAAGGCGCGACTTACTGGGAAGAGAACTATTTCTACTAGGTTATTCAAGGTTGTACCTGAGTCTGTAACATCAATGGGACGAAGCCCAACCCTCGGTCTACTACCCGAGGCTCATCTGGATACTCGTCCATCATTGGCGCCACAATGGATATTAAATGTGGATGGGGCCAAGAATAGTAAGGGGTCAGGGGCAGGAATAGTCATTCAAGGTCCGAACAATGTAAAATTCAGCTATGCTCTGAGATTCACCTTTTACACCACAAATAATGAAGCAGAGTACGAGGCTTTAATAGCAGGGTTACAGTTGGTGCATAGTCTCGGGGTCAAAGAAGTCTCGGTGAAAGGGGATTCTAAGTTGATGATGGATCAGATAAATGGCACCTGCGAAGTCAAAAATGAGTCTTTGATGATGTACCAAGCTAAGGCCAAGATAGAGGCTAAGAAATTCAAACAAATTATCTTCCAACATGTGCCTCGGACAGAGAACCAAGACGCGGACTACCTATCCCAGTTAGCTACGGTATGGTATGAGGAGCTACCTTCGGAGGCACTAATAGAGGTTCGAGACATACCAGCTCATCAGATTAATCAGATCTCTATTGTGTTGGACGAAGAAGAGGATTGGCGCACACCCATAGCCAAGTATCTACTCCATGAAGAGTTGCCATTAGATGAGACCAAGGCTCGCACTCTTAAGGCCAGGATACATAGGTTCCACATGATTGAAGGGGAACTATATAAGAAATCGTGGGAGGGACCATTGCTGTATTGTGTGGCTAGCAGGGACACAGGCAAAATATTGGCAGAGGTCCATAACGGATGGTGTGGCAGTCATATAGGCCAAGGAGCATTGGCATTAAAGGTCACCAGAAATGGGTATTTTTGGCCAACACTCAGGAGAGACGCGGTCGACTACGTTCGAAGATGCAATGCTTGTCAGAGACAAGGGGCCATATCACATTTGCCAGCCACGGCTATGACTCCAATCGTTACCCCGATTCCCTTTGCTATGTGGGGAATTGACTTGGTAGGAAAGTTACCAAAAGCCAAAGGAAACGTGGAATACGTAATAGTGGCGGTGGATTATTTTTCTAAATGGGTAGAATCCGCGCCAATGGCAAGAACAAAAGGAGATGATGTGGTAAAATTCATATGGAAGTACATAATTACCAAGTATGGCGTGCCTAAAATCCTTATCTCAGATAATGGCCCCCAGTTTGAAGGAAAAATACTAAGGGATTTCTGTGAAAAATATGAAATCGAGCAACGATTTGCCCCGGTATATTATCCCCAAGCCAATGGCCAAGTGGAAATGATGAATAGAGTAATCTTTAATGGGATAAAGAAAAACCTCATACAAGCTGAAACTACTCAAGGGGCGTGGCTGGAAGAGTTACAAGTGGTCTTGTGGTCAATGAGAACCACACCATCTAAGGCTACAGGTGAGACTCCCTACAGCCTTGTGTATGGAACCGAGGCATTACTCCCAGTGGAAGTAGGATTACCAACGTTCAGGCAAAGGGGTTTCGATGAGAGATTAAATGAGGAGAGACTAAGGCAACAAATGGATTTCCTGGATGAACTTCGAGACCAGGCTTTGTATAAAACACAACAATATAAAAGCCTCATGGCTCGGGCATATAACAGACGCGTCCGAGGAAGACAGTTCAAAGTGGGGGATCTTGTTCTTAGACTCTATTCAGCAGCAAATCCACGAGAGGTGAACAAGTTAAGTCCTAATTGGGAAGGACCATACAGGGTTGCGACGGTATTAGGCCCAGGAACATACAAATTGGAAGAGCTCAATGGTGAACCAGTTCCCAGGACGTGGCATGTCACCAAGTTGGTTAAATTTTACATTTAAGTAAATTAGTTGCAAATGACTGCAGGAAAAGACATGTATAATTTAATCAAGTCTAATAAATCATTTGTTTACTGTGTTATAACAAATAACCTGCAGGAGTCTCGGCTATCCACCTCCAACACGTGACTTACATCGGATAAGCCACTAGAGGTCTCGGCTATCCACCTCCAACACGTGACTTACATCGGATAAGCCACTAGAGGTCTCGGCTATTCAACCTCCAACATGTGACTTACATCGGATAAGTCACTAGAGGTCTCGGCCAGTCAACCTCCAACATGTGACTTACATCGGATAAGTCACTAGAGGTCTCGGCACTTTAACCTCCAACACGTGACTTACATCGGATAAGTCACTAGAGGTCTCGGCCATTCAACCTCCAATATGGGACTTACATCGGATAAGTCACTAGAGGTCTCGGCCAGTCAACCTCCATCATGTGACTTACATCGGATAAGTCACTAGAGGTCTCGGCACTTAAACCTCCAACACGTGACTTACATCGGATAAGTCACTAGAGGTTACGGCTATTCAACCTCCAACATGTGACTTACATTGGATAAGTCACTAGAGGTCTCGGCTAGTCAACCTCCAACAGGTGACTTACATCAGAAAAGTCGAGATAAGATACTTGCATTATTTTAAGAGCATTGCAAAAACATATCTTCATTTCGGAGATTCAGAAAAGTTTTGCAAAGGGGCCCGGGAGTATACATACATGCAATATCAAGAAGACAATAAATAAAAATCATATATTGAACAAAGTTGAGCAAATACAAAAGAAAGGTTACACGGGGGGATCAGTAGGGATGGGGAGAGCCTTG
This sequence comes from Echium plantagineum, assembly GCA_003412495.2. Lineage (NCBI taxonomy): Eukaryota > Viridiplantae > Streptophyta > Magnoliopsida > Boraginales > Boraginaceae > Echium > Echium plantagineum. The sequence continues at coordinate 1,462,753 of CM016567.1, read as the reverse complement.
AGTTTCTTAAATTCCTCAACGAGCTCAGCTAGCCCCGGACATTTTTCTGAATTCAACGAGGCAAACTCGGAAAGAATACAGGCCTGATTCTTCTGGATATGATGGCGAAGAGCAGGACTCTTCATGAAAACCTTCACTTGATCCTGGACCGTAGCTGGAATGGAATTCTTCAGATCCACAGCTGACTTGGCAAGTGAGCTAGCCCTCTTCTTCCAGGTTTGGCTATCCTTCTCAAAAGATTCAGCTTTAGCCGTGACCGCAGCCAATTCAGCATCCTTGTCCTTCAGGAGCGCGGCTGTCTCCTCCTTGTGCTTGGTCAACTCAGCTCGGAGGAGGGTGGCGCGCTTACTTTCCATATGAGCCTTAGCCTCTTGCTCTTTAGCCGCATCCTTCCAAGACTGGGCAAGGGTTTGGTTGGCATCGGCCGAGCTTTCAGCCTTCTTCAATTTCCCCTCCAAATCTTCGCAGACTAGCTCCAGCTGACGAGCCCTCCTTCCTAACACAAAAACCCCATTCATTGTCTGAAGGGGATAAAGGTTAGTCCTAGAAGAAGAAAAGGGAAAATAATAACGAAAGAAGAGATCACGAACCTTCAGGTGGTGGTGCAGGACCTCGGCACTTAGATCCGTGGCATCATCAATCTCCTCATAGGGGGCACACTCACCTCGTAAAATTAATGGCTTAATAGCTTTTAGGCTATCTTGAGGATGTCCCCATTCTGAGTCCTTCTCGATGACCAGGGCAGCCCCGGGTAGGATGTAGGGAGAAGGCATATAGGTCATACTATACCTTACCTCTACAGCTTTCCCCTCAGGGGTAAAAAGGGAGTCACGGATACCCCCCCGAGTAACGCGGGTGGTAGTGCTCCCATCTTCTCCCCGAATGGGACCTTCCATGTTTGAGGGCCTTAGTTCAGGGCCTCGGGAGTCCTTGCTCTTCTTAGCCAATGGACCCTTATTGGCCGCAACCTTCTTCCTCTTCAAGGAAGTAGAAGAAGGAACAGAAGGGGGAACCGTTTTACCTTTCTCTTTGGGTAGAGGACCCTCGGGGGCAGAGGAAGGAGGCAAAGATTGTACAGGTACAGGCTCGGCCCTCCCTGTTTCAGGCAAAGAGCTCTGTACGGGCACGGGCAAAGAAGGAGTTTTCTCCCCAAACATAGCCTCAAAATCGAGACTTAGATGGGAAGGAGCCTCCAGAGCCGCATCCATCACATCATCTGCAAATGAAAACAACACAAGTCATCAATCCCGGGGAAAGGAGGTACAAGGATAGGAAACAAGCAATCAAACAAGAAGAAATACCCCAAGTGACGGTACGAGTAAAGCGCTTATTTACTACCCCGGCCAGCATGAGACTACCCTCGTCACAACAGGTGTTCCAGTGCAAAGGAGCCTTAAAAGTGGTACGAAGAATCTCAAGGTTTAGTTTATCCTCAGCGGAGCTTTTATACTTCTTGAGACCATGATTTAGTGTCTTAGGCTGCCATTTGCGGGGTATCCCTATTCCAAAGTCTCCTTTCACTAAACACCACACTCGGTGATAGAAATTATCAGGAACTTTACTGGGTCGCGGAGTACTCAAAAAGGCACAACCCTTCATAGCGGAAAAATAATATTGACCTTTGTGGGTAGCCGAATACATGAGGCGAAAAAGACCTACGGTGGGTACTACCCCGGCCCTCGCACAGGCTACTTGGAAAATGGTTAGGATGATATGGCCCATTACAGTTATCTGACCAGGGGCCGAGGGGAGTACTCTAAGGATCTCCTGCACAAAGGGGGTTAAGGGAAACCTAAAACCTACGTTTAAAGAAAGAATGTGTATGGGGGTGAAGCCGTCTTCATGCTTCAGGAAAGTCTCGTCTCCAGAAGGAAGACGAAGGATAAAGGAATGAGGAATTCCATAATAGGACCTAATGCGACGTAAGTTTACACGAGAGTCTACAGGGAGAGAATCCGCTATGAAGGTAGGTTCCTTACCATCAGCAAAAAGGAGATTCAAGAGATCATCCCCAGAAACTTCCTCATTTTCCCCCGCGGCTAAATCTGAACCCCCAGCTTCTTGAGTACCAGAGGTATTAGCTGAGTACACAGTCGCCGAAGGAGTAGACACCCGTGGTGGAAGGGCAGATGTATCCGTAGCCAGGGGCGATAACAGTTGAGGGGGAGGATTGTTCAGCAAGTCTTGGAACTCGACATCTTCATCGGCAGTCGCGGCTGTTTCAGGCGGAGGCACTTCCACCAACGAGTCATCAGAACTCTCGGAGGCATGCTCCTCGACAGTAATAGGTTGGGGTACGGGTGGAATCGTTTCCCTCAGAGGAGAAAGAACAGGCGCGTTGTCGTGTTCCGAGGAGAGTGGGGCATTCAGCTACACAAAAGAAATAAATCAGAATCAAAAGAAACACGTGTGGTTGAGAGTTAAAGAAAACCCGAGTCCTACCTCGTTCATCATGGTTTCGTTAGATTGATAAGCTGTGGAGTTAGTCCCGTCCATAGAGATTTCTGCGGGGCAAACAGGAAGATGAGATTCATTAAGGTATCAAGGTACGCCTATCAACAGCATACGTCATAAACAAAAAGATTACAGGAGACACCACACTTAGAAGATCAAAGGAAGGAATTTCAAAAGGTTTTAGGAGGGAAATCTGAAGAACAGTCCAAAGGTCAAATCAACTGTTCATCTTCTTGTTCTACTACCCTTATCGCCCATAAATCCCAGAAAGGTGGAAATAGGCAACTCCCTGGTAGCAGAAGTAAGAGATAACCCAAACACCTACCACCCAAGAGAAACTTACCGACGGAATTCCGGTTTCGGGCGGAGAAAAACAAAAAGATTACCCTAAAATTGAGAATTTTAGGGAAACAAAGGGGCAAATCCTACACCGCCTCAGAGATTTTACAGTGAATCAGATAATACTAACCGGATTTAACACAGAAGAGGGAGAAAGCTGTTCGGAGAAGAAGCAGAGAGTATTTGGGGAAGATAACGGAAGTCGGCAACTTTCAGAGAATATGAAGGGTGAAGAAAATAAAGAAGTACAAATGAAGGAGTTCTCACACCTTTTATAGACCTCAAGTACAACCGTTCACCTTCCGGAGTGATCCTGGGCTGACACGTGTCACGTCGGCGTATATCCCAATAAGATATTTCAAATTGTCTGAGCAAGCCTGAATTTATCTCCTCGTCTTCATCCATTGACCATAGACGCGGAGGCGCATGGATTCATGACCAGCAGATAAAAGGGGCAATGATGTAACCCTAAGAATTGGATGTCTAAGAGGCCTCGGCCTGAATCAATAGGCTCGGCCCATTAGCTCATCAATGGGAATCAACACCCATGAGATTCCTCGAAAGGCTGATCCAGAAGACTGGCCCAGCCCTAACCTGGATCCTTGTCTTATTATGAGAGTCCTGTTTAAGCCCAGACGTACATCCAAGTACCCTTGATGAAGGACACTTGTCTTACATCCAGCCGTTCAGGTACTATCTTTCTCTCTCCTATACCTATATATAGGGGACAAAGTCAGCAAAGGACGGTACGTGATTTTTACTCATTAAATAGCATATTAGTACTTAGACACTCGCCGGATTCCCTACTGACTTAGGCATCGGAGTGTCTGTGGCCGGAAACGGTCACGCTTTCAGGTGTAGCTGAGACTCTTCGGAAGGATCGCTGGCTCCAAAGGCGCGACTTACTGGGAAGAGAACTATTTCTACTAGGTTATTCAAGGTTGTACCTGAGTCTGTAACATCAGTGAGACGAAGCCCAACCCTCGGTCTACTACCCGAGGCTCATCTGGATACTCGTCCATCAACTATTTCTATACTTTTTTTTTTGCTTAGGACAGGATTTTCCTTCATGGCTTAATACGTTCTTACTTAATTAAAATAATTCATACACCACATCACTATTTATATCTTTGAAGAAGTTACTTACAACAAGTTACTATTTCTATACTTTGAGGAGAATTTAAAAGTAAGTACAATTTATAATAAATCTCACATAATTAAGTAATTAACTAATTGAAATCATCATAATAAGCACGTCACTATTTATCGCCTTAAATCCTTTAGGTTTAACTTTTTATTAATTTAGTTTCTTTTATTCTTTCTTCGATTATTGTAATTGATAATCCAACTATGATAATCGGTAGAGTATACTAATTTTAATTTAATTTTTTAATATTTTGAACATAAATTAGTTGAATAGTATCTGATAGAATTTTTTTTCTTGTTTGTAAATAATTGATAATAGTTTTAATTTTAGTTTGTCATATTTTAATGCTAAAATAGTTTATAAATCATTGATTGACTTGTGAATTAATGTTCATATTGCAAATTTTAATATTATTTTATCGATAATTATGATAGCATAAAAGGTCGTAGCATACCTTTATGATGAACTTTATAACTTTTGTTATCATACATTTGATTTTCTCTCTACTTTCTCTCTAGAGTCATTTTGTCGCTAGGTTTCACACTAGTGTTATTTTCTCTTTCAAATCTATTGATTTTCCATTTTTACCTTATGATATACACACAATTGGAGGCTGTTATTTCGGATCAAATTGATTTGGTGGGAACCTATGGATTTCATAATCCATACATGGTATTACCAGTGTTTCTTCTCCCCAATTTTTGCCATTTTTAATTGGCGTTTGAGTCAATGCAATTAATCTCCCAATATTCTGGGCAGATCTTGTGCCACCGTAATTGGCTAATTTTGATAGCTCTATACAGAGCTCTCTTCCTGTCTGTTCTTCACCATCCACCACTCAAATATTTAAAACAGTGTTCTTGCTTCAAGTGGTTTTATTGTCCCTTACTTGTCTCTACATCTAATAACATGGAGACACAGTATCGGGCGAGATCTTGGGTGGAGCATCGTGTATACATTGCCACAATCCAAGGGCTGGAGGAGAGATGGCAGCTGCCGGACGATCCCACCACACTTTTGGAGAGAGAAAAGGAAATAGCGTTAGATCTGGAATCCCCTAAATTTCCTCCTAGATTTGAAACGGTCATTAATGCTAATGAGAGTAATAAAGGGGAATTGAATTCTTTGAAATTTAAAGGAATTGATGGACCTAGCTTTGATGCTAATGACAGCTTGAAAGCTAATGATGGCTACAAATTTAAGGAGCCAATTAAGTCAATTCTTTGTAAGAGAAGGGCATTCAATGATAACAATAACTCCTCTAATGAGCCAATTAAGTCAATTCATTGACCTTAATGAGTATTTGACTGGCGATACATCTAATGAGAAGGGCATTCAATGCTCTATTATTGACGCAAAGACTCCTGGTCCGAATATTTGCTCCTCCTTAAATGATAACAATAACTCCTCTAATCATGTGCTTAATAATGGAGACATGATTAAGGCCTCCCCGATTAAGAATGTATCTCTTTCTGCTGATGGATTGGATACCTCCACTCAAGACACAACGGCTGAGACTGCGGGGCAGTCCAGCCGAGAGCCATGAATCTACTAGCTTGGAACTGCCGGGGTCTTAACTAACCCCGAGCAATTAGGTCACTTGCCAGTCTAATTAGCAACAATAAAACTGGTTTGGTTTTTCTTATGGAAACTAAGTTACATACCCACGAGTGGAATCACATCAAACACCAGATTAAGAGGCCGAATGCTTTTACTGTTGATGCTCGAGGGCGCAAAGGAGGCTTAGCTTTGCTTTGGCCAAGAGACATGGAAGTACAAGTTATTTCTTACTCTACTCATCACATCGAGTCAACAATATCTAAGGACGGCTGCTCTTGGAGATTTGATAGGGTTCTATGGTCATCACGAAGTATGTAATAGGAAGTTTTCATGGGACCTTATGCGTTTTTTAGGTACTTCTTCTGTTCTTCCCACTTTATTCATAGGGGATTTTAATGAAATTTTATGCAATTCTGAAAATGTATCCCACCGTCGTCAACGACCTAATTGGCAAATGGAAAATTTCCGCCAAGTAGTTCGTGACTGTGGGCTTTTTGATATTGGATATTCTGGTTTTCCTTATACCTGGTGCAACAACTTTATTTCTCCTAATTCAACAAGGGCACGGCTAGATAAGGGTTTGGCTACGAATAGCTGGAAGGATTTATTTTCTAACTTCTCCTTACTTCATGGTTCGACTTATACATCGGATCACCTCCCCCTTATTCTGTCCGTGGGGGAACAAGTTCATTGGCAAGGCAAACACAAAGCTATATTCAGGTTTGAGGTGTTGGAAATTGAAGTGTCAATTTCCTCAATCAGTGCCCGTGAACTATATCATCTATATATACGGTTCAACAACCGATAGTTATCTGAACTATCAGTAGTCTCACCCGAGATAATGCCGGGGGTCATCGAATGGCAGACTAGGCTCTCACGATGATCTTCGGGATTCGTGTATACGGTCTTATATGTTGAATCCCGATGCTTTCGTTACTCGGGCTATGAGGTCACACACGTAACAATTACCGAAGAACCGATGGTGCGCCCGGAATTGGTTCCGGACACACCATTTGGGGTTTATGTATATATATATGTGAGATATATATATTATCATTTATTGAAATGATTTAATTAATTAATGAATTAATTAAATAAGATATGATTTGATTAATTAATTAAGATTAATTAATTCCATCATCATGAATGGTTGACATCTTGGTGGCTACTTTATGCCTTGGGAAGGCTTTGTAAGACTTGGGAAGAACTCTTGTAAGAGAATCTTCCATGGACCAAGAGGCATTAACCATATGGATGGTTAATGTGTTTGTTTAGTGTATAATGTGTTTCATCATCCATTATATATCATAAGATGATATAGAATGGGTAGAGGATCAAGCTAAGTTGACACACAACTCTTGTTAGAGAACAAAACAAACACACACTTCATCTTCAAACCCTCTAGCAAAACTCTAAGTGTTAGAGTATAGAAATTGTTCTATAGTTTGCTATAGTAGTTAGACTACATACTCCTCAATAACACACACTAGTCCAAGTGTGTCTTATTGCTATCTAAGGTATTGGTGTGGACTATTTCATAGTAGTTCCATATCACCTTGGTGATAGAAATTTCTTCAAGAAGAAAGCAAGGAGCAAGGAGCAAGGTGTGGGAATAAGCATTTGGAGATTACATCGCTTCCGCTCACGCTTCAAAGGTATATCTTTGTAGCACCACTCTACTATATGTTATTTGTAGCATATTCACTATCTTTAAACATATACTTCTATGAGCTAGTTTTATTGTGTAAGTTCTAACGATCAACGAATTAGGATTTTTCTAGACATATGAACTATCGTAGTTCATTGTGTCTTGCAACCCCGGGATATTCCAACATGAGGAAGGCTGGTGCCTGTATAAAGAAAGTTCGGAAGTCATTCAAAAGGCATGGGATTCGGTCACTGATACAGATCCGAGTCTAAGGCTTCTGAATGGTATCCGTCAGTCTAAACTTAACTTACTAGACTGGAAACGGACCAGCCTAGGAAATGTGAAGAATTCTATCAGAGATAAACAGCAACAGCTTGATTTTCTTCAGCAACGCACTATCACAGATAGCTCCAAGAGAGAAGCTATAGTCCTTGCTAAAGAAATAGATAAACTGCAAGAACTGGATGACATCTACTGGTGTCAACGTTCTAAAGTTTTCTGGAGGGTTAAAGGAGACAGGAATACTGCCTTTTTTCATGCCATCTCTGCTCAGAGTGGCAAAAGTAAAGCTATCACATCACTGCAGGATGATACAGGGCAATGGGTTATGACAAGGGAGGGCTTACATAATTTGGCTGAGAATTTCTACGTGAAGTTGTTTACTTCACAAACGAGAGCAGACTCTTTTAGGCTATCGGAGTTGGGGGTGACCCCTTTTTCTCGAGAGGATATAGCCAAACTGGATGCTAATTTCACGGAGGAAGAGGTACGTAAATGTACCTTGTCAATGAAGGGAGCTAAGGCTCCAGGCCCAGATGGTATGTTTGCAAAGTTTTTCCAACATTATTGGCCTACTGTTGGTTCGGATCTCACAAGAATGGTACTAAATTTTCTCAATTATGGTAAATTTCTTAGGAAATTCAATTTTACCTTTATCTCTTTGATTCCTAAGGTGGAAAGGTCAGTGAATATGTCTCAATTCAGGCCAATTGCACTTTGCAACACCTCGGCAAAGATTATTGCCAAATGCATTGCAATGAGGCTAAAAGATTATTTGCCCAAAGTCATTCCGAGTACACAAAGTGCTTTTGTCCCGAATAGACTTATTACGGACAACATCTTGATGGCTTTTGAAGCACACCACATTATCAAGAACCGTAAGACGGGTAAGCGAGGGCTTATGTCTATCAAACTGGATATGGTGAAAGCTTATGATAGAATAGAATGATCTTTCCTCAAAGCCATGATGAAGGTCTTGAGTTTCAACCCAAAGTGGATTTCTATGATTATGACCTACGTGGAATCTGTTACCTATTCCCTCTTAATCAATGGGGAACAGGTGGGATATATCAAACCCGGACGGGGCTTAAGACAAGGAGACCCTTTGTCACCTTATCTCTTCATTATTTGTGCAGAAGGTTTGATTGCACTAATCAATGAGGCAGTTCAGCTAGGTCACTTATCAGGGATTTTCCTGGGACCAGGAGCAACTCCTTTGTCCCATCTGATGTTTGCAGATGATACCTTATTACTAGGAGGGAAGGCTACTATAAATGAGGCAACAATAATCAAGCATATTTTGAGTAAATATGAGCATTGCTCTGGACAGCTTGTGAGTATCCAGAAATCCAATGTCCTATTTAGCCCGAATGTGGAACAAGCTACCAGGAATGCAATCTGCGACATTCTAGGAATGCCGAAAGCTACCTCGCACGGTAACTATCTTGGCCTACCTACCACCATTGGCTCTTCCAAAAAAGAGGTATTCCAATCTGTCATTAACAGAGTGAAAACCAAGGTGACAAGTTGGAAGCCAAGACTATTATCGAAAGCAGGTAAATAGGTGTTTCTTACTTCGGTGTTACAGTCCGTCCCCACTTACATAATGCAATGTTTTAGGCTACCAAAAATATATGTGCGACAATAAATTCTATTCTAGCTAACTTTTGGTGGGGATCGGACAACAATAAAAGGAAAATACATTGGTCTTCTTGGTCTTCACTTTGTGATCCAAAGGATATGGGTGGTTTGGGTTTCAGAGATGCCGAGGATTTCAACACGGCTTTGTTATGTAAACAAGCCTGGCGACTCATCACGAACCCAGAAAGTCCACTAGCAAAGGTCTATAAGGCTCGATATTTCCCGGCAGGAGACTACTGGGCGGCACAACTTGGTGTTAACCCCAGCTACACCTGGCGCAGTATCTTATCTGTAAGGGACACATTAAAACAAGGCATCAGTTGGATAATGGGCAATGGGGAGTCAATTCCCATTTGGGAGCACAGTTAGGTTGTTCAGGGAGATATCAGGAAAATTATCACACCAACAACTCCAGATATGAGTCAGTTAAGAGTCAAAGATCTAATTGACACAGATATGGAGGTATGGAAAGTTTCACTGATTAGAAGCATATTCTATACTGTAGATTCAGAGGCTATACTAGACATGCCAATTCCAGATCTAAGTACTTCGGATGTACCGAAGTGGACACAGAGTAAAGATGGCAAATTCACAGTTAAGGGCGCATACGAGTTCATGCGACATAATCGAAGCAATCAAGCTCAGCATATATCAAGCAATATCCAGAATACAAGCTTCTACAAGAAATTATGGCAACTAAAAATTCCACCGAAAATCAGACATTTTTTACATCTGGCAATCAGAGATAAATTACCAACAACAACAAATCTGGTCAAAAGGAAAATACAGATTTCAGAAATGTGTTGCTTTTGTGATAGTCAAAACGCAGGCATACTTCATGTGCTTAATAATTGTATTTTTACAAAGGAAGTGTGTTTTCATCTAGGCATTAGCAGAGACACAACAAATTATACCAACTTTCAGGATCTATTTGAAAGGTACAGGAAAAAGCTTCCTCCTGATTTATTTAAGAGATGGATTATATGCTTGTGGGACATATGGCATCAAAGGAATCGAAAGATTCAAGGTGAAAATATAAGAACTCCAAAAGAAATTGTATGTTTTGGAACCTTTTACTTGGAAACCTTCGATTTAGCCCCTAATCTCCTTAAATCCATCCAGCCTCCAAGAATCTGAACAAGCAGCTCGCCATTTTCGACTTTCACGGCTGCTAGAAAGTTTATGCTTAACTGGTAGTGGAGTTAGGTTTAATGAAGTTAAGGTGTAGTAGCTATAGTCCAGGGTTTTCTACCTGAGACTTTAACTGATGATAGGATTGGGCAAAACTCTTAATCCATGTTGGATTTAAGAATTTATTTGAGATTTTGTTGGTTATTTTATCATCAGCTGGACTCTGGTCCATAGTTGTATAGGTTTGTAATTATTATTTTTTTCATTTCTTTAATGAAATTCATCGCTTATTACCAAAAAAAAAAACTTTTGTTATATAGTATTTTGTTTAATTACTTAAAAATACTTTTATTTTAATTTGACCCCCCAAGTTTTCATCCTGGTTTCGCCCCTAATTGGAAGTTTAGTAGAAAAATCATATTGCCAATTCAATCATCAATTTTGAGAGGATTTAAGTTAATAATACTTTGTAATTAGTTTTTAGTCTACCAAAAATTCATTAAGAATTCATTGTAATGACAAAAATATTTGTTTACCATACAAGCAAGTTAATGACAAAAATATTTGTTTACCATAAAAGCAAGTTAAAGTATCATGGATAATAATAATATTAATATTATTATTACTATTATTAAAAAAATGGATAATATTATTAAAACACGATAAAAGCACTAATAAGAGTTCAACGCATGTAAAGAGACTTTAGTTCTCTGGAAACAACTCCTAATATATTAAAACTCTATTATAGTAATATTTAATAATGATTTTCTTGTCAATCAAAGAAGAGAAAAATACTTAAAAGTTATTAATGAAATTACTTTTGTATCCCTATTCATTAAGGGTTTTTTTTTCAAAAGGGGAGAAACTTTTAGGCAACTCGTGCTTTTATATATACTAGTTATAAGGGACGTGTATTTTTTTATACGTTTTTTGCATATTATTATTTTCAAGTAACTAATAATTGTAGTACAAGCAAAACTGCTAAACATTATTGTAGATAAAATTTTTAAATTAAGTGACTTTAGTTTTTGACAACTAATATATTAATTTATAGTTATTTACTCTTTTCTAGTCGTGCAACTATGTTTTAAAATTAATGAGGTTGTTATATAAAGTATCATGACATAGCAATGAGAAGAATGTAAATTAATGAGTTTCAAAAATATGATCGTTAAAAACTAATGAGTTGGTGACAACTATCACACGCACGCGTTTAGCACATATATTGACATAAATAATTAATTAGAATTACAGCCTAAACAACATAAATCAACATTTAATAGTTATTGGTACCAAAGCTAATTACTCCATTCATCCTATTTTGTTTGCCACTTTGCACAAAGTGTTAGAAATATTCAAATTTATTTCACGTTACGCTCTTTTTCGTCCATAAATTTGAACCAAATTGGATGGTCATACAAATTGGGATGGAGAGAGTAAATATATTATAGATTTTGTGTAATATATTTTTTTTATTAATAAATAAATTTTTTGTTATATGTCAAAAATAAATTTTAACCTTAAAAAATATAGTATCAATCGAAATACTAAATCTCACATGGTCTTTCTAAGAAGGTAAATACAAAAGTTTGACACATCACAAACAATAGTTATTAAACACTAATGTACAAATTACTTTTATATCACATACACATAATTCAAATGACGATATATATATCATAAAAAACAAAAATAAAAGCATCGAAAAGGACTAAAAACAGCTCAAATGATGATATTACATGATATTTATTTACTCCACAAGCCTTTATAACTATTATGTGAAAAAATTATATATTACACTATCACTTTATACGATTAGATTAAGGAATAAAAATTAATTTGACATCAAAGTTTTGAAAATTAAATTTAGTACATCTTTGTTGTTTTATTAGGATTATGTATCATATTAATGAGGATAATTTTATAGAATTTTTAGTGAGATAAAATTACTTTATTATTTTCCTTCATTAAAGATATTTTTATCCTAAAGAGAATATAATTTTTAAGAAACTTGTGCTTTATTATATATTAAATATTAGTTTTATTCATTAAAAGAATTAAAGTATTGTATTATCGAAGTCGTAAATCCATTTTACTTAATATAAAAAGGTAAATGAAAAATTTTACACATATCGCAAACAATAGTTATTAAATTTTAATGTAGAGAGTACTTTTTTATCACATAAACATAACTCAAATGTTGATATTTGTTTCATAAAAAATGAACAAAAAATCATTTAAAAGGACTAAAAACAACCAAAAAAATTCGAGAATTCCATCAGTCACAAGCAAATTAACCTAAAATAACATAGAGACGCAACTTTACAATCTATTTATTTTGTATATTTATGTAAGAAGCAAATTAACCCTGCTACTAATTAGAGTTCGACGCATATAGGGATACTTTAGTTGAGTTGTGGATTTTTAGTTCTTTATAAATAAGTCCTAATATATTAAAACTCTATTATAATAATTAAAAATATTACTTTTTTTTATAAATGTTATAATAAGAAAATGAAATTATATATTTAATAATTTGTATATATATAAATTTCAAAAAAAATATATATTTTAAAAAGTTACAAAATTAGAAATAAGGATTTAAGGTTTCCGTAATTTTTTAATGTAATCGAACGAAGATTGGTAACCTCTTTTTCAACACATTAAAATGTTATCCCATATTGATATGGATAATTGATTAAAAAATACAGAGAACTTTCGTATATATAATATAAGAAAACACAAAGAGACTATTACTAAAATCAGGGGCGAAACGAGGATGAAAATCAAGGGGATAATTTTAGGAGGAAAAATTAGGGGGGGCGAAAATAAATAAAAAATAGTTAAAAGTACCAAAAAATTGTTAAAAATGAAGCTAGCAAGGCTTAAACCCTTGACCTCTACCTTTTGGAGGAAGTAACTAACCAACTAAGCTACACTTACACTTGATTTGTTTACATGTTTTATTATATATATCACAAAAATTCAAAAAAATTACATATATGATAAACGATACCGAAAAACTTAGTACCCTAGTTAAGCCCCTGACTAAAATAAACTCATGAAAAGACCTTGCAAAGTAGACAGGCCTCCATATACTCTGGTCCTGGGGATCATACCGTGATTTACTCCCTTTCAAGCTGTGGGTTCGGCGTGAGGGGGCGCTTAATGTGAGCGTGATCACATTTTTGCTCCAATAGGAGTCCCAGACGGAAATTTACTATTTCCTCCATTTCAAATTGGTTGATCATTTTGATTGATTAAAAATAAATAATATTTCATATTCATGTGAATCTTGTTATATCCGTTTTGAAGTATATTATTGAAATACTTATTTTTTATGATTATAACGTATATAAAAATAGAGATATTTACATTATAAATTCTATCTCGTAAAATCTTAAAAATTTAAATAAAACAAATAATTTAGAATATAGGGACTAAACTTATTTTCTTCAATCACAAATTATTATAGAAGTAACAATTTAGGATACCACAAAAAAAAGAAAAAAACACACTTAAAACTTTTTGTATGATTTTCAAGAAACAATCATTATAACCTAAATTACGGATAAACATAAATTAAATATAATGAGGCACTAAAATGGAAAACAATTTGTATTAAATTTACATTACTAAATTTACCTCAACTAGAATGATTTTGGATATGATAAAATCACTAATTAGAGTTCAATGCAGGTAAGGAGATTTTGATTTCCTATAAACAACTCCTAATATATTGAAACTCTATTACTTAAAATTTAATAATGATTTTTTTGTCAAGTAAAGAAGGAAAAAATACTTAAAAATAATTAATGAAATTACTTATATCCCCATTCATTAAGGGTTTTTTGTCTGAAAGCGGAGAAACTTTCAGGTAACTCGTGCTTTTATATATATACTAGTCATGAGGGACGTGCGTTGCACGTGGTCCCATTTTTGCACGTTTTTTTGGATATTATTATTTTTAAGGTAACTAATAATTATAGTAGAAGGAGAAAATTGCTGAAATGGTCCCCGATAGTATGACCGAGTTGCACTTTGGTTCCCAATAGTTACACGGTTGCACGTTAGTCCCCGAAAGTGGCAAAAAAGTTGCACTTTAGTCCCTACGTCAAGTTTTCCACTAACATACACTTCAGGTTTAGGCATTAAAACTAGGGTAAAAATATAATTTTTAAGACGTAAAGTTGATTTTTTGCCCCAATTGGTACTAAAATGAAACTCCACAACCCAAATTGGGGTAAAGAAAAAAGGAATATTGGCGGAAGGGGGTTGTGAAGTTTCATTTTGGCACCAATTGGGGCAAATAAATTAACTTTAAATCTTTAAAATTATATTTTTACCCCAATTTTAACTCCTAAACCTGAAAGGTTAACGTAAATCTTGACGTGGGGACTAAAGTGCAGCTTTTTGGCCACTTTTGGCGACTAACTTGCAACCGTGTAACTATTGGAGACCAAAGTGCAACTCGGTCATACTATCGGGGACCATTTCAGTAATTTGCAAGTTATCAAATATTATTGTAGTGAAACTGGGTTTATAGGAAATGACTTTAGTTTTTAAATAATTAGATATTAATTTATAGTTGTATACTCTTTTCTAGTCAGTCAAGTAAGTTCTAAAATTAATGAGCTTTTTATATTAAGTATCATGATATAGTAATGAAAATAAAAGAACAAATTATAAAATAGAGAAATTTTATTTATAGACCAAAATCTGTCAATTCATCTATTCTATTTTCATGTAAACATTACAACATTTAAAAATTTCTACAATATTCACAAACCTTCTGTATTTTTAATCTTCACATATTAATATGATGAAGTATATAGGCCTAGGTTCAATAAAATTCTAACAAAACGACCACATTTTCAATGTTTTTTTTTTGCATTTGCATTTGCAACACCAAAATTGTAGTTATTGGTCCGTCCCAATGCCACTTCCTTCGGGATGGTTATCCCTTGCAAAACAAAAAATGCAACGAAAAGGGAAATCAAAGAGTGCACATGGAAGTTAATATCCCAACTACAAGTACCCCACTTAACAAGGTCAAAACATTAGTAAATGATTACTTATGTATGCAATAATAATTGTTTTGTCATGCTCTATTGTTGCAAGTACTTCTCGGAACTGTCAGAACATATCTTTTACTCGTTACAAATATTGGGGGAATGAAACAAAAATGTAATATCTGCTATCAGTCTAATATATGATGGACATCTCAACCTACTAAAAAACAAAGCCAAAAAGAAGAACAAACCCAAAATTATATAAGTAAATTTATATAAATCTTTGAAAATGGTAGTTTGCTAAAACAATGAAATCTTCAAAATATAAAATATATTGTATGTAATATAAATTCGTTATCCATCTGTTTAAATGTAATATAATACTTTAAAAATCAAAGCTTTCCTTCTTTATATTTGCCACAAAAGTTAGTTAATTCCTTTGGCCTGCTAAGAACTTGAGATAAACAACTCTAATATACTCCCTCTATTTCAAAAGATTATCTACTTTGTACTATTAAGAATTTTTTAGATAATAAGGTGAGAATGTGAGGGAGCGTCACTTGTAAGAAGATAAGGATTGTATGGTACAACCCACTGATTGTCCAGAATTGCATTTCTTACTTAAACTGTTTTTTGATTTGTCATTCTTCTATAGATTGAATAACATGTCATGGTAATAAGTAAATCAGGTTTTACAAACCTCTGAACTAATGCCAATGAGTCAAGATATCTTCGTCATGTATCCCTATCACCTCCAATAGACTTAGATGGTAGAACAACTCGTAAATCAACTTCACTTGCCCACCCTTCTCCTTTTATAACACCCTACAACTCCTTGATAAAGTTCTGCTATTCTTATAAAAGTCTAGGCAGTTAATTTCAAGTTTTATGTATTAGTCCACTACATGTTGTTGAAACAACCTGCCTGCATGAAGTAATGCAATAGTATTGTTATGCAAGGGATAACCATTGTTATGCAAGGGATAACCATTTATAACAATGATCTGTCCCAATGCCACTTCCTTCGTTAGAAATTCTAACAACGTCTCATGTTATAAATTCTAACAATGGACCATTGTTAGAAATTCAAAAGGAAAAGGGAAATTCTAACAACGTCTCATGTCGTGAATACTATTTTATATACTCTTAATCTTCTTTAAAATTTATAACAATAGTGTTCACGACATGAGACGTTGTTAGAATTTTCTTCAAAACATATATAAAAATAGTATTATGAGTGTGAACATGTTAAGATTAATTGGTTAGTTTTATACTTCAAAATACAAATAGTAGAATAACTAAATTATCTTCATCTAACATTTGATGGGCCCTATATCTCTTAATAGATATAACAAACGGTATTGCAACGGATCGTAACAATCATTAAAAAAATTAACTTTATGATTATAACCTGAGTGAGAATGAATGATGACATCATTTTCAATTGGGACATTTCAATTATTACCTTCAACCCATATTGAAGATACATGATCACTTGTTGGACAATTACAAACCTGTTACTCTAAATTCACATCTTTTGATATATGAAGTTGGACATCATGACTCTTAAAGAAGTTAACATATGCATTTCCTTTTAATATTTTTATTATCTTTTTTATCAAAACTTCAGTAACACTTCCCTGTTCCATTATTTTCATTCTATTTTGCATCTCATTATCAGTTATCGTGAAAATATAACTGAAAGTAACTTAGTTTATCATTATGAGGGATCAAGCCAGGTAAAACTTAATATACTTTCCCTTGTACTCGAAATGTATAAACACCTTTTTTTTATTGAAGCTAAGTCCTTGTCCAAATTGACTACAAAACATGTGAATGCAAAAATAGAACTGTAAAGACGAATGTTAGAGCAAAATTCTAGAGTTTCTTTTGATTGATCAGTATAGATTTCGAAGTTATTCTAGGAAAATAGTGGGTCTAACTTTATTTTTTCATTATCACAATAAAATGTACGAGACTCATATTCAAACTTAATTGCTCCACAATGTTTACAAACATGTTTCTCCTTCGATATATGTAGTCCTGAACACGAAAGAATGTAGAATGATTCGTCTATCATTAGTATTCTAATAAAATTTGTAGAATAAGAATTAAAAATAAAATATTATGTGTCTAAATATTAGAATACATACTCTCTGTTTCATATGCTATTGATTGTACTTTTAAAAGTCAGACAGTTCGACGCTGACGCTGTGGACGAATGAATAAGTAGTATATGATATATACACTTAAGAACATATATAAGTTAATACATCCGCTAGGTGTGAATAAAATTATTTTACAATCAAATTTTTATTGAATTCCTCAAAAAAATTATTTTACTATTTTTCCTCGATAAGTTGCTGAAATTTTGTTGGTAATTTTTTTTTGTAGATTAAGAAATAAAAATGAACATGTCACATAAACATCTACTTTTTCCAAAATCCTCAATATGTATTATATAAAACGTTATATTTATTATCAATTTTGTATTATTATATTAAGGGGAAAAATTAATTATATATTAAAGCTTTGCAAATCAGTTTTAGCGTATCTTTTTCTTTTATCCTTTTAGAATTATGTATCCTCTTTATGATAATAGTTTATATAATTTCTAAAGAGATAAAATTACTTAAGTTTAAGGAATTAAAAACAATAGATAAACATATTATTATTATCTTAACGGTTCAGTTATCAACACTTAAATCACTAACAAACTGGTCAACGGTCAAATCCTGGTCAAAGTCAACTGTGGTCAACCCCAAGTCAACTTCCATAAATATCCCAATTCTATTCCTATATCAAGTCAAATCCAATCCTTATCTTATTCTAAGATTAAATCCCTACTTCTAGTGAAATTACGCTTTTACCCCCAAGTATACTTAATTACAATTATAACCCAAATTATATCACATAACTATTAATTTAACCCTTATAATTCATAATTACCTATTCTAAGCCCTTATATAATTCATTCTAGCACCTAAGTACACATCTTATGTTCTATTCTATATCTTTTCACTTAAGCCCCTAAACTTATCTATAATTGCATTTCAAGCCCAATTTTTCTGTACTTAACCCAATATTCATACCAATATCAACTCATTTCTCCTTATCAACTCTAAATCAAGTTCTTAATCCATTCTACTCCTTCCTTGTGTCTAACCTTACTACTTTCGACATTTTGATCGTCTATACCTTTTATTTCGACCCGAAATCATTATAGTTCAAGCTTATCCATTTAATTTCAACTTAAACACTCATATATCCTCTTCATCATAATCTTAAGGTCGTGATACTACTGTTCATACTATTTAACACCCTTAAATCCTCCAATTATCGTATTTTTTGCCAATTTTCACATAAAATCACAATAAGTTCACTCATACATCTAACCCCTAAGCATCATTGATCAAGAAAACCCCTAAGCACTATTACTCCTCAAAATCATAGGCTATAACATTGTACAAGGCTGTTCGAACAAGTTCCATGTCCCAAAATCATCTAATTATAGTCTTAGTCTCATAATCTAACTCCAAACGATGAATAATCTAACTATAGCCAATCAACCCTAAAAATCGAGCCATTATGCACTCATAACATGCTCGAATTCTCTACTCACAGTCCAAACAGTTTGATACATCGAATTAATATGGGTTTTTAGATGCCCTGCCACTATTCTAGCATTTTCGATCAACAACAATAATCAAGATTCGGTTTTAGTTCAACATTCGCACATAAATCTAGGTTCTAATATGCTTATACTATGCCTAGGATTGATATATTCATAAGCCCTACCACTATTCTTCACATAAATATTTGAGGAAAGTTTTTAAGATATGAAATTCGATATTTCATATTTTATTTTTTCGTTCTCCTTACTATAAACATAAAATACAAAATTGTATTATGAGGCATCTGATGCGAATATTTAAGTACAACAGCATTTGATATATCCTCAAAAAATGTAAAGAAATTTAACTACAGAACTAGACATAAATATTTTTTATTAATAAATAAAAGTGCTTATATTGGGAGAACTAAATTCCCTCCATTAGAGGCCCTATTGGCCTATCACGTCCGCTTGCATAGCATATCTCCTCGTCACCATTTAATAATATCATATTTTCCCTTGTGAAATTTTTGTTTGTTTCAACAAATAGTAGATAGTTTCAAATACCCAATAGCAAAGATGGTCTAAAAAAATGAGTTAATAGCTTGAGAACTCACTAATGTTTGAAAAAAGATTAATTAAATTACTAATGTTTCAGATTAATTAAATATGACCATTAAAATTTCGATCCCTTAGTTTTTCTGTAGAATAGCCAAATCCATTAGTTTTACGGGATATATTTATGTCATTTCATAATTCTCGATATATATAAAATCCCAAATCTTAACTATAATCACTCAGCCCTCTTTGTAATTAGCATTTCCACCCTCTCTAGCTTCCTCTTGTTCTGCATGAGTCAACATTATATTTGAGGGCGATTATAACTAACATTATGAGTTTTAGTTGAAAAATATGAAATGACTAAAATATCCTTCTTAAAACTAGAGGATTCAGCCATTTCATGCAAAAATGTCACACAATGACTAGATTGAGCGATTTTTGTAATGTCAGTGATCATATATGATCCGTCTGAAATGTTAATGATTTAAATGTCTTCTTTTTTTCAAATACTAGCGATGTCAGAAGCCATTAACTTAAAAAAAGTGTAGACAAACAAAGGTGAAGTGTATATGTAGACGAGCACGTATTCAAGGCATAGGTTAACTGACAGAGAACTAGATTGTTAGGTATTAATGTCTTGCCTCTTCAGAAATGTGAGTTCGCCTCTCATAAGGAGCGAAACTTATACTGAAGTGACTAAAACGAAATCTCCAGTCCTCTGATCACTTAAGACATATTCCTTGATTTATCTCATTCTGTACTTCAGGGTGGGGTTTGTGGGACCCTTAGTTTAACAGTTTCATACGTTTTATATATATATATATATGGGAGATTGTCCAAATGGTTCAAGAAAGTATACCAAGGTTGTCACATGATCTTTTAAAGTTCAAACGCTGTAAATTAATCTTGATTGAGCAAAAGTTTCAATTTAGTTCAAAAATTGATGAAGGTGTGTTAAAACTTAACCGAACTTTTGCCTCAAAAGTGGAGCAAATCGCACAATTATCAAAACGTTCTAAGGCTTCCGTCAATTTTGGGACTAAGTCACAACTTATGTCTAAATTCGGATACTAATTTGTAATTTTTAAATTTTGAAAAACCAAATAACAATCCTAACCCACTATCAAGAATCATTTCGACAACTTGCTACATAAAATTTAGAAAATTTACATATTCGTGAACACTTATGATAAATTAAAGAAGGAGAGGACAAAATGATAATGTAATACGTTAATAGATGTATTGTCACAATCGAAGTATTGAAAGAGTAGTAGTACCTCTGTGGGACAAAATAATCGAATCGGAAGAAAAGTTTCTTAATATTCACATGTACCTTCCCATATCTAGTAGCCTATATCTATAGAACAATTAATTTTACCATATGATCACATTTATTTCCAGCCTGCATCAACGTTTATCTATTTATGAACTTATTTATTGTACACATTGCTTGCTCATGCTCATCAAAGAACTTCGACTGATAATTCAAATGGACCAAAATGCAATTATTATTATTTTTGTAAATTAACGATGAAAGTATGAATATAATAGTATTACATATTAATTAATAGAGAGTTAGAATGAAATATGAGACAATTGTCTCTAACGAGACTTGAATCCCTGATCTTCTACACGAAAGTTGGATCAAATGTTACTAAATTATTGAGTCATCGCCGAAACACAATTATTATTAGCGAGTATGGGCAAATGAAACTCAAATTCAACTCTTTTTTTTTTTTTATAAATTAGCGATAATGTGAGATTCAAATCCTAAACCTTTTGTCACTAGCAAAAACCTTTTCCACTAAACTATTCAATAAACTTCAAATTCAACTCTTAAGCTATCTAAGCTTAAGTTATAACAAAGTTCAAATTACTAAAAAATTGGAACCAATGATAACGTGTAATCGAATTGACGGAGTTCGTCTTACTTGGAGAACCATGTCTGTTTTTATTTAGTGAGTGATGATAATAAACTTTTTATCAATAATATAATCATTAAATTGTTGTTTGTTATAGATATAAGAAATTGTTAAGTATCCCTTTCGTCCTCAAATGATTAGTATATTTTGACTTTTTTTGTCAAATTTTAAAAAATTTGATTAACAATTCCCGTTAAACGATAAGAAATAGTATAGTCATGTGGGATCTTATTAGATTCGTCTCATTATATATTTTTGAAATATCAACTTTTTATAATGTTTTCGTATGTAAAATAAAAGATATTTATGTTACAAATCGTGTTTTGTTCAAAATGTACCAATCATTTAGGGATGGAGAGAGTAATTTTTGTTTTGTGAATTAGCGATGAGTTGAGTTTCGAACTCATGACCTTTTGTAAGAGTCTTTTCCTCTAAAATATTCGATTAGTAAATAATAAATGTCTTTTAAGCCTTTATTCAGTGAGTGATGATAATAAAAAGTTTTATTAGCAGTGCATTCATTAAACTATTGTTTGTTGTAGATGTAATAATTGTTAATTTATTTTTAATTGACCTAAAAATAGGTAGAATGATAACTGAAAAATGGAAGAGATGGGAATAATTTTGGAAAAGTTGAAAGCAACAAACAGGTCCAAGAGCAGTTTAGAAGGTGTAGTACATTTTTTAGTTAATCGGATAGCCTAGTGAAAAAGGCTCTCGCTAGTGACCAAAAAGGTCTTGAATTTGATTCTCACCTCATCGCTAAATTTCAAAAAAAAAAAGGTGTAGTACATTTAAGAGTAGACTGCTCAGTTTCGGCCTGTATATTATTTGGCTGTCTATTTCAACTCAGCTTTTTCCTCGGGGGATTTCTTTTGGGACAATGAGAGAGATTTATAAATAAAAATAGGTCTAACCACATTTCTTAATTGGTACATCTGAGCTGCAGCAATACAAAACTGTCATTTGCTGATGCATGCAAAATAATACTCTTTTCGTTTCGATATGTTTAATTGTTTGGGGAAAAAATACTTTATTAAGGAATAGAGCAAGATTATTAATATGTCATCAAATAAATGTGTTGAGTGTTACTTTATTAGGGACAAAAAATACTTTATAGAGGTAAAAAGGTGAAAAATAGGCTTAAAAGTTCATTGGAAATATAAACAATCAAACAATTTGAAACATGACAAAATTTATAAATAATCAAACAAATTGAAATGGAGGGAGTAGTACCTTAAATTCGAGATAATTGTCGAAATGGTCTCAGTAAGGGGTGACTGTTGTACTTTGATCCCTTAAGTGGCAACGGTACGTAATTGGTCCCTGTAAGTGTGTATCATGTACCGTTAAAAATTAAAGATTATACTTATTTTTGGGTCATTTTTATAATTTTGATAACAACTTGGAAAATTATACAATTTTAATTCTTTTCAAAATGAGCATAAATGGTCTCAGTAAGTGTGTATTATGATAGTCCTTAAAACAAATTATAAATCTTCTTTCTCCATCAACATTTCATGAATGTGTTAATTTACGGAACATTAATTACACACACTATATACATTTATAAGGACCATTTGTGCATCATTATCACTTAAAAAGACCAAAATACAATCGTCACTCGATTACTCAACCATTACATCAATTATCTCCCAAATTCTTCCGATTTTGTCCAAAACAAATCTCACCAAAAAGTATTATTTGCAAAAAGACCAGATCTAACACGAAATCTAGTGTTTTATCCAACAAGAATACGGGTAAAGGGGGAGAAAATAATATATTAAAATAAAAGTACAAAACAAATTCAACTTTCGTCTTTCTAGTCGATAATCAACAAGAAAGTCTAAGGACTACTACTATATTTATTTTTACTTGGCTCAATGCAACACCTTGTGCATTATTGTTATTTGTTACTACCAACTTAATAAATGCACAATTTTTGGAAATCAGCCCAAAATGTGCTACTTAACATATTTGGGGAGCTCGAAATAATTAATACTCATTATTATCCAAGAAAATAGCACTTTCATTCATTTTTTTTCAAGAAAGTTGGTATCTTTCAACATTCGTGTGTTAGAGGTCCTTTTGATCACACAATTTGTAAAACGTTCGTGTTAGACAGATTCTTTTGATCAGACGATTTGTAAATCAAAAAATGGCCTTATTATACCAATATTATTACCAAGGATTCCGTATATCATAATGCATATAAATGTATAAGGATCTATGAGAAAAATATGAGATCTTCAATTTAGCAAGTCAAAATATAATATTATAAACAAGTACAAACATGACCATGAACTAGAATTCAAAATTATGATCAATTTAGTCAAGGTTAGCTTGAGAGAAAATTGGTGAACTGGTCCCCGATAATATGACCGAGTTGCACGTTGGTTCCCAATAGTTACACCGTTACACGTTAGTCCCCGAAAGTGGCCAAAAAGTTGCACTTTAGTCCCTACGTCAAGTTTTCTGCTAACATTTCAGATTTAGGCATTAAAACTGGGCTCAAAATATAATTTTGAAGACGTAAAATTGATTTTTTGCCCAATTGGTGCTAAAATGAAAGTCCACAACCCTAATTGGGGTGAAGAAAAAGGAGAATTTTGGCAGGAGGGGGGTTGTGGAGTTTCATTTTGGCATCAATTGGGGCAAAAAAATCAACTTTAAATCTTTAAAATTATATTTTTACCCCAATTATAACTCCTAAACCTGAAATGTTAACGTAAAACTTGACGTGGAAACTAAAGTGCAACTTTTTGGCCACTTTCGAGGACTAACGTACAACCGTGTAACTATTGGGGGCCAAAATGCAACTCGGTCATACTATCGAGGACCATTTGAGCAATTTGCTCTTAGCTTGATGCATTATTGGTTTTCTTAGTGCTAAGATCACAACATCCAACAATATTTGTACATAAGTTCATTCTCAATAATGGTTGAGGTTGTTATAGAGCAAAAATATGTACAACGAGTAATCTAAGAGACAAATAACAAAAAGCTTTGAGCCAAACAAAATCCAGGTAATAAGGAGCTCAAATTGACATCATTATTAAAGCACATCCCACAAAAGACTTTAATTTCAATAATTCAAAATATTCCATTTCTCTACTATTATCTCAACTTTCAATAACAATTTCCACGATCCCCGTAAGTCCTCGTAGTGCACCTTTTTTGAAGAAAAATAACTTTCTCTAACAATTTCGAACACTTAACTCATTAATATAACAGATTCTCAAAGAGGGACTAAACAATGAAGATGCATAACAGCTTGTCAGGACACAATCTAACAATGTAATAAGATGCCATAATTAAACCTAACATTGTTCAATAAAACTAATGTCACAAATTGATCTTAAGATAGATGAACATAAACACACAACACCTTTCGTCGCATTGCCAGAATCCATGTTGTATATTTGAAAAAACCGGACCTTCTCGGTTCGTTTTCTAGGATCTTGGCGGTTGGTAGAATGGGGAACCAACCATGAACGCACTGAGAGGTGTGGGGTACACAGAAGGATCCAACATTGAAATTCCTAGGTTAGCCCCCATGGTGCTGGTGGTTGCGGTGGTGGTGTTGGTCGAGGCGGTGATCAAATTAAGTGGTTCTTGATGATGCCCTCCACCGCCTGATCCACCAGAATAACGGATGGTGTCCGGACCCTGATCATAAAGAATCCCTTTGAAGACATGTCCTCCTATATTAACAGCCGTGTGATATGCATATTGCTCCTCCGCCTCATCTACCGCACTACTCACTTTAACGCAACGAAACACCGCCGGAGAACTCACTTCCGCCGGAAAATGTGCTCCCACTTCTAACCCTAGAGAATTAACAAGTACCCAAAAACGACTATTATGATTTAACATTAAAAAAAACTTCATATTTCGAAAATATGGTCTTGTTTTTATTTTCCTATAGTAGAAAAGGACTTGATTTATGTACCCTTTTCTCAGTTTTACTAGTAAGTAGATGAAAACAGACAAAAATAAAATTACAATTTTAATTGTTTAGATAAGTAGTACCTCAATTCCCACAAGATAATCATAATGTCCACTTTCAAAATTCTGATGTCAACTAATTTTATATATTATAAATTTGAAATGAACATATACGTCAAAATATAACTTACGATAACTTTGATTCAAATCAAAATTTTAAATGTTCGTGATGACTATCTCTTATGATGGTGATAAGACAAAAAACAATAAATTTATTACATAACACTAAAAACAAGAAATTTTATTACCTGATGCAGAGGTTGTCAAACGAGTACAAGGAAGAGAAGAAGAAGAAGAATTATCACCATGTCTATGATGAACATTAATCTCTCTGGCTCTTTTAGGAGGGCAATCTTGATCTTCACCTCTCAAATTCTGTTGACTTTGGGTTTGATTTTGACTTTGACTTTGACTTTGGAGAGTAACAAGTTGTTGTTGTTGTTGTTGTTGAATTCTTTCTCTCCTTTTAGCAGCAGGAACCCAAGTACTCTTGACATGAGTATCACAATGAAACCCTCTACTTTTACAACAAGTTCTACACCTCAAATGGGCACAATCTTTTTTGGCTTGGTTTCCACAATCTTGGCAGTTTATACTTCCTCCTCCACCCCCACTGTTGCTACTCCTCATAACCCTAAAATTTACGGATCGATTATTGTTATTATTGTTATTGTTATTTGTATAGGTTAATGAAGGTTGATGATCATCTCCACTACTAGTGGAGATGGAGATGATCCTTCTGTTGTTGTTATTACTAGGGCCTACTGAAAAGTCTACATCTTGAGATGATGATCTTAGTTGTTGGAGTTGGTAGTATTGTTGCCATTGCTCAAAACCCTTGTTGTAGATCTCCTCATTCTTGAATAGATATAAACTGTTGTTATCTTGTTGCTGCTGCTGCTGGTGGTGGTGGTGGTGGTGGTGTTGATGATCATCTTTACCTCCCCCTCCCCCACCCCCACCCCCTCCTCCTAGTGAGAAAAAGCTAGACATTTTGTTTACCTATAGTTTGATGTTGATGGTGATGTTGATGATATGCTATCCATAGGAGACCTCCCCCCTCCCTTAGGCTAGTAACATGAGACCAACCTCCATCTATTAGTACCCAAAAAAGATTTTTGAGTTTTTTAAGAAAAGGGAAAGGTGTAAGGATAATATAATAACCAATCAGGAGTGTTTTTGGTTGTTTTGAAATTTTAATCTATGTCTACAACTTGTAGGAGTGGGAAAAGTGTGTATGTATGTGTTATATGGGAGGATTTGTATGTGGTTGAGAGATGAGATGTTGTAATAAGTGGGTATTTGTGGGTGAGGTTTGGGGTTTTTATTTTGTTTGCAGCTTTTTTGAGGAATTGGGTTTAGGGTATGGAAAAAGATCTTTTGTTTGGAGTTTTGAGTAAATTGTCCACTTGAATTGTTTGTCTCTGATTCATTAAAGTCACTGCACTGCAACGCCGCCATGGATACTGCAACAACCCCCTCCCTGCTCCCCCTCCTCTACTTCAATTTAGATCAGTACTAGTCCTCTCACTTACTATATGTTCATGTTTAACTTTCTTTTTACGAGACTCGTGACTTTAAACTAGTGATTATCGACCCAATTTTTATAATTAAATTCTTTGAATTCGAGTCCTCCCAAGACATCATAATATAAGTCGATGTCTTCTGCCACGGTCCACGTTGTATTATAGATTTTCCCTCCCCGATAGTATATGATTTACTTTCAATATGTTGGCGTTCATAAACTTTCTTTTCATGAGATTTGTATTTGAATCTCGCAAAAATTTATACTTACACATACTTCGATCTTTATAAATTCTAATGTTTGAGAAAAAAAAAGCATATTTAAGAGATTTTATATTTTTGTTTATGCATGTTCTTTTATAAAAAATGAGTGTAATTGCAGCATTGATATTTTAAATTCACATGGAATATTTTCAGAAATAACAAACATTGAAAGTAAAACAAGAAAGAACTTGACAAAAAGAAGAAAGTATTAGTTTAAAGATGCAATAATTACTATTCTTTTCGTCGTTATTTTAAATTCTTTTTTTTTTAGTTTCAATATTGACTAAAAATGATAGCTAAATAAAATTAATAAAAATATCTGCTACAATCTCTTTATTTTTGGGAATAGAGATGAGACGAATTACGAAGCCAAAATCTTCTAGTTAGTCACAAGAATATTTTCTCTCCTAAACTATTTGCCAGTTAACAATCTCTTTATTTTGGATGAATCTAAATAAAAATAGATTAGTACGTATATTGACTCTCAAATAACAAACACTATTATTGTCTACTTCATAACTAATAGCATATCGCATTTCTTTCTACAAATCCATGCAAAATTTATTGATGAATAAAATTATTACTCTCCATTCGATATACTTTATTGTTTAATTGTAAAAATTTATTTTTACATAATAGTTGATTGTTTACGGAATTTAATTTACTTTTTAGATTCATATTATCATTTTTAACCTTGTTTTAGATATTACTTTTTATATTAAGAATATTACGTAGAGCAGGGACGGACACACACTATAGCAAGAGGTAGCAATAGCTACCTCTTGATTTTGGCTTATAGAATTACTATATATTATAACCCTCTTGAATTACTAGCAATCTAAAATTACATATTCATTAACCTAAAAAATTAGCAGTATTCTTCTTCCGTTCAATACGAGAAGAATAATTTTCCGCTCTGTTTCTTAATGCATCACAGAGGCTGAATGTGTGATGAATGGATGAACGATAACTTGGTGGTTTATATTGAAAAAGATATATTCAATTGTGTCAAATGAAGCTATCATACAAATGTTTCAAAGAATGACAAAGCGTCTTGGTCAATTGTAATTTGAATTTTTTAATATCGGTATCGTAGTTTTTTAATAACAATTGTGCTACCTCTTACATTATTTTCTGCAT
The DNA here is from genome assembly GCA_003412495.2 of Echium plantagineum. Classification (NCBI taxonomy): domain Eukaryota; kingdom Viridiplantae; phylum Streptophyta; class Magnoliopsida; order Boraginales; family Boraginaceae; genus Echium; species Echium plantagineum. Next base: position 1,434,510 of record CM016567.1, on the reverse strand, counting down.
CCGTCCCTGACGTAGAGTATAGTAAATTTTCCTAACCTCTTAATAAAATATTTTTTGACTAAACAATTAAATATATTTAAACGGAGGGCATATTAAACAACATTTTGATATTTTCTTTTTATTTAAATATTTACCTTCTAACACTCGATTATTATTATTATTATCTGTCTGAGACAAGGTTAGCTTTTGTATTTGTCTCTCTTAGTATATCTCAAATTCCATATAGTTGAGTAATAATTGAACAGAAAATGTTAGCACTTGTTCTACAGTTGTCTTGCAGTTTGCAATAAAATCCCATCAACAAAAGGATTGATCCGAGCCGTTGCATGGTGATCCTACGGTTGAGATTCAACCATGTCTAGTAGACTCAGCTTTTGCCTTACCGTAAAACACGCTCCACTTTTTTCTCTTTCCTTTTGTTTTTACTGTGGTAACAAATCAATTTACCAAATGAGGAAACAAAGGATTCATTTTATTTTGGAAAAAAGAAAAGGAATTCTGAGATTATTACAGATCAATCAATGGACAATTTATTCACCTAGCTGGCATTTTAATTGTTACAGACAATAAGACTGCTTGGATTTGTAGTTTATGTAAATCATGCAACTCATTATTCAATGCATTTTGGAGTAATAAACAAGACCTTGTTTCACAATTAATTGTTAAAATAGTACTGGCTCCATTTTCTTAAGATACGTCATTTTAGTTTTTTCCACGTCAATTAAATAATAATATTATTTTATATGCCCTTAATCTAAAATGACATAAATATATAATTTCTTCTTTTTCTAGATATATATTACTATACTTTGAATGCATTCTATAGGAGTTTGTAGGCATGTGAAAATTAATTAATTAATTAAATTCTAAATTATGGAGTTTAAGTAATAATTTAATTTAATTTATGTGCTGTTAAAATAATATATTGGAGGGAAAAGGTTAAAGGAAAATAGGGTTTCTACTATAAACGGGCTCAAGATGGCGATCCGATAAAATGAAGCGGAGCATGAATTAGGGTAAAGATGAAATTTGTAAAAAAAGAAGGAAGTTGACGGCACAAAGGAAAAAAGTCGGCCAACTTTTGATTAGAATATTATTATTTTAATATTTTATTCAAATCGACCAATCAGATTCAAGGAGCCCAAGCCCATGACACCTATAAATACCCCTCTACCTCATTCATTTGAAAGGACACAAAAAATTGCCAAGATACAATTTTCTTAGCTTAGAAAACCTCTCTAAAAGCTTTCTTCAAATCCACCATAAAACCACCACAAAACCGCCACAAAACCACCACTAAATCATCAAACGCCAAGATCGACACCCACTAGGCTTCCGGCTACCAAAACATCCATCGGGATTAAGCCTGAAAAGCCCCCGTCCGTTCAAATCACAGCTGGATAGCTGACATCATCGTCGATCTGCAAGAACTCCGAATCATTCTCTTGAAGCGCACCCTCTTCATCATAAATGATCCGCTTGCCTCGAAATGACCTGGACCGATAGGGAAATCCCAATTCATTGGGCCTTTCGATACAATCAAATAGAAAGCCCCAAGGGCGCCATATTCTAGGAGCCCAAACTATGTGATTGAATAAATCCTTCTCTATCTGTTGCGGGTCAAGGACTCCTTCTCCCTCCCCTTCTTCAAACTCCGATTCGTATTTTTCATAGAGAAATCTCTGATCAAGGATGGATCAAGCCTCAAAAGCCCCCGTCGGTTCAAATACAGCTGGATAGCTGACATCATCGTCGGGATCAAGCCTCAAAAGCCCCCGTCGGTTCAAATACAACTGGATAGCTGAATCATCGCCGGGACTAAGCCTCAAAAGCCCCCGTCGGTTCAAATACAGGATAGCTGAAATCGCCACCAAGATCAAGCCTTAAAAGCCCCGGTTGGTATAAACACAGCTGGATAGCTGTAAAGCAAGCTCAGGATTAAGCTGCAAAGGCCCTGAAATAGTCCAGCCAAACAAGGGAATAAGCTGCTAAGGCACCCCGACTCGACACGTATCCAAATCATCCAAGATCGGCCCAGTCCAGTCATACGGGAGTAAGCTGCTAAGGCACCCGGAGTCTCAGCCCATCTAAATCAAGTCCAGTCCAGTCACACGGGAGTAAGCTGCTAAAGCACCCAGGCTCGACACATATCAAAGTTAAAATCTAGCAAGTCAAACTCTAAAAGTTAGCATACGTAGGAGATAAATAGATTGATAGTCGAACCTCAATCGTTTGACAAAAATTTATTTGTACTCCGAAAAGTTTCCTTTAAGGGTTTATTTATAATAAAACTTTTCCGACTCTACAGAGTTCAAGAATAAATATTGACCAAATATTGCATTTGTTTCTAAAACGTCATATATAAAAAATAAAATAAAAAGTTAAAACGTCATATAAAAAAATAGAGGAAGTATTCCATAATATATATTCTAATTTGTTCTAGTAGAATTTGGTCTTAGTAATTCGTGGCCTTGGTTTAGTGATTATTGACTCAACTTCCACAATTGAACGTTTTGGGTTCGAGTCCTGACAAGTTATCCTAATAAAAATCGGTGTCTCTACCTTTGTTGTAGTGTAGATATTCCCTTCTCTTATAGTATAAATTTATTTTCCTGCTTCCATTGTAGTGTAGATTTTCTCTTCCCGATAATTTAACACACGAAATATAGTGAAAATGTTGTATATTCATTGCTAATTTTGACATATAATATGAAGATGAATCAATAATCTTTTGATATATATAAAGGGAGAATGCGCTTGTCAAACACGCGCTTCGTCTAACGCGCGTGTTAGACACGTGCTTCATCTAACACTCCAGGCGCGTGATATGCATTGAGGCATTGTACCTCGCGCTCCAGAAGTTGTACATCTAATTGCGTGCTTCATGATTTGTACTCTGGACATTAACATTTATACTTTAATACCATATTCTAACCCCTCAAGCACGTGAATGTCTTCCACATTCATCTTCCTTCATCACCACCGGACCACCTCATCAAGAAAGAAGCAGACTTTTCATTACAATTCAACAACAAACTCATTTCCATTGTTTGCCACTTTATTTTTCTTTCTAATGAATGATTCTCTTGTCTTGCAGACTCTTTAGCTTCAATCCAATTTTTCAACATCAAGTTTTAATTACCTACCATTACCCTAGATCTTGCTTCATCAATTGCTTTGGCGTGCTACTTTGTTGAAATTCATCAATTGGGTTCAACCTTAGGGTTCAATATGTAAGTAATCATTCACTCCAAATTACTTACATTATTCTTCTCTCCATAAACAACAAGTAAATTAATTTATGTGCTGCTGTATAATTCAATTGTAATATTCAATTCCATTTGTGTTATGTATTCAATCTTCATATCATTCAATTGTGCTTTGTTGAGGTCCATCCATCTGCGTCAAAATGCTTGCCTTTTTTGGTATCATTTAATTTAAGAGGTCAAAAGTTTTTCCAATTTTTTCTCATCAAACAAGTTCAAAGGGAAACAATAATAAATCGTTGGAATCTATTTGGGAATACAAACAAGTTTAACTAAAAAAAAGATAGTTGCTGATTTCTTGAGTAACAGAATGAGTTGCAATGTGAGCCTGCATGTGGTATCATAAATTGCACTCTTTTTAGGTGTTGTACTAATTTCATCTTTGGCATTATGGGCTCGAATATAATGTTCATGTTATATGACAATAGATATAGTTAGCAAATCATCATCACCAAATTTGCAAAGCAAAGCTGCCTGAGTCCTTGAGTCTTGTGCACTACTGATTTTGACATAGACTTTGGACTGCACTCTGTTCTCAAATAGAAAGCCATCGATGGTATGCCAGACAACATTAGATTTTTATTAAGTGTAGGCGTAGCTAACTTTTCCACAGATCTCATTAACAATGTCATTTCACGTAATCTGATTTTATTTTTCCTTGTATCGTCTATCAATGACATAATCAAAATTAGAAAATTTAGATCAAAAGCCATAACTTCATGCACTGGAAGTCAAAGAAGCTGGCCATGCTATATCAAGTGCTTCTCGTTTGCTTACAAGGCTGCTTGATTATGAGCGCTTCAGCAAAATTTTGCATCTTGAAAGCAAAATCTGGATAGCTGCATGTCTTGTAAAGCTCAATTCCCTGTCTAGGCGCAATCCTGAACTGGAGAATCCAATTGATACATAAGTAAGAGTTTATGAGGCAATACCAAGGTTGATCGAGCAGATGAAGAACTCATATGATTCTCCTGGAGTCCTGGAAGCTGCTGTCTTAGAACTCAACAGTGTAATATCTGAAGGATTAGAAATAGATTCTACAAGAGCTGCCAAATGGGTATCTTTCCCGTGGTAAAGCTGATTGAAACGGGTACATATAAGGCTGGTGAAGGTGCATTGAGATGCTATTGTTTTCTGACGTTCTAAAAGTTTATCAACACCCACGTCCAGATCTTCCTGTTTTGGTTTGGCATCCTATGAGAATTTGTTGTTTACTGAAGTTCAGCAACTTTCTGTAACTCGAGACACTTTGCAGTGGTCCGCGTTTCTACTTCCATATGAATCTATGTCATGGCCTCTTGGACAGGAGTGAAATTGTGCTGACGATCTTCAACGTGATCAATTAGCTTATCGAGAGCTTTGTTGTGTTGGCGTGTGTATGTCTTCTGAATCGATTACTCTATGCCTTCAGCTCCACCATCCATATTGCGATATTGTTTTTTTGGAGTTTAATTATGTTTGCAAATATTAATTACATAAAAATCTATATAAGAAAGAACCAATAAGGGTCTAATTAGCATTGATTTTGTATTTTTTACATTATTACAAATTAGTAGTTCTTTCAAATGATTATTGTCTGCGGTGACATCCTATTAAACTTATTATTGTAGAAATTCATAATTATTTCACGAATGGATAAGGGTAATGAAATAAGAAAAGGATGTCATCATTCATCTTATGAACGTTTTGCAGTTAGACCTGAGCATTGATTAATCTAAAATTCGGCCCGGCGATTGCCGGGCCCTTATAACTAGTGTGCATCATTAATTACCTATGAAAATCATATGCTACAAAATTTTTAGTGTCATTCCTCATTTGAAACTAAAAAGGTTAACCGTAACTTTAACGGTCTTGCCTGTCTTAAGGAGTTCTGAGGAATAAGATCATGGGATGTGAATAAGATGTTCAGGGGACTTAAGGTTGCTCGTTAATCATTTTTACAACATATTATACCTTATTGAAAACTGGAACCCACGCACTACAGAAGACACAAAGTATGATGCTACTCACCTCAAACTCTTTACTACTTGACCCATACTCCAGACGGGTGATTTGAAACTAGACCGTATCAAAATCCCATTACTTGTGACTATACTAAAAGTTAATTCATAATTTGAGGGATAACGTACAATTTCATCCAACTATCTCAAACCAAGCCGATGATTAATTTAAAAGTGATTAAACTATAGTTTGATAAGACGTAAACCTGGAGAGGACCATCAATAAACTTTTTTTTTTTTTGTTGTTGTAAACCACCAATGTTAATGATTACAATGATATTACAAACAATAAACACAAAAATTTATAACTAGAGAGTTAAAGTATAATATAAAACAAATTTGTCTATAATAAAATTTAAATCCATAGCCTCTTACATAAAATCTTAGATCGGATATCATATTGAACCATTGTTAGGCTAATGGGCAACCCTAGCCCATAAGCCCGTAGAGTACATTAGGGTTAAAGTTATATTCACCTATATATATAGGTGATCTCTATATTGTAAGACCAACAACAACTATTATTATCATCAATAAAATATCTCCCTCTAGATTTCTACAACCATCCATAAAACCATCGATAAATTTGAACAGGATAAAATTGTGTTACGAAGGCAAAGACGACTCCGAGGACGACGACTCTATGTCACGGGCTATATTATTAGTAGTACTCCATTAGCTACTGCCTCAAGTTTCCATCATTTTTAACATGTGAGATGCCCTAATTAACTAGTGGCCATTATCACTCTAGGCTTTTCAATAATAGTAGTACTAGTAATAAATTAACTACTCCTAATAATTATGTATGTGCTTACTACTAGTACTAAATTATTGGTAACTGTAATAATTAATGCTGCCGGCACAAATATTGACCTTTTAGAGTCCTCATACGGAGTAATTAGTTATCTCAAACACATTTTTATCTTTAAAGAGAGTGAAATTTAATAAAATAAATTCTTAACTAATAATCTATATTAAAATTTGTACAGTATATTTGTTTATTTATCTAATTTTAAAAAGATTGATTTGAGAAATATAAATAGATAATGCAAGTGCTCTTAGCTTAAGGCCAAATGAGTAATAATGCTGATTGAAAATGTATTACTAATGTCAAATTAGCAGTGGACACAAATAGTCATAGTTTAAACACTGATAAAAAAAATTAGAGTACACAACGACTGAAAAGCAAATATTGTTTTGTTCACACATACATACACATCTTACTCGTCTTATTTATTGGATTCCTCGCTTAGGAATTCAAGATTGACAAACCATGCATGCATGCATGGGGTTGAAGAGCTAGTTTGATCGATATAAGGATTCCTAATCAAAGTCGAAGTACTAGATATTAGATAAGGATGAGGTGTTGTAATTGTTGTACGATTAGGATTGTAATCCTAACACAATTAGGACAATCTAGTTATCTATAAATAGGTGCACCACTTGAGTTGATTAGGAATGGACTTTGTCGATTAAGTATACACAAGAGTTAACTTTGTAGTTGTTTGGTAGATTGTAATCTTCATACAAAGTATTAATAAAGCTTTTCTTAGTGGCGGAGGTGAATCCGAAGCCACACCCGAAATCGTATTGTTTATTTGTTATTTCAATTAAGTCTATAATCGTTGTGATATTCTGGGCAAAACTCAACAATTGGTATCAAGAGCTAGTTCACAACCATGGGCGGTTCCGATAAACCCAAGATGGTGATGTTGAATTCTAGCAACTATCACATCTGGAAAACTAAGATGCTTGATCGATTATATGTAAAGCAACTCGCTTTACCAATCGAAGTAGAAGGTGTTAGACCAGTTGGGGCTAACATACAAGAGTGGAGCAATTTGGATCGAAGGTGCTTGGGCTTCATACGAGACTACATTGACGTGGGGGTAATCCACCAAGTAGAGAATTCAACTACCACTTACGGATGTTGGAAGAAGTTGCAAGGGATTTATGATCGCAAAACACCCACACACAAGGTCGGATTGATAAGACAATTGGCCAAAATAAGGTATGCGGATGGAACTTCACTAACGGAACACCTTAATAGACTAGAACATATATACAACCAATTGTCCACACACGGCCTTGACTTCAATGATGAATTCCAAGCTTTGTGGATGATTGGTACACTCCCAGATTCTTGGGACAGTCTAGCAGTATCACTAAGTGCATCAATACACGATGACTCAATCACTAGTGAAATTGTTTCGAATGCTATACTCAATGAGGATAAAAGGAGATCAATCTCCAATGAATACAAAGAGCAAACTAGTAATTCTGACATATTAGTTTATGATAAGGAGAAGCATACTAAGAAGGTTTGGAAACCAACTCACATTAAACCTAAAGGGAGAGACAAAAAAGAGGATCAATGCCACTATTGCAATAAAATTGGACACTGGAAATCAGAGTGTCACACCTTCAGACAAGACCTAGCTAATGGAACTGTCAAAAACAAGCAATCAGATAACAATGTTGCCATTGCAGATGAAGGGGCTGATTTAATTGTAGTAGGTGGAGATGTGTGTTGTGCTACAGGGGAAGAGGAATGGGTGATTGATTCAGGAGCTTCCTTCCATGTAACACCACACAGAAGACTCTTTAATAACTACCTATCAGGAGATCATGGGGAAGCCAAGATGGGAAATCATGGTATTTCCAAGGTTGTTGGAGTTGGTGATATTCAATTAATATCTGCAGATGGCAGCAAGCTAACATTGAATAATGTTAGACATATACCAGATTTTAGAATGAGTTTAATCTCTACAGGGAAACTGGATGATGTTGGATACATAAGTCTATTTGGAAAAGGAGTTTGGAGATTAATTAAATCAAGAACTGAGATTGCAAAGGGTAGGAAAATAGGATCACTCTACAGGGTAAGTTTCAGGACTGAAAGTATTGAATTATATTCAATACAAGAACAACTCAGCATCAGGCACAATAGATTAGCACACATGAGCAAGACAGGACTGGACATATTATCAAAGAAAGGAGCAATTCCAAACAGTGTAGCTGGAGGAATAGAAAATTGCACACACTGCATAATGGGGAAACAACACAGAATCACATTCAATAAAACAGGAAACAGAAGGGAGGAGATACTTGAGTTAGTCTACACAGATGTGTGTGGTCCCATGAAAGTTAAAACACTTGGGGGAAGCTCCTACTTTGTAACCTTTATTGATGATCACTCTAGGAAACTTTGGGCTTATACAATTAAGACAAAGGATCAAGTGATTGAATGGTTCAAAACATTCCATATGGCAGTAGAAAGACAGACAGGGAAGTCTTTAATTTGTGTAAGATCAGATAATGGAGGTGAGTACATTGGAATGTTTGATAAATACTGCAAGGAGAAGGGAATTAAGCATGAACAAAGTGTTCCTAAGACTCCACAACACAATGGGGTTTCTGAGAGAATGAATAGGACAATTGTAGAAAAAATAAGATGCATGCTTTCAATGGCCAAATTACCAAACAGCTTCTGGGGAGAAGCAATGCAAGCTGCAGTACAAATTATCAATTTATCACCTACACAAATACTAGAAGGAAAGGTCCCTGAGGAAGTTTGGACTGGAAAGCAAGTATCATATAATCACTTAAGAGTATTTGGATGCAGGGCCTTTGTGCATATACCAAAAGATGAGAGGTCAAAACTAGACTGTAAAGCAAGAGAATGCATCTTCTTGAATTATGGGAAGAAAAATTTGGATATAAATTATTTGATCCTAAAGAAAAGAAGATGTATAGAAGTAGGGATGTCAAGTTTATTGAATCTCAAAACATAGAAGATATAAGAAAGGGCATAAACTCAGATACTGAAAAAGAAAAACTCATACAATGGGAATCAGAAGATGAGCTTGATGATGTTCCAAACAATCAGGAGAACAGTTACAATGACTTGATACAACAGAGCAAGCTATAGGATCAGAAGGAAATACTGATCATTCACCTGAGGAAGACACTGATGAAAACACTGACTCTCAGGAAACTGTTCAGCCTACAAGAATCTCCACAAGAACAAGACAACCTTCAAGTATATATCCTGTCACAGACTACATACTATTGTCTGATTCAGGAGAACCTGTATGCTATAGTGAAGCCATTGAATGTGAAAACAAGACAGAATGGAAGATAGCAATGCAGGAAGAGATGAATTCTCTATACCAGGATAACACCTTTACATTAGTGGAAAGAATTCCAGGTAAGAAGGTACACACTAGTGAAAATGCTTCAGATATGATGACAAAGACACTACCTAAGAACAAGCATGAGACTTGTTGCATTAAGGCCGGACTCGGCCAAATTAATTAGTGCTAAAGTTTAGTACTATAATCGGACCTCTTCCTAAGCTCGGAAGGGGAAGATTATTGGATTCCTCGCTTAGGAATTCAAGATTGACAAACCATGCATGCATGCATGGGGTTGAAGAGCTAGTTTGATCGATATAAGGACTCCTAATCAAAGTCGAAGTACTAGATATTAGATAAGGATGAGGTGTTGTAATTGTTGTACGATTAGGATTGTAATCCTAACACAATTAGGACAATCTAGTTATCTATAAATAGGTGCACCACTTGAGTTGATTAGGAATGGACTTTGTCGATTAAGTATACACAAGAGTTAGCTTTGTAGTTGTTTGGTAGATTGTAATCTTCATACAAAGTATTAATAAAGCTTTTCTTAGTGGCGGAGGTGAATCCGAAGCCACACCCGAAATCGTATTGTTTATTTGTTATTTCAATTAAGTCTATAATCGTTGTGATATTCTGGGCAAAACTCAACATTATTTGACATAAAAACACAACCAAAACCAATAATTACTGGTATTTCCAGTTGGTATAGCAGACTATTTCATTTTCTTGAGTTCATCATCCAGTACTTGTACAAACTGTTTATTGGCCTCAATGTCTTCCAAGAACCTTCTCCTTTCTTATGTGCGAGCAACAAACAAGGCTTGGATTGCAGCATCTTCTGACACAAACTCTGGTGCTTTATCAGTAGCATTCACCTTCACATCAAACTTGTGGTTCTGCAGTAACTTGGAAGTGATGATCAGAGGCTTGGTCCATTTTCTGGTCCATCTATAAATTTTAAGGATGTCTGGAAATTATCGGAGCAGAATGTGGCAGATCATCAAAGAAAATTCAATGAATTTATTAGTAACATAGGAGCTGGCATGGTTTGAGTGTGCTTCGTGCCACAATGGTGCCTTATTTCCCATCTCCAAAAATAACTCCTCTTTTTTCAGTCCTTCTGAGATTCACTAAATGATTTTGATTTTTCGTCATGTGTCTGGAACACCCATTATCAAATTGTTTCAAAGCAGGACCTTTCTGGGTTGTCACTACCACTTGATTTACCATGTGTATTTTGAAATCCAGATCTATTTGGACACTTAATGCTCCCTTCCCTTCCCATGACTTTTATAACAGTGTCGGGCTATATGTTCCTTTTTTCACAAGTACAACCTGTCCTTAATCTTTTCTGATCAAGTGTATATGGAGATTGGTGATTTACTTAAGAGTGCTTTTGGTGATTCTTATACTCAATTCCACTAATATCTCTATATTTTTTTCCTAGGAATAAGACCTCATCAAGAGTATTGGTGCTAGAATTCATTACTTTTATTCCTTTCTCCATAGTACTGAGCTTTCTCTAATTCTCCAATCCTTGACTTTAATTATGCATTTTCAAGGAGTAATGTTGTATTTTCTATACCCAATAATTCTCTTTCTTCATTCAATTTTAAGTAAGCCTAAACAATTTTCATACTCAACGTTTATGTAATATCCGGCCCAGAGTGGGCGATGTGATATGTTTGATATGATTTGATTGGTACTACTCATACCATCAAGATGCATCTTCTTTTCGGTAGCCCAACTCAGAAGAACTCTAAAGTTAAGCGTGCTTGACTTGGGGTGATTCTAGGATGGGTGACCCACTTGGAAGTCTCCCGGTGAGCACGTGAGTGAGGACAAAACGTGTTGGAAAGACTCGTGGTAATTTGTGAGGCCAGTACATCAAATCAAACAACGTTCCGACCCGGTTGGGGGCGGGGCGTTATAGTTTACTTCATTATGGGATATGCCACTCTCATCTTCTAATATAAGATTGTCATTATGGGGAGGGAATTGCCGAAATGGTCCCAGTAATTGGGTGCCCGTTGCACTTTGGTCCCTATAAGTGGGATCGATGCGCAAATGGTCCCTGAAATTGTCAAGCGGGTGCGTAAATGGTCCCTTTTTTAACAGAACCTTTGAATCAAAACGTTGGGGTCATTTTAGCATAACGGTGGGGCTGTTATGTAAATTTAACATTTACATGGCTGTACTATTTGCAAGAGCCTCTTCTTCTTCGTATTTTCTCCAATGTTTCTCTTCTTTTTCGACTAGTATACCATTTATTAGTTTACTTGGAGGTGTCCATTCGTTTAGTACAACACACCTAGTTCTTTTGCCAACAACCTTTCGATACATACTCGTTCTACACTTCCAGTACACATAGTTTGTTTCATTCAACTCTGGAGGGAGGCATACCCGAGACGATGTCATCATAGGTCTTGTGTTTCATAGAAAAACTCACTCTTTATGTCGAGTACCTTTTCTGATACCAATTGAAAAAGTGAACCACACAAGATGACAAGCCAATTGGCGGACCAGTTGGGTAAACACAATAGTAAATAATAAAGTAGTAAATGACACCAAGATTGGTAATTCAGTTCAGTATCAAAGCACCTACGTCTGTGGGGTTGCTGCCCAAGGGAATCCACTATCAGAGAAAGATGTTACAAGCTAGGAGGGTGTTATGTGTATGCCCCACATACTCAATGCCCTAACCGAGACTCTTCTATAATGTTCATAACCCGTATCTCCCGGTACCACAACTACATCATCATCCCGATGCCTGATGAATACAATCTGTGTGTGCATGGTAGAGAATAAACCTCAATGTTGCTATATGAGGGTGATATAACAATTGTACATTCAGTTAGGAGTAAGACACAAAACTCCTATCACATTCGACAACCTAGCTTACGCAATACTATTTTGCTCTATGCTCTATAACTCTCAATATTGTCAACTCTCTTCTATATCGATGAGCTCTCCCTTATATAGCTAGGCCTTGGGCTTCTTGTGTATTGTATGAAGAATAAGGTATGTAATGTCTTCATACATTAACATGCGCACTCCACTTTAGGTAATGTCGATGATCGATCCAATCTTTTCTTTCCTTACTTGATCGATTGATTGCTCAGTAAGTAACCTAAGTTACCTAATTTGATGGCTTGCTCTTCAAGTCTAAATCTCATTCATAATCAATCAAAAGTTTTCTAATATACTTTAGGTAATAACGGTGCTTGTCTTCGAAGTAATATTTCTCGATTTATCTTGAAAATTGAGATTTTCGACTGCTTTAACACTTATACAAATTTACTCAGGTGTTCCCTTCACCTTACTGTTACAACTGAAGTGATATCACAGTTGATCATTCAAAAGAATTTGATCAAATTGATTAGACTGACACATACAAACTAATACTCCCTCCGTTTCTTTTTATTTGAGTGTTTGAGGAAAAAGTACTTTATTAAGAGATTGTAAAAAATTACATTGATATTGTAGAAATGTGCATTGGAATTATAAAAAGGTGCATTGGAATTGTAAAAAGATGTATTATAATTATAAAAAGGTGCATTGAAATTGTAAACAATCAAATATTTTGAAACAAAAAAAAAGCTCCAAAAGTTCAAATAAAAAGAAACGGAGGAAATATGACTTAGTCGACACAGCAGATACAAAAGTTTATTGAGTTAAATATTACTAATAGATATAGGAGTATTATATATATAAAAACAAGTGGTACATACATCCTAATGCATAGTCGGCGGCCATCCAATTTCATGTTATTTGCAAGATTTTTCTTTTTTTTCAAAAGGGGTTACCCTTTGATTTTATTAATACGAATAATCCATTACAATCACCAAACATCAGTACAATTCGTCAACTCGTAAATTCAAGGAAACAGGCGACTAGCATCAAATTAGTGAGAGAAATTCTTCTTTCTGACCACTTCCTTGCTAGCAAGAGGGCTCGAACCCGAAACCTCCGCTAGAGGTGTCAGCATGCTTGCCACTAGAGCAAGATATATTGACATGTTATTTGCAAGTTTAAGCATATGATAAGAGGCAATGTAATAAATTAAATTAACCCTTAAAAAACTAGCTACGGATCAAATTTTTGTTCGATTCTCGTTTTTATTGTTTCTTGGTAAATGTAGTTTATACGTAGAAAGGCAAATTCTAGAGATTTTGCATTTATGATAAGAATAATGAAGCATGAAATAAAGGTAAATTAAGAATATAGTACTTGTACGTAGTAGTACAGACTTTGAAAGCCATTTTTAGGGGCCCGAGGTTCTTCTTTAATTTCTACTATTTCACCTCTTACCTCGCGCCAATATTAAGGGGCTAATAATTCCACCTATCGACAAAATTCCTATTGATCATGCAACCCACTAATAATTACACTAATCTAACTAGTTAATCTTGATTTGACAATTTTTTGTGTTGTAAACGAGTGATGAATAATGTCTATAATAGTATTACAAAGAACGAATATCTTAACTAGAGAGTTAGAGTATAATATGAGACAAAATTTGTCTCCAACAAAATTCGAACTTATGACCTCTTACATAAAATGTTGGGTCAGATTCCAGTAGGCTATTGAGTCATCGACCTTGATTTGACATTTAAATAGAATCGAAAGGAACAAAATTATGACCTCTAATAATAATTTCTAGATTAACTTTTACTAGAATTTTTTTGTTATGAATAAAGTACAATATAGAAAATAAAACAAGATAGCGGGAGAAATATTATCTTATTGCCTTCTGCAAAGTGTGTTTATACAACATGAGAAATACAACTATTTATAGGCCATTTTCTAGTACATGAAAGGTTAAAGAGTACAATATCCTTAATATACGTATGCAATGTTGCCTCATTAAAACCTCGATAAGAAAACCCTTCTGGGACAAAAATCTATACCAAGGAAAAAAAGTACAACGCGTAATTAACTCCCCCTTATGAATGCATCATTTCACATCCTTCAATCGACGAAGTCCCATGGCCTTTGGTAATTTGTCGAACGTTGAAGTAGGAAGTGAATTAGTAAAAATATCTGCCAAGTTCTCACATGAACTGATTTGTTGAATATCAATTTCACCATTCTTTTGGAGATCATGGGTAAAAATGAATTTTAGTGAAATATGTTTTGTTCTATCTCCCTTGATATCCTTCCTTTAATTGTGCAATACAGGCAGAATTATCCTCATACATTATAGTTGGAACTAATTTTTCAAATGATAATCAAGTATACGCATATAATGTTGCATCATTGAAATCTTGATAGGAAAGCCCGTTTTGGGACAAAACCTGGATCAAGGAAAAAGAGTACAACGCGTACGAACTCCCCCTCATGACCACATCATTTTACGTTATTTAGTTGAAGTAGTCTCATACCTTGGATGATCTTTCTAACGTTGAGGTAAAGAGTAATTTAGTGACAACATCTTCCAAATTGTCACATGAACCGATGTAACATCCGTTATCCATAAAGAAGTACTTTGATGATATATGTTTTGTTATATCCTATTTGATACATCCTTATTCGGTTGTGTCATACTTGCAAAATCATTTTCTCACTCAAGGTCAACGGGAACAATTTTCATATTACAAAACACAAGTAATATGATCTTATGGATCAAATTTGTCAATCAAACGCATTCACGATTTTCTTCATGTATTTAAAATTTATGCGTGTTTAGGTGATGCTGTTAATATAGAGTGTTTCATAAAACTTAGTGAAATATATCAGCCCCAAATATTCACCTTGTATGTGATCTTTCAATATAGATCATATAAGTATTATGCATCTGCACGACCAGTTTTCTATAAATTGAATATGTTCTACTGGAACGATCGCATATCTATTGTGCACTTAAATTTCTCTAAACCTTTGTGTTGATAAATGTGTACTATGCCTCAATAGCTTAATTGAGATTTTGTATGACAAACAAAACATATCACTTCTTTTATATCACTTGTATTATATCGTAGTTCAGGATCAAATAATTCTTTTGCATTTTCTCTTCGCATTAATAATGCGCATTTATGCACATCTAGAGATATTATAACATTTGAGGTGCTCAATGAAACTTATCAATAATATTTTATGGAAAATTTGTTCTTCAATAAATTTACTACTTTTGGATGCTCTTCAGGAGTTCCAATAATACTTCTCGCAAACTAGCTTGCTCATCATTACATGCAATACAATTCCATGTGATATTATTCTTATAACCTTCTTTGGGTAATTAGTCATTAGGAAAACCTTATGGACAAAAACCTAGTGGAAAAAGAGAGTATGTTTCTCGTTAGATATGCCTCAAGTAATTGTCTCATTAAAAACCTTACCAAGAAAAATCCAATGGGAAAAAACTCGGTGAAAGGAAAAAGAGGACAGTCCATATCATGACTCCCCTGATGAAATCATCAGTAGCATGTCCAAATCATGTCATTATCATTTATCTCGCATGATCACACAATCATGTTTTCTTTGTAAGATATACACTAGAATTGATTCTTCAAGACCGAATTCATATATTTTTATCCTCAAGACCAAGCTGAATTAGCTTGTATACACCTTTACAAGGTATTTTATTCTAAATCCTTTTTGTAGACAATCTTCTAACAATTGAAAACTCTTCTAGAGTTATTGCGCTATTTGTTCATGATAATTTAGGAGTTGAGAACTCTTCTGGAGTTTCTATAATTTATAATCGGATCTTCAGTGATATTATGAATATTCAGGTTATCAACCAGAATAATTATATAAGTTACCAAATGAAGATACGTAAGATTCACATCAACTCAAATTAACTCAAACATTTGACCCCATATAATAAACAAATAAATATATCATATAATCACATTGCATATAATAATAATTGCAAAACAAAACATATGTGACATACTATTGATAGATTTATATATTCACGTGAAATTGAATAGAAGACAATGCAAAAATGTCTAACAATGCAGTTCGAACTGTAATCCATCTTCCGGATCACTTTATTCAAGTACTCATCATATTAACTCAACTGAGTTAAGTTCCCGGGAACATAAATATGTGCTTCAAGCACCATAAATGTAGAGATTTGTGTTTCACGCATCATATATCTTTTTACATGTTTTCATTTATACTTATTCTTAACATGCTATAATATAAGTCATATACGCATTTCAAGAGGATATATTTTGTTGCTACCAAACAAATACAACTTTAATACCCTTTATCAATTGGTGTGTTGTGACACCGTATAAATCATTTAGTGCATCAGGATACCAATATTTTGTGACAAAACTTACTTCAGTTATTTTCACAAGTACCCACCTAACACATATAATGCACTAATTTCATGTTTCATTAAACTTCAAGACTAAATTTCTCAATTGTATAATGAGTTTAGCAATACCCAATATAACTGTAACCGTATCATATTTTCTTGGACTTCAGGTCTAAATTTCTCACCGTATACAATGAGTTTAGTTTACTCTTGATTGCGTCTTTTCTCTTTGGTCATTTATAAATATATGTCTATTCACTTAAAGACTTAAGATTCTCATATTGCTTGCATCATATAGAGTTTTTCATTTGTATGCAATATTTCTTGTCGACAATCTCGTTTTCCTTTCTCGTTCCACCATGTTCAAGATAATTGAGATCTCATTATATTCATGAATATTAGCATGTAAATTTCTTCTAGACATCTTAATATCTTTAACTTATCATGAGATATATTAGTCATGCATTACCTCTTCTGTAGGTGTTCATCTTCTAGACCATTATCAAATATTTATTCTCTTAGATTTTAGATGGTGGAACTATTCGATATATAATGGTTCTTCAGGAACCTTCACCCTAACTTGAGCTTTACAGCTGGTATACAATTTCATTTATTATTTTGAAGTGAGAAATTTGTTTGGTAGTGAACTTCTGGTTCATAAATGTCCTTTGAACTTCTAGTTCATATTTATCTCTTGAACTTCCAGTTCATATTTACTCATTTTGAGGATCATATAATAAAATGATATTTCAGTATAATTTTTCAGTTGTATATTCTCTCGCCCTCAATGTTGAAAACATTGATACATTATAACGGCAAATTACTATTTCCGAGTATATAGATGTCTATACCTTACAGGTATGGTGAAAATTCGAATCACTCACCCATCGTGCATATTCTTGAAATTATTTGATGCACGGTCTAATTTCAAGGGTATTACATTTGGTTTCTGACCAAATCAACTATATAACGAAGTTATATGATAACTTTTCGGCTTGATGCGGAACATGTGTGACTACACGTAGTATAACATTTCCCAATAACCAATCAATGGTGTATGCATGTACTACAACATGCCCCCTAACAATCAACTAGGAGTTTACAACATGTAGCTCACAAAAATTCTTAAACTAGATAAATAAATTGACTCTCCAATGAGCATTCAATTAAGTTTCATATTATTACTCTTCGCATCGTACCTGATCCTGGATGGTCTAACCGGTCATACCAAATAACAAACTTATCGTAAATCTCAAACTTCAGGTTTGATACAAATATGTATATATTTCAAGTAATAATACATTAGCTCTTGGAGAGCCTTCAATTGACATTGTTACATTATTTTCATATATTAGCTCTTCAGGAGCCTCCAATTGAAATTGCTCACGTAATAATTAACTCTTCAAGAGTCTTGATTTAACATTGCTGTACTACTGTCAAATATTAGCTCTTCTAGAGTCTTCAATACTTTTGTTATATTACTGAAAAATGCTAGCTCTTCGAAAGCCTTGAAATCAATTTTGTTTATATTATTGAAAAATATTAGCTCTGCTGGAGCCTTCAATAATTTTGTTACAATATTATAAAATACTAGCACTTCCGGAGCCTTCAATAATAAATCTGTAGTTTTGTTTTATCGTAACTATAAATTTATTCAATTAACTTGACCGAGATCAATAAATAATTTGTACATATAAAATTTATATGATAACAATCACCACTTCAAGGGTGTGATAATAGACCCTTTATATATTTGACATCATCGGGTATAAAAATACCACCCCACCTCAATAGTAACAATGTTATTCAATATATAAGGTACTTATGCACCTTTAATTGATCGTATGTATTTCAAAACAAAACATGTATATTGAAGTCATATTATTCAACTTGTACGACTTCAGTCTCATAAGTGATCCATAAGATTCCATATGTCTTATTTTCAATACAATGAGGACTAGTATTTTTTTTACTAGTGATAACAAGATTTCTTTGTATTTCGATACATAGCCAATTCTTCCAGGCTGATCGCGAGTGTAATACTCGAAAATAAATATTTCACAAGTCTTCTGGTCTGATTGGGAATATCAATAATCTAAAGATATTTTCATCACTTAAGGGATGAAATATTTATTTTTTGAACGATGATCTTCTAGAATATTCTTCTGTGCCTTGATCTAAAAATCAAGTTCATTTAATATAATTTTTTTGAGATTTATGTATTCGATAATCGTCTTCTGGACCGATTAATTTCAATATTATGTATAACGCATCATAGATAACAACATAAGTAATACGCATAAAGATTATATATAATAAAGGGCAAATGGCACCATCGATCACCCAGTTTATCTAAAAATTCCACTTCGATCACTCTATTTTAGTTTTGTTAATATTCTATCACTCAATTGCATACTTTTGCTAAAAATACATCACTCCACATCTTTTCCAACTTTTGGACCATTTTGTAAGTTTTTAACTGAAATATTTTAGTCTTACTATTAATCATTACCTTCTTCCCTCCACTTACTTTTTTCCAACTCCTTTTCTCATTTTTCATTTCCATTTTCACAAAACCATAAAAACCCACCAAATCAATACTGCTCCTAGATCAAAAAATAAGCTTACCCCTCCTGCTTTATCGTCCCCACTCCTTCATATATTCTGTAATGGAGTTTGACAAATCGAAATTGAACTATGAAGTATGAAGTTGAATCGACTTACATCGTTAACATTCGGTATATTTGTTAGGTGCTAATGTTTCAGGTGTTGATCCAGAGAAGTTGACAGATTTGGCATCTTAATTTTCTTTTCTTTATGCCTTCTTCTATAAAATAGACGAAAAGGAAACTGGACAATAATTTTGGGACAAGGATTTTAATTTTGAAGAATCTGGATAGTTGTTTCTTGACAATCATAGTTGGGGTTGGGGGTAGGGTAAGGGCAGTGGGTGACTGGGTGTTTGGTGAAAATGGACATGAAAAATGGGGAAATGGGTTGGAGAAAGGATATGGGAGGAAGATGTTAAAAGATTAAAATGACCCAGTTAAAAACTTACAAAATGGCACAACAGTTGGAAAACGTAGAGTGATGTTTTTTTAGCAAAAGTATGCAGTTGAGTGATCAAATATTAGCAAAACTAAAATAGGGTGATCGAAATGGAAATTTTAGATAAATTGGGTGATCGATGGTGCCATTTGCCCCATAATAAATCAAAGTGATGTTTAAATTATACATAATATGAAATGAGATACCCTATGATAATTAATATGTAATACAATATGAGAATTTTATGTACGGCAACATATATAATTGACACGTATGTAACTAATTAATTTATCGATAAATTTTCCAGATTTAGGCACATTAATTTACCTCTAAACCTTCAAGATTTAGGTCTTTGATAATCGTCTTCTGGACGGTGATATAATTATCGCATTAATTTACAGATAAATCTTCGGAATTTATATATTTGATAATCGACTTCTGAATCGATTTATTATAACAATTTTGACATTGTTATAGAACATATAATTGTCATATGGACAAATATAAATTGTCATCTGGACAAATAAAAACAAATTGTATTCTGGACAAATATAAACAAATTGTCTTCTGGACAAATATAACAAAACTTTAATTACGACATAAAATTGTCTTCTGAGCAAATTATCTTCCGAACAAATATAAATCGTCCTCTAGACAAATATAATAAAACTTCATTATGACATATAATATAAATTTGGACAAAGAAAAATGAATTGTCTTCTGGAGAAATAAAAATGAATTATTCTCCGGACAAATATAATAAATACATACATATTGTCTTCTGGACAAGTATAAATTTTCTTCATGATAAAAGTACCTTCAATAAATTAAATAGGTACAGCATATAAAAAAATTACTCCAATTTTATGTAGTAATAAAAATCAAATATGGAAGACACTATGATATAAACAACTATACAAACCATAATATATGATATATTACAACATTGGAGAAACCCTCAATATAGATGAATAAAAACGATTTCGGTGCTGTATTATTACTTTATCATGTCTGTATTGTAAGTCAACCCACATTAGGTTCAAAACTTCTGATTGAAATTTGCAAACCAAATAATATATTTACATATGGTATAATATACATTTACGAAGCCAATAATCTGTGGCCTTACAAGTCTAGGTATAACAATAATGTAATACTACGTATATAATACTACTCTACGTAATACTGCGTAGAGTATACCTCAGTTGATTAGTGAATCATACTGATAACGTGTTATGAATAAAGTATAATATAGAAAATAAACAAGATAGCGAGAAAAATATTATCTTATTGCCTTCTACAAAAGTGTATTCATACAACATGAGAAGTACAATTATTTATAGGCCCTTTTCTAGTACATGAAAGGTTAAAGAACTAATGAGTCATTAAGGCAAAGTACCAAAAACATTCATAATATAAATATTTATAACATTTTTTTTTTAATAAATTTTACGTGATTACATACGAATTTTGAGAATATTTCAAACAGTCATTATGTGGAATTTCACTGGTGTCGTGTTTCATTCATCATTAGTTGAATTTCAATAGTTCTGGGAATTTGAAAGTTTATTTACACAAAAATGATAAAAATATTAAAATATTTCAAAAAGAAGATAAAAATGATTATTGTAACTTATGCTCAATAGCTAGATTATAATTTCCACTCTATAATATTTTAAAAACTTTTATGATACAATTTGAGTAGAAGTAGAAAAATTATCAATTCCAAATATATACAGGCCAAATAATAAAGAGTTTGAATTCAAATTTCCTATGAAACTAAATTTGTAATAGTATAAAAATAATTAATACATAACCTCAAGAATCCTGAACATTTGATTAACCCCATCAATAATGAGTGTTGTTAATTCTGTTGACTAGAAGTGAGGTAATGTTATTCTTCCTAACAAAATAAGAGAATCATGGATAGGTTCCTAGGCTATGAAACCTTTGTATAGTGAGTATAAAAATTTAAAATGCTAAAAGCTACTCTTTGAAATCTAATGATAAAAATATACTCAATATAAAAATAAGAGTATACGTCTTAAAAGCTTATATTGTCCTTACCAAATACCAAATGAATAGAAGTGTGGTCTAATTCTATGGAAATTGAAGTAGTAGTTATTAGTGATTTTCACGCCCTACAACACTCACTTTCACGCGTAGGAGTTAATTTTACTAGTGATTTAACAATGTCTAATGGACAACTAGGAACGATTGACCCCATATTTTTATTATATTGATAACATTGGCACCTCACTACCATTTTGTGGGATTTATTAAAAATGTTGATACCTTTAAAGTAAGGGCTCCGATTTCTTGCTTTGGGGACTGATGTTGGATGTTAACGCGGAATTTTGTGGGATTTATTGAACATACAAAGACATGAACTCCTAGTTTAGATTGATATGATCTTATTATGAATCTTTTTATTAGAATTTCTATTAATGTAGAAATTACACAATTAATCCACTACGAACATATAGAGCCACATGAATAGGGAGTCCGGATTCGGTGCATCAATAATTCGGTGCACCCGGTGCATCAGGTACCCATTTAAAGGTTTTACGTGGGTACTGTACCCACTTGAAACTTCATCATTGGTACTTGTACCCAAATTGTACTATAACAATGGTACAATACCACATATTTATTTTGGATTGATAAATATGTGGTATTGTACCATTTTTATAGTACAATTTGATACAAGTACCAATGATGAAGTTTCAAGTGGGTACAGTACCCACCTGAAATCTTTAAATGGGTACCTGATGCACAAGATGCATGGAAGTATTGATGCACCGAATCTTTTCACATGAATAGGCTAGGTGAGTTATTAGGCTTTACCAATTAATTATGGCTTCCCATATTAGATATAGTACAAATTAAGAATTATAGTTATTTGTACACACTTCAACATGTACAATTATTTTGTCATACCGTAAGATCATTGAGTGTACAATAATAGCAAACATCAAAGCTATCAATAGATTATAAAACATGCTACAAAATATTGTATATATTTATTTGTAAGTTAAAAATGCAAATAATGTAAATAAATTATTTTGACCAAAGTAATTAAATATTAGGGGACTTGATTAATTGAATAGTTTTTCATGAGCAGTGGTAATTGAAAAGTTAGATAGTGGGATTTTCTTTTTCAATCCTTTTTTGGGAAAAAGAGGGGATATTTAGTTTTTTGTATATAAATTGTTATTAATTTCAAAATGAGAAATTATCATGCAAATTTTTTGGGTTTTAGGCACATTTAGTATAAATATGGGTCAATTCACATTATCACAAAATAAGAGATATTATAAATGAGATGAAGAGGAAGTAGATGGTGGATCATGTCCGATGAAAGAGTACTAGTTATGTATATGAAGGGTTTTTCTTAAAATGTGTTCTTAGGGTACAAGTGAAGCACCGATAACAAAATTCAGCATACATAAACAAGCAAGGTATGATACAAGGGGGGAACTACCTCTTTCGGAATGATGGTTCGAAATATGTATTAAACTTTCTATCAGTCTAAAAATATTGATAGTTATATTTCATTTTTTTCATTGTCGAGTCTGACCAAGTTGACCACAGAAGATGACTTTTCCGGCAAAACCTCAATTCTCGCCTCCAATTTCACTCAGTCGAAGTTTTTTCCACCGATATTTGTATTTAAAGAGATAGATTATTGTGATTATTTATGAACACTTGTACCGAAAAACACCTCAAAATTGCTGATTTCAATCGATTACAACTATTTCCAGCTCTAAAAACAATAAATAACCAACTTCTAAACGAAAAGGCAACAATTTCGATATTAGGGCTAATTGTACCAAATATCACTAACTCATACTAATGTTTCACTTCAATCATCTATTTTAAACGTACTAAAATTCGATCTCTTACACTGAAAAGTTTGTTAAAGTTTAGTTACATTGATTTGAGGATTTGGGCCATGTTTTAAAATTCTGTAATATTTTGGACCATAACTTAAAATAAATAAAAATATGGGCTACCTTTGTAATTAATTTATTAATAAACAAATTGAATAAAGCCCACAGATCCCATCCCCAACTCCCCACCCCACCTACCCAATTCGTCTTCTTCCACGAAATCAATAACTACTCCATAGCCAAACCTTCAAAATCTCCCTCCTCAACCAATACAATTTGCAGAAATCAAAATCACAGTCGCGATCCCATAATATAACAACTTAGCAAGTTCATTTTCTTCTTCTTTCCTCCCTCATATAAGCTAGACAATCTTTTTTACAAAATTAGTGATAGTTCAAATGAACCACCTTAAACACAATGGAGTCCGCCACTGGTAACATATTTTAAAAAAACTTCTTTCTATATCATATTTTGAATGTAAATTGATTATCAAATATTTTTCTTTATTGACTTTTTAACATGTGACTTAAGGGCACATTTTAGAAAGGCATATTTTAGAAAAGCCCATAAAATATTACTCCCTCCGTCCCTAAATGATTGGTACATTTTGACTTTATGGTCAAATTTTAAAATATTTGATCAAGAATTCTCATTAAACGAACGAGTTATTTTGAGGGAATGAGTAAGTTTTCTCTCAACCGTTAGGAGAGAGAGTCCCATACAGTTACTAACAAAAAATAAACTAAACAACAATGGAGTGTCTCCGGGAGCCTCCAACTCTCATGAAGGTGGTGAAGATGACTAGAGAGAGGCGGTGATCAACAATAGTTTTCCGGAGGGTCCAACTCTTCACAAAACCTACGCAGCAGCTCTAGGAGAACAAGGAAACGGGAGAATGAAGTTGACCTACATTTCGCGGAAGTGGTCAACGACAAATCGGTGGTGAAGTATCAGTCTATTGACGTTATGCCAGGAGTTAATCGCTGGAATTCATCTGTATTTGGGTATTTCATGGGAATTAAACCTAATTTTGGTGCAATTGAAGGTTATGCAGAACGAAATTGCGAGAAATTCAATTTTAAGAAATGCTTCAAAGTGTCTGCTGGAGTCTATTTGTTCCAATTTCGTGATGCAGAGAGTCAAGATGCTATGCTTGATTCACGGCCCTGGTTGTTTGCTAACTATCCTATTGTGCTCAAACCTTGGTCCCCTGAGGTAAAAATGGAGCGAAGGGGAGAGGTGAAAATCCCGGTGTGGGTTCGAATGCCTTACTTGAGCCTTCAATTTTGGAACGCTGAAATGTTTAGCAAAATTGGTAGCTACATAGGCACTCCCCTGTTTGCTGATGAAGCTACTTCGAAGGTGTCTCGCATCGCTTATGCCAGATTGTATGTGGAGATAGATGCTGCAAATGACCTCCCATCAGAAGTTGCTTTGGTGAATGAAACGGGTGTGGAGTTTATGCAAAAGGTGGAGTACGAATGGATCCCACCTAGGTGTTCTCATTGTTGTGTCTATGTGCATGACCTTGCTCATTGTCGATATGGAGGCACTGTGGGAAGACCAGAGGTGGGGCGGAAGCTATGGGTACCAAAGCCTATGGTGGAGGCAGTGGAGACGGTTGTTCACGAAGAAGTACCTAAGAAGCCCGATAGTGTGCAACCAATTGGTGAGGACTGCATTGTTGATAGCATAATTGTTAGGCCAACTCCCACAATAGAAGTCCCAGTCAACACCAGAAATGCCTTTTCTGCCTTAGAGGTGGATATTGAGCATCATTTGAATGGCACAAAGAGATTGACCAAATATTTACAGGTTTGTGTTTCTCGGAGCAGCAGCAGCCGCAGCAGAGGCAGAGGTGGGAAGACTCCTACAGTTGCCATCCCAACAAGGAGAAAGAGGAGAGGGAAGGAAGTGATTAGTCCACCACCCTTAGTATGAAGATCAAAATATGGAATATGAGGGGGATGAATTGTGTCTAAAAGCAATTCAGCCTTAAAAAACATTGTACAGGTTTTGATTTGGTATGTTTAGTTGAAAATAAACTTAGACATAATACAGTAGATAGTATACTTACGAATATGTTTGGTGAGTGGAAATGGGTACATAATATCATCCCTGAAAAAGTGGGAAGGATTACTGTGTGTTGGAATCCTAAAACTGTAGTGTTTGACTCTGTGAATATTGATGAGCAATACATTTTTTGGAAAGTGAAGAGTATACATGATGTGAAAGCTAAATTTTGTTTCATAGGTGTATATGGTAAAAACAGTGTGCATGGAAGAAGAAGTCTGTGGAAGTCCATTACTGACATAGCAAAAAATATTGGAGGTGATGCTTGGCTGTTAGGTGGAGACTTCAATGTTGTTACAGCCATGAGTGAAGCTCTTGGTGGTAATCCTCCTAATGTCGTGGCCATAGATGAATTTAACAGCTGCATAAGGGAAGATGAACTTGTTGAACATCCTCATCATGGAAATCAATATACATGGAGTAGGAATTGGAATGAGGATGGAACGGTAAGAGTTTTAGACAGAGTGGTATGCAACTTGAAGTGGTTTGATCAATTTAAGAACTGTGGAATTCAGGTTGCTAACCCTGGGATTTCAGATCATTGTCCACTTAATGTCACCCTTGATCAGTGTGTTCCTCAAGAACCAAAGCCATTCAAGTATCACAGCTTCTGGGCCACACATGAATCTTACAATGACATCTTGCATAGTGTTTGGGATCAGCATTATGAGGGCAGTGAGATGGACATTCTCCATCAGAAGCTAAAGCAGTTGAAGCCACTCTTGAAACAGTTAAATCACATGCATTATTCAAACATTAGCTCCAGAGTACTAGAACTCAAATTGGAACTAGAAGGTTTAAACAGCAAGATCATGACTGGCTGCCTTGATTCTCAAGTGCTCACACAAGCTGCCAATGTTGATAGTGCTTACAAAAGAATGTGCAGTGCTGAGTTTCAATTCTATCAGGCCAAAGCTATAACTAAATGGTACAAGGAAGGTGATGCAAACACCTCCTTTTTCACAACAAAGCCAAAGTACATCAGGCTAGAAACAGAATAAATGTTCTAAGAGACAAAGATGGAGTCCATGTCGAAGAGTATGAGAAGGTCAAAGAATTGATAGTGGACTTCTACAAGGATTTGTTCACTAATTTTGGATCAGCTGCTGATATTAATCAAGAACTGGATAAACTGCAGTGGCAGGCTATAAGTGAGGACAGCAAAGGCATGCTCAGCAGCTCTGGAACTAGACAAGAGATAGAGAGAGTTGTTTTAAGTATGAAAAGTGAAAAAGCCCCTGGGCCAGATAGATATACAACTGAGTTCTTTAAAGGTTCATGGGGAGTAGTCAAGGAATCTGTAATAGATGTTATTCAGATGTTCTTTGCAACAAGCTCAATGCCCAGGTTTCTAAATAACACAACTCTTGCACTCATTCCCAAAGTTCCCAATCCTCAGTGTGATAAAGAATTCCGTCCCATAGCTTGCTGCAATGTTATATACAACCCATAACAACTGTCATGGCTAATAGACTGAAAAAGACCCTGGGAGAAGTAATTGGCATGCAGCAAACTGCTTATGTGCCTGGCAGAAGTATAAGTGATGGAATATTACTAATGCAAGAGCTTGTATGTGGATACCAACGGAATGGAGGGCAGCCTAGATGTGCTCTAAAAATTGATATTATGAAGGCTTATGACACTGTTGATTGGCAATGTTTGTGGACTGTTATGACTAGAATGGGCTTTCCTTGCAGTTTGTTCAGTGGATCAAAGCATGCATCAGTTCAGCCTGGTTCTTTATCTCTGTAAATGGCAGTTTACATGGCTTTTTTAGAAGCTCAAGAGGTCTTAGACAGGGGGACCCGATCTCTCCTTATCTGTTTATCATAGTTATGGAATGCTTCCATAAGATGCTGAAGAATCATAGTGGGTTTGCATTTCACCCACTGTGCAAGGAGATTGATTTGTCTAATATCAGCTTTGCTGATGATTTGTTCTTGCTGAGCCTAGCAAATAATGACTCCATGTTAGTGATTAAGCAAGTGCTTCACAAATTTGGAAGCATCACTGGACTTCATCCAAATCTGGGAAAAAGCTCATGCTATTTTGCTGAAATTGGTAGTAGTGAAGCAACTAAACTCAGCAGGTTAATTGGTATCCCAACTGATAAACTTTCAGTCAAGTATTTGGGCATCCCATTAACTAGTAGGGGCATTAGTGCTAAGGACTGTCACATATTGGTAGAAAAAATCAAAGGCAGACTTCATGGATGGGAGGGTAAAAGCTTGAGTTTTGCAGGAAGGCTGACTTTAATTCAAACAACATTGTTTGGCATTTATAATTATTGGTGTCAAGTGGTGTTTCTGTCTAGGGGTGTGATTAAGGATATTGAGAAGTTGATCAAGTTCTCCTTATGAAAAGCAAAAGCTGGTGGCAGATATGCTCCAAAAGTAGCATGAAAGACAGTCACTCTCTCAAAAGAAGAAGGTGGATTGGGGCTTAAAGATATCCGAACATGAAATGTAGTCTATATGGCTAAACATTTATGGAATGTCTACTGTGGTAGTGAAGCCTTGTGGGTAAAATAGGTTCACACTTTCAGGTTGAAGGGACACTGCATTTGGGGCATTCAACCAAGAAGTACAGATAGCTGGAGTTGGAGAAAGCTGCTTGGAGTAAGACACAGTATGAGGCCACATGTGAGGCATGTTGTTCACAATGGCTTAGTTACCAATTGTCTTTATGACAACTGGCACAGAGAGGGGATACCTTTTGACTTCTTATCAGCAAGAAGCATTAGTAGATTGCACATTGCTCCATGTGACAGCGTTGTTATTGTAAAAGGTCAATTGGATGCAAGACAATGTAGTAGGTTGGGAGGGGATGGCCTGAAATTTGTACATGGGCTCCCTGCTCTGTTAAGTGAAGATGTTGATCAAGTTATGTGGTTTGGGCAGACAAGGCATGTAAACAGCATAGTGTGGGAACAAATTCGACACAAAGCAACTCCTGTCAGCTGGTGCAAACTTGTGTGGTTTAAGGGGCAGGTTCCCAGATTTGTTTATTGAATGGTTGGTCTGCTCTGGTAGGATGTCAACGAAAGTCAGATTAAAGCAATGGGGAGTAGTCTTGGATGATGTGTGTGTTGTGTGGTGCAAGCTGTGAAACTGAGCAACATTTATTTTTTGGGTGCCATTTCTCGATTAGTTTGTGGAGGAAGCTGCTGCTATATCTGGGTGAATATCGTGTCCCAAGTTGCTGCAATGAGGAACGTGAATGGCTAAAAAGGAAAGAAACTGGGAAATATTTCAGGAGCCGCCTTCGAAGATTGTGTGCAAATGCAGCTATTTATCACATCTAGGCAGCTCGCAATAGATTCATTTTTTAGAATGAGGCTTTGGACATAGCTAATGTAAATAGTCAATGTTTTCAGGCCATCCGTAATAGTGTTAATAGGTGGAATCGCATAGTTAGAAATCGAATCAATTGGGACTTATGTCTTAATTGGGGTTTCAATTTGGATATCCTTAAACATTAGGTGGCCTTGTTTGTAATCCTTTCATTTGATCAATAAATTGGTTACTTAAAGAAAAAAAAAAGTAAAAAAAAAAAAAATTTCATTAAACAATAATAAATAATATAGTCATGTAAGATCTTGTTAGATTCGTCTCAATATATATTTTTGAAATATCAACTTTTTATAGTTGTTTCGCATGTAGAATAAGAGATATTTACGTTTAAAATTGTATTTTGTTGGTCATGAAAATCAAAATGAACCAATCATTTATAAAATGGAGAGAATATCTATTAATTTATTATCGATCTTTTAGGTTTTGCCCTTATACCACATGCTAAGATGTTAACTGAAGAAGATATTTCATAGAAGATTATTTGCATTTAAAACTTGATATAAATACTTCTTAAAATATATTCCTTTAAATTATTTCTTTCCATCTTATTCCGCCATTGCATATTTTTAAAACTCCGATTTATTATACATATATGAAGTAATGACGGAAATTGGTAATGATCTATATATGGATTAATAATAACGTTTTCACCTAAAATTATGGACTCCTTAATAACATAAGATTTCACCTTTAATTTATAATTATCTTTTCCCATATTATATACGCAAATTAGTAACGATCTATATAGACTTCTCATAATTCCCTCCATCACTAGTTTTGTTAGGAGCATTTTATTTTGTATAAATCTTAATAATTTTTAAACTTCTCATAATTCAAGTTTTATTTAGTGAAAAGTATTTATAATAATCCTCTGTTCATGACGTGTGTTCGATAATGGCATTAAGCGTATGTAATGTTTTTTTCCTTTAAAAAACCCAACCTTTAACATGCACTGGCAGCATGGAAATACCCACTCTTATTTTTCTCCATTTTTTTGAATTAAATAAGAGTCAATTATA
Source organism: Echium plantagineum (assembly GCA_003412495.2). Lineage (NCBI taxonomy): Eukaryota > Viridiplantae > Streptophyta > Magnoliopsida > Boraginales > Boraginaceae > Echium > Echium plantagineum. The sequence goes on along the minus strand of CM016567.1, from coordinate 1,404,446 downwards.
GAAATTTATTTTGAGTTGATAGTAATATTTTTTATTTTAGTTGATAGTTTCTTTATATGAGATAAATTTGAAATTATTCTATCTTATATCTCATTCTTTTTAAACCCTATTCAGAAAATATATCAATTGAATTCATTTGATTATTTTTCATTCTAATAACTTATTTTAGTTGTTAGTTACTTTATGTTAAGAGTCTATGGGGTTCCACTTTAAAACCAATTGGCAATAGAGGGAGTAGATCAAGATCTTATATATTGACCCAAAAGGGCATCGAATTCCGATGTGGGATGCGCATCTTAACACTCCCCCTCACGTGTAACCCAATCGTCGGCGGAATTTTCCTCGCCGGTATTAATTGCCGGAACAACATCGGCGGGTTACACGTGTCTCAATAAATCGAGCTTGACTTTGACACCATGTTAAGAGTCTATGAGGTTTCACTCTAAAACAAATTGGCAATAGAGGGAGTAGCCCAAGATCTTATATATTGACCCGGAAGGACATCGACTTCCGATGTGAGATGTGCATTTTAACACTTTATATGTAAATAAATTCAAAAATATGCTTATATCCCGTCGTTAACTCTATTTAAAAAATATATCAATTAAATTTGTTTAACTATTCACTTTTGTTGTTGGTTTAATGTAAATTATTGACGAAATATATTGTGCCCATTATTTTTTGTTTAAACGGCTATTAGTTAAACAAAATATTAATTCGCATAGACATTGACTGTGCACCCTCGACTAATTTTTTTTAAAGCTAGTAATATAATAAATACAAAGATATGTAAAATTGTTATATTGTGTAATGTAATATGTCTGCAATTTGCATAATTAATTTTTTAATTATAAAAAAGAGTTAGTTGAATTACATGTGTTAGATATAGTATTAAAACTTAATTTAGACAAACAACAATATTATTAAAATTTAAACTTGGTCCAAAAAAGATCTTTATTACCTAAAAATGATAAACTCAAAAGATAACCCAAAAAAAAAAAACGAAACCAAAACCGAACTGTAACCTATAAGAACCGCTGAAATTGGAACCGAGTAAAATCGAACCGATTTAGAATAATTCCTAAGAGAAACTCGACAAAATAAATTCAAATTTTATTTTAACCAAAAATCAAATCGAATCAAACCTTCCACGTCTCTAATTTATATGTAAACACATGTAAGCCTTAATCTAGAATTCTAGTTTGAGTTCCTTAATTAATACTATCAAATATTCATTTTTGATTGAAACATAAATTAGATACACTACTCGCTCGTCTACTAATTAAAATTATACTCCCTCCATCCTAAATTATTTGTCCACTTTATATTTTAGAAATCAACCTTTAAAAATTTTGTCTATAAATTCACATTAGCCGATAAGAAATAACATAGTTATATAAGATGTTAGATTCATTTTAATATATGTTTTAAAATATCAATTTGCTATAACTTTTTGTTAAGAATCTGTGGGTTCCACTCTAAAATCAATTGACAATAGAGGGAGTAGCCCAAAATCTTATATTTTGACCCGGGAGGTCACTGACTTCAGATGTGGGTGTGCATCTTAACACTTCCCCTCACGTGTAACCCAATTATCGGCGGAATTTTTCTCACCGGTATTAACTGCCGGAACAACATCGGCGGGGTTACACGTGCGTCATTAACTAGGGCTGACTCATGATACCATGTTAAGAATCTGTGGGGTTCCACTCTAAAACCAATTGGTAATAGAGGGAGTAACCCAAGATCTTATATTTTGACCCGGAAGGTCACTGACTTCCAATGTGAGTGTGCATCTTAACACTTTTATACTAATAAAATTAGCGATATTAATATTTTAAATCGTAAAAAATGTCATAACATTTTAAATCATAAGAAATAACATAGTCATAAAAAATGTCGTAAAATTAGCGGTAATCATGAAAAATTAAACACCGAAATAATTTGAGATGGAGCTAGGCCGGGAGTAGTTGATAGAGACCATGGTAAGGATAGATTAGTCCCGTCAATTGTCATTTTCTGACTGCATTTATCATTCATGCAAAAATAATTGGCCTAAAAACTAGTCATAACTCATAATTAGACGTATTCAAAATGTTTTGTTTTGCATGGATGTAAAAGTAGTTTGGTATAGGTAAAATCAATTAATTATAGTCTGTAGTTATGAGATTGATTTCAGTACGTAAAAGAATTGTAGTATGAATAGCGTAGTGAATGGAATTGTGGGAGTCCCGAGACATCAGTGTCGTTCTGCTATATAATTCTCGAGCCCAGTGCTCTTAACTTTACACCCCACCCCACCCCACCCCCCACCCCCACCCCCACCCCCACCCCCACCCCCAGTTGACTCTCATTTTCCCTGTCCCAGAATCAATGATCTCTTGTCAATTGTCATGCAATTATCTATGAAACTTGGGCAACACTATGAGTATAATTTAGGGCTGTAAATGGATACGGATTTTTATCCGAATCGTACAGAATCGCCGGATTTTTTTGCGGTTTTAAATCAATTGAGTCGGTTTCGATCTTCATTTTTAAAAAAATCGATCGGACCGGTTCGGGTCGGTTTTCTTGTAAAAAACCCGTCGGTCTAAAATATTTGATTATTTAATCAAAAAATATTTATTAATGAATTTAATAAAATTTACTATCATACCCTATATATTACTCTCAAAATGAAATATAACCTTTAAAAAAATTTATTATTATATTCTACATTGAATTTCGTAAACAATCAATTATTTTGAAAAAGTAAATTTTTTCTAAACAGACAAATATTATGAAATCAAGGGAGTACTGGTTAAACGGGTGAAATTACAATTTTATCTCACACTTGACTATCAATTAGTACACTTTCAAATAAATGCGACAAAATAATACTCCCTCCATCCCTAAATGATTGTCACATTTTGACTTTTGGTGGTCAACACATCACGATTTAAAACGTATATATCTATTATTCTAAATGCGAAAAAATTATAAAAAATTGATATTTTAAAATTATATATTGAGACGAATATAACAAGGTCTCACAAGATTATATTATTTTTTATCGTTTAATGAGAATCTATAATCAAATTTTATTATGTTTGACCAACAAAAGTTAAAATTGATAATCTTTTAGGGACGAAGGTAGTAATAAGTTTATTCTAAAATTCACAATTATAGTGTGTATAACAGATCAGATGAAACTTCTTACATTTTTATAAAAAAAAAAAAATTCTTACATTTTGTTTTAGGTTAGGACTACATGAAGACAAGCTAAGGAATCAAATATTTTTCCAAAATGAACCAAGAGCTCGGGATTACTAATAATGTTGGATGAACAAATTACCGATGGATTTTGATAATGATAGAACTATTTATCAAGAAAAAGATAATGATAGAAGTAATTTTAGTAAATGGATAAGTTAATAGAGTTAATAAAATTATAAGAAGAAGTTATGGAGTGATTAATCAGCAACTCCTAACTATTAATAAAACAATTTTATAGGTTATAGTTCTTGCTCTTCCAATTTGTTATATTTTGTTCAGAGTGGTTCCACAGTGTAGATTTAGTCATTGTAACGTGGGAAATAAATTCTTTTGAATAACTTTAACTCCTTCGAGTAGAGATGAAATTTATTTGAAGGAGATAATGTTCGCATAAGTCTTGGTTAGGTGATGTTTTCTGTTATAAAATATGCGAAATAGACAAGAATTACTGTAAATAAATGCAGAATGTGCAACACAAATTTAACATGATCTCCAGTGGTGAATCTAGGTATTTTAGATTCGATAATCAAAATTGATAAATTATTTAAGTGATGGTTCAAAATACTTAAATATATTGAAATATTTACCGGAACATATGAGTTCACAAATATTCTATGGGTTTTGCTAGGCTACTTCTGACAGAATCACGTCAATGAAGTAAGAAGCACAGGTCAGCCTATCACTACAGTTATTTTATTACTCCACCCAATCGGAAATACTCCCTCCATCCCTTTTTATAAGAACCATTTACTTTTTCACGGTCTCCGAGACACGACTTAAAACGTAAATATTTTTAATTTTACATGTGTACAAATTATAAGAACTTGATATTTTAAAAATATATATTGAGAGGAATCTAACAAGATCCAATATAACTATATTATTTCTTATCGGTTAATAAAAATTTACGGTCAAAATTTTCGAAGTTTGACCCAAAAAGTCAAAATGGTTCTTAAATAAAGGGATGGAGGGAGTAAATGTTTTTCAAGATATTTTAATAATATAAAAAAAGACGTTTTTTTACATAAAATCAATGTATAATATACCATTTTTTTTCTTTAATATCCCTATTTGCATAAAATAACTCAAAAAAAGTAATGATTGCATCATATAGTTAAGTGATAATTGAATTATTAATGATTGTTTTATAGGGGCATAGATGGAAAGTGTGAATGTAATGATTGTTTCTTAATTTGTGTGAAATGTCTAGAAAGACATTTGTTTTGGATTGGAGGGAGTATTATTTTTTTAAAAGGAGAATCATTTAATTTTATTAATACTAATAATACATTAAATCATGAAACATCGATATAATTCGTAAATTCAATGAAAGAGGCGACTAACATCAAACTAGTGAGAGAAATCATCTCTCTAACCAATTTCCATGCTAGCAAGAATGCTCGAATCCAAAACCTCCACTAGAAGTGTCAGTATGTTTGTCACTGAGACAAGATATATTGACTATCACTATAGTTATTGATAACTGTAGTTATTGATAACTATAGTTGAATGTCTTTGGTTGTGAAATCATAGTGATTATCTAACCCAGTCCAAACAGTCTGTGGAGTGGGGGGGGGGAACGAAGTTAGCGTGAAGATCCAGGAAAAGACCTTTGAAATTACAGAATCATCATGATTCATGGATCATAAGATGTTCCAGCATCTCTTTCACCTCATTCATAATGCGTTGCATCTAAATAATGGAAACGTATTTCCATAGCTTATCTTCACATATTTATGGGAAAAAAGCCCAGAATATGGGGTCGGTATCATTATCGAATGTGAGATGTGAAAATACTCCGTCTTTCCTTCCTCTTATCTTTGGCATTTAGATGTAATTTATGTTACCAGACCGGGAGTCAGTGACGGAGGATCTGAATAGGGAAAATGAGGAATTCTAGTCGTTGTCTAGACATATTTGTCCGTTACGCCTCTCTACCACGTCATTGAGAAGGTAACTAAAACTAGAAAAGCATAAATCATATAACTGCTGCAGTTATGTTTTAAGATCATCTGTTTGTCGATCGATCCCTGGAAGCCCAAAGAAGCAAGAATGGAAAGGCTTCTTACTCCGCTTGGTGCAACTATGATGACTTGAATGAGTATTTCTAGGCTCTGAACTCATCGCAGCCATAGATGCTCGTCAAGAGATGGGATTGGCTATAGAAGCAGAGGCATACAAGACATAACCGGCCAACACAAGCTGGAAATTTGCTGTAGTAGAGTTACAGCCTCCCCGGAAGAGCTCGGGATTCGCTGTAGTAGGGCTGCAGCCACCCTGGATGAGCTAAGGATTCACTATAGCAGAGTTATTGCAGTCACGGAGTCCCCGGAAGAGCGTCCCAGAATACAGACAAGAACCACTTGAATATAGAAAAGGATTCTGGAACTCCGGTTAACCTGATACCGCTATTTTAAACTTCCTACGACAGAAGTCACAATTTGGTATATCTTAAGACTATTATTCCACTACAACCTGAGAAAGGTAAGTTAAATTCCCAAGACTTAATAACTAAGTCAAAATCTTACATATCTTATTACAATATTATAATGTGTAAAACTTGAAAACAAAGATAAGGGGCAGGAGAGGGTGGGGATCAGAAAATTGATTGTACAATAAAATCAAATGGGGTAGAAAACAATACAGTTGCCCGGATGAAAGCATCATATCCAGAATCCTGACTTGCTGCCTGTATAATAAGCAACCTCTTTCTGCAGCTCACTACATCGATAGGGAAACAACACAAAACAATCTCTTACCGAATCTGTGTAGGTGAGCAGAGTAAGCCCGATGCATCAGCTCCGACCTCAGCAAGATTGCATACAGAACATATCTGCCCCAGCTGGGATGGAACGAAGTGTGCGCCACAATAAGGGCAAGTGATATCCTTCTGACCTCGATAGATTGGTATATAAGTGGCCCCACAAACTACGAAAGGATTTCTGAAATCGTAATTCAGCTGAGTAGCATCTTTCATGTTCTTTTCTGCTGCTTGCAAGACTGAACGAGCAGTTTTGTTATGCTTCTCATTTGTTGAATTGCTCTCCAAGAGTCGCCTCGCAAAGTTAGCAGCAGTAGCAAGATTTCCTGCTTTGTAACAGACGGTCATGGCATTCAACACTGCAAGTCTTAGGTGGGGAATCTGGAGGTTGCAATGCGTGAAGTAAGCCGCTAACTCCTGCTGACGGACAGGGTCTCCCTTCATTTCCCTTCTCTTGAGTTCCATCTGCATAGCTTGGGCATATTCCTTTGCAATCACAATTAGTTCCTTCACTTCATCCACCTCCCTCCTGGATTCAACTACAATCAGGGGAATAGTATGGAGGATACTCAGAAAAACACGCAAAGCTTCAGAAAATTTCCCTTCAGTTGTTGCCTTATAACCAGCCTTGAGCTTCTCTTCCAACTGTGAGAAATTAAAGACAAGGGATGGTGGAGCACGCACGTTGGGACTTGCTGACTCACTCCATCCCCTTTCAATAGCCACTGAGATCACTGGGGCTGAGGAGAGGGCACGCAAATAAGAGTGGCTGCCCATGTGAAGATCAACAAACAATGACTTCAAAGGAGAAAAATTCTTCACTCCCAACTGTCGGCTCAACAATCGCATTGCAGTGTCAAAATTACCTGCAGCTGCATGCTCAGCTGCCAACGAAGATTTCTGGACCCAAATCTGGCTAACTGGCATACCAGGTGTTGGTGCAACAAACACAGACGACCGATCATGTGTATTCTTGGGGGTATCAGTTTCAGGTGGCAGATCAAGATCCTCAAGATCCCACCCACCTTCGTCTTCATTTTCTCCATGCACTTCTTCATCCTCCAAAGCCGAACTAATATCACCATTCCGTAAGTTATCCACATCAACAATATCAAGACCCTCACCCCAGTCAGCATCTGCAGCATCTTCATAATCCTCATGAGCATTGTTGCCAATATTATCAAGACCACCGTGGAACATGCCCTTGGAGACTGTCAACAATGGCCAATCTCCGCCACACAATACAGGTTTAGGAGGCATCAAAAGAGAAGGAGTCTTCCCCTGAGGAATAGAAGGCACATTATCTCCTAGTTTTTCAACAAGACGATCTGCAGTTTCTTGGAGCCCGTGGGTAGATGCTGTGATATAAGCAAGGGGCAAATGACCTGCATTTTCCAATATGGTAACACGCTCTTCCACATCTCCAAGGTACAAGGCATCATGGAACTGACCCATAACATCATTCTTGACCTCTGCAATTTTCATCATTTTAGACAGTTTATCCAAATTACCTGTCACCAAGTAAAGGAAGGATAGCCTCTCAAAGTTCTTTGTCCTTTGATATGCATATTCAACTATTCCTGCATTACCCTGGCGAAGGGCTTCGACCCCAAGTCTGTACCAGTGATCTTTTTCATCAATCACTTTAGCAGAAGCAAGTGCAAAGTCGATGTTTCCACTTTCTAGAGCCAAGTTAAATCTAGTACTTTCATCCTTCACGAAATGAAGAGCAACTTCAGGGAAGCCCTTCTGTTGTAGATAGGCAATCATGGCTTGCCCACATAGCTCAGAATTTCTAATCATGCTCATCACTTGATCATACCTCTTCTTCAATAAGGACAGCTTGAATATGTATTCAGTAGAATCAATAATTATGGGACGATTTTTTCCATCTCGGTCCAAGCAAAATATGGTATTTCCATATATCTTTGTAATATAGACAGGAATATCCAAAGTCTTGATAATTCCACTATCCCCATTAGGTAGGCAGTACTTAAGGTGGGTCAACGTTGTATAGATAAACACACCATTTTCATCCCAGGCTCCACTCTTTACACGAATTGTCTCATGAAGAGTGCATCTGAGCACAAGCTTCTTATCAGCTATGACAATGGAGTGTTTACTCAACAAAGCAACACTTTCCATGTCATGTGACCAGACAACATACCTGACGAATGACGTCTGAAGATCACCAAGAATAATCCTCTGTTGGAGGTCAAAGATGACAACTCTATCCTCTGCCCTGCAGAGCACACTGCCAGTGCCTGCATAAAAAATGGAATCTGTAGCAATTGGGAGAGGACTTTTCTTCACAACCTCATTCTTGAGATTCTTGACCAAGACACTGTTGCTGCTCTTCTCTAGAACAGCAAATCTGTTCCTAGCAATAAAAATAGCTGGCCCTCCAATGCCTCTTCTTGCTTCTTGAGCAGTATCACCTCTACCATAGCTGTCTTTAGGGACAGTGTAGAGTTCATAAGATCCACCCTCAATGTCAGAACAGATTAGAACAGCATTCTCAGTAGGGCTATAAGATAGAGTTTTAGGTCCTTGATTCAGACCACTTGAACCAGGCCTACGAATTGGTACCACCTGAGTGTCCTTCTGAGTAGAAAATTCAAAGATGCGCAAGAACCGATCTCTAACATAGAATAACGAATCCCCACTTATAGAGAAAGCGGGACGCTCTCTCTCCAATTTGAATACTATCATGCCACTGTCATGTCCTGCTGCCATCAAATTCATCTCAGGGTGAGCTGTAAGGATCCAAAATCTATCATGCTCCCTTCTAAAAGTTTGTAGGCCAGTCCTTTTCGTAGCATCCCAAACACGTATACTCTTATCTTCTGAGTTGGACACAATGATATCTTGCCTTGCATGGAACAAAACACATGATACATTGTTCATGTGTCCTCTCAAGGTGTCCACTTCCCAAGCTTTTGTATCTGTAGGGTAAGAAATAATACAAAATCATTAGTCTTTAGTGTTTAACAGTTGTACTACGACATATGATTACTCCAAACCCAAAACACACTTGAGTTCAAACTAACATGGATTATTGTTAAACAAGGTCATCTGTAACTTCTATATAAACATGAATGATACAAATAGAATTGCAAAAGGCAAGCAGCTGCATAAAGAAAACTTCGTTGTCTCATATTCTCAGAAACGATAAAATGTTCCACTTAGTGACCTCATTAGAAGCACATAGAAGGAGAATTACTGTAGCCACACCCCAGCATTTTTATTACCACTATTTTTTAAATCAAGTTTATTAATAAGTGGGACCTAAGGCTATCAATATGCATGTGCAGAATAGAAAACCATCAACTATAATATATATCTTGCTGTATCACTTTGCTAGATGGTAGTGTTAGACAATGTTTACAGAAGTTAGCTTGCAACTTGCAAACCGTACATGATGTGCCTTATGAGCACACACAACATGCCATACAAGAAAGGAAGTAATTAGAATAGGATAATTAGGGGTTTACCATTCATTCTCCAGATTTTTACTTGTCTATCATCTGCACCAGATACAATCAGAGGAAGGGTTGGGTGAAATGAAGCCCAATTAACTCCTCTATCATGACCCTCCAACACATACTTCACAACAGCATCGACTCCACCAAAGAAATCCGAGTTCATCTGACCCAATCTCAAGATATCATCAGCAGGGGAAACTGACTTTTTCCTAAGGGCACTAACGTCCCATACTCTAACAGTCTGATCCAAAGAAGCTGACACGACAAGATCTTCCTTGGGATGGAAAGAGGCACACATGACATAGTGGTTATGACCAGTCAGGACAGATATACAAGTCCTGGACTGCCAATTCCATATCCGAATTGTCTGATCATCACTTGCACTAACGATCCAAGGGGATTCATGGTGAAAATGAACTGTCCTAATGTAGTCAAGATGACCAAGAAGGGTAAACAAACACCTGTGCAACTTGTAATTCCAGACCTTGATTTTGTAATCATCTCCTGAAATCATATGGATAACGTTATAACATAAACTATTTCAAGCAAAAAACTTATGTGGAAGTTCAAAGATTTTATTAAAAGTGAAAACACTTCAATAGAACTTGGTTAAATCTTTATTTCAGAAATATGACCAATATGTCAATATCAAACAGTTATTACACACACTCAGTATACAAATGACATGATGTCAACATTTAACAAGTTTTGCTAGAATAGTACTTCATCCATCCTTATTTACATGACAGTGGAAATACTATTGTTGTTATCATGGATTTCTATGTTACAAACAATATATGACAAAATCAAATGATTGTCAGAATAGCAAACACTACATTTAGAGTAACATCAATGTCATCTATAGTTTAAGAGCCGAAGGTAGGGAACCAAGAAACTTCAAAACCACCTATAACTACTGTCAATAAGAATAGCAGTACATTCCATTCATATAAGAAGCTAAGGAGGAAGCCAACCAAAGAAATTAAATGAAATAGATGATGGGGCGACTTTCCCTTGTTTTGTTTAGCCTTCCCTGTGAAATCAAAGAAGTTTATAATATAGCTCGTTGTCATAGATGATAATTACTGTTCATGTTACAAGTTAATATAGTTTTATTAATATCACTAATATTTTCTTCTATTCCGTCAGTTTACATTTGCCATATCAAAATTTTGTTTACATTTACTATATTATATGGAGTACTTTGTATCTCAAAAAAATTGGAGGTGCATTACTTGGTCAATTGTAGGAGTTAACTAAATGAATATGTTATGCTCTCCCTTAAGTAGATCTCACAAGGATGAACTCTTAGTCAGGTGTCATTTACAACGAAAAGAACTGCATTTATCAGTATATAATCACATAGATGGTTTAGAAATTAATTATCAACAAGTTCATATTGTATTGATGCCGATTAGCACTCCTTATTTAGTACGCTCTTCAAAGTGAGTTTGAGATTAAATTGCTCTCGCAATCATTTTTAAGATTGCTAAAGGATAAGAAGTTAAGAACTACAACATATGTTTATAAAAGAAACCTTTAAGGTGTATCAACTTTAATTAAGAAGTAAAATCTCATCAATAACGATATTCAATCTTCATTTGACTATTATCAATCTTAATTTGACTATTGAAGTTTCCTTTCAGTTACCAATCTTCATCAACTATTCAAGATGCATTTAAGTATAATATATCACTAGTTACCACTGTAACCAAATATGCTCGTAAATCTAAATAGATTAGGCAATTCTAAGCAGATTGAACTGAGATCATAACATCATATTTCAGCACAAAGTTATCAATCTTCATTTCTCTAATCAAGATGAACATCATCATATTACCTCACAAGGCACCACAGTAATAATGAAATACACGCACAAAATCTAAACAGATCAATCAATTCAAGATCTCATCGATCACAATATCAGATCAAAATACGCAAACAAATTGAACTAAGATCATAACATCAAATTTCAGCATAAAACTAATCAAATTAAGCGTGTCAATTTAGCCTACAAAGTTCGCTAATTTTCACTATGGTAAAGCAAACTTGACATCCGTTTGAGGGAAAGTTAGTAAGAGATGGAAAATCACGTGAATGACGAAATCGAATCCAAATATACAAGGGATTAAAACTTCAATGAAACTGGACAATCTTTTTAGGACAAATCAATCAAACCAAAATCAAACTAATGAATTAAGTTCCAAGCAAACCTCCCGAGACGAAAAGCGGCTGCGATTTATGAAAATGCACGGCACGAACCGGCCCATCATGCTCATCAAAGCGGTCAATCAAGGTCCCCATACGGTAATCCCAGAGCTGGATGACGCCACTGTGTAGTGAAGCCAAGATCCATGGCCTCTTCGTGTGGAAACTCAATCCCTTAACTCGATTACTCTTTGTCTCAAACTTCGTCAGCATTTTCCAAAATCAACCAATCAAAATCCAAACTTTAATTGTTAATTGAAATAATAGTGATTAAGATTAAATGGGATTGGGATTGAATCGAGATTCAAACCCTAGGGGGAAGGGGAAGAAGAGGGGGTAGATCCAAATTGATTGTTTGAAAATTAATTGTCCCAAATTAATTGTCGCATTTGAGCTATTTGATATTGTAAATTGTAAAACGTGAAATGAATGTTCGATTTCGATATTGGATCCAGATTACATAACAGTGGCAGCTGAGTTTCTATATCCACACCCCCTGATCTGAGTTTCTAAATACTACGAGTAGTATTTTTTATGATGAAATGACTATTATGTCCCCCTATAGGTAAGTGTAATATTTTATAAAGTTGAGTTCAGGGACAAAATAGTCATTTAACTCATCAAAACTATTTGGGTGCGTATATAGAGTGCTTTTTAGGTTGAGTATAAGTACTATTTTATTTCTAATTCATGTTCTCTCTTAGTAATGTTCTTTTTGATAAGTTTTATTAGGGGTATAATAATGATTTCGTTCACTTTTGTTTATTGTTTCGAACTGGAAACAACTGACAAATAGTCAAATAGTGACAAAGAAGAATAAAATTACTATATTACCTAAGGCCACGAGAGATAAGAAAGGTCATCAATGAGAAACATTCCCTTCAGAATTTGCCTATTTTAGTTGTAGTCGTAGAGTAAAGAATTTGGTAAGTAGATAGTTTTGAACTCACTTATCCTCATTATCATAACAAAATCAACTTTCAGTTGTCGAGTGTTAAAATATGTTCCCTCACATATAGGAAGTAATATACTAGTAATTTTTATAGTATCAAATCGAAATGGTGAGATTATTTAAGAGAAGTAATATACTAAATTTTAAATTTTTATTCCAATAAAATAAATTTTATCTTTATCTATAAATATTAAAAAAATAAACAATATTCATCAAATGTTATTTTTATTCTATTTCTTATTATGAGCTAAGAGATTAAGTTAAAAAGAAGGTTAACAAATTAATGTGCAAGTTCAAACTTATGCAAACTCTAACTTTGAAGCTACCATCATATCAGCTTTAGATGTGGTTTCTCTCCAACTTCTCTATGAAATTTGTGTGAAGTAATTGAGCCAATTATAGTCTTCAAAGTTTTCTAAATTTTAAATTTTAAATATTAAAAATTAGGTGGTACAAACCATCTTCCAAGTTACATAACAATTCTTCTCTTTTGAGTTAATCGAATAGCCTAGTGGTCCGTTTGGATTGGGGTGAATCAGGGGGAGGAGAGAAGAGAATCAGGGGAATCAAGGAGAATATATTTTATTGTTGTTTGGGTACCATGATTTTGAACTAGGAGAATCAGGGGGAATCAGGGAGAATATTATATGTTAATGCTTAATATTGTATTCTCCTTGATTACCCTTGGATTTGGAGGGTAGAGATTTTGAGGGGAATGAGGGGTAATGGGGGTGAATCAAGGGGAATAGTTTCTCCTAGGGTAGAAAATTATTAGGTTCCCAAACACAAAAAAAAGCTAAATTCTCCCTGATTCCCCTTGATTCACCCCAATCCAAACAGACCATAGTGGAAAGGCTCTTGCTAGTGACCAGAAGGTCCTGGATTCGGTGCTCACCTCATCGCTAATTTACAAAAAGAAAAAAAATTCTTCTCTTTTGATATAACTAATAATTAATCGGGAACAATACGCGACTTAACTATACCTATTGTGACCAAATATGGTCTACCTCTCTACATTTTTTTAAATTCTAAAGTATACGATTGTGTCTGCACATCAAGCTTTTACATGTGACCTTTCCACCATTATTTTTCATTATGATATGCCTAAGCACCATTTAAATTCTTATCGTACTCTCAGTAGTCACTAAATCATTGCAGCCAAAATAAATGAGATTAGAAGAAAATTAAAATATATTTATAAAGTTCAATTGAAATCGAAAGCTCATAAAGAAAACAACCTTGTTGCAACAACAATTAAACATTACCTTGTCATCAAATATGCCAAGTTGACCAATGAAATTACATGTGAATGAAACATACAAACAATGAGTTCATTGGGCCAAACTGAAAGTAGTAATGTATTTCGATGATCTTTACATACACTGGAAGCACCTATTTATACATAAAGATGTTATGCTAGTTAGGGTTACATGTGGGCAAAGCTCGATACAATAAGTGTGTAACCTAACCTAATAATATAAGGACTCTACGTACAATAATATATGCTAATACACCGCCGCAGTCGGAGCGGGAGGAGGTCGGACGCTGAGACTGTCCCGAAAATCAGTAAAAAGTACATGTGGAAGTCCCTTTGTGAATACATCAGCGATCTGATGACGAGAGGGGACATGAAGAACTCGAACCTGGCCGAGAGTGACTTTTTCCCGGACAAAATGAATATCAATTTCAACATGTTTCGTCCGCTGATGCTGCACCGGGTTCTGTGAAAGATAAATAGTAGCCTTGGTCAGAGGGTGATGCTGTTGGAAATTGATGTGTCAATTTCCTCAATTAGTGCCCGTGAACTATATCATCTATATATACGGTTCAACAACCGATAGTTATCTGAACTATCAGTAGTCTCACCCGAGATAATGTCGGGGGTCATCGAATGGTAGACTAGGCTCTCACGATGATCTTCGGGATTCGTGTATACGGTCTTATACGTTGAATCCCGATGCCTTCGTTACTCGGGCTATGAGGTCACACACGTAACAATTACCGAAGATACTTTCGAGTAGTGACCCGAAAGTGAATAAGGGATTTGATCCATATTGAGGAATTTCGGTTCGATCGAGATCGTGTCCCGACCGAACCGATGGTGCGCCCGGAATTGGTTCCGGACACACCATTTGGGGTTTATGTATATATATATGTGAGATATATATATATATATATATATTATCATTTATTGAAATGATTTAATTAATTAATGAATTAATTAAATAAGATATGATTTAATTAATTAATTAAGATTAATTAATTCCATCATTATGAATGGTTGACATCTTGGTGGCTACTTTATGCCTTGGGAAGGCTTTGTAAGTCTTGGGAAGAACTCTTGTAAGAGAATCTTCCATGGACCAAGAGGCATTAACCATATGGATGGTTAATGTGTTTGTTTAGTGTATAATGTGTTTCATCATCCATTCTATATCATAAGATGATATAGAATGGGTAGAGAATCAAGCTAAGTATCACACAACTCTTGTTAGAGAAGACAAACAAACACACACACTTCATCTTCAAACCCTCTAGCAAAACTCTAAGTGTTAGAGTATAGAAATTGTTCTATAGTTTGCTATAGTAGTTAGACTACACACTCCTCAATAACACACACTAGTCCAAGTGTGTCTTATTGCTATCTAAGGTATTGGTGTGGACTATTTCATATCACCTTGGTGATAGAAATTTCTTCAAGAAGAAAGCAAGGAGCAAGGTGTGGGGATAAGCACTTGAAGATCATATCGCTTCCGCTCACGCTTCAAAGGTATATCTTTGTAGCCACACTCTTTGTTTATGTTAGTTGTAGCATATTCACACTATCTTTAAACATATACTTCTATGAGCTAGTTCTATTGTGTAAGTTCTAACGATCAACGAATTAGGGTTTTCTAGACATATGAACTATCGTAGTTCATTGTGTCTTGCAACCCCGGAATATTCCAGCAGATGCAACTCGAGCAGGAGGTTGTGAAGCCAGCAAGCTTCTGACACAATATTGGCGACCCCGCGGTATTCCGCC
Organism: Echium plantagineum; assembly: GCA_003412495.2. NCBI lineage: Eukaryota > Viridiplantae > Streptophyta > Magnoliopsida > Boraginales > Boraginaceae > Echium > Echium plantagineum. The sequence continues at coordinate 1,388,760 of CM016567.1, read as the reverse complement.
TCAGCACTGGAGCGAGATATAGTAGCCTGACGCTTGGAAGACCAAGAAATGAGGTTATCGCCTAAGAAGTTGCAATAACCTGAGGTAGATCTCCGGGTATCTGGGCACCCTGCCCAATCTGCATCAGTATAAGAAATCAAAGAGCAGGATGCGGATTTATACAAGTGTAACCCATAATCGATTGTCCCTTGGACATAACGTAACACCCGTTTGAGTGCTGACATGTGATCAGTCATAGGAGCATGCATATGTAGACAAATAGCGAGTGATCGGATGCACTGTGAGTGAACCCAATAGTAGAGGCATAAACAGCAAATCGATGATACCAAGCCCGAGGAGCTTGTTTGAGACCATATAATGACTTTCGCAGACGACATACATAATCAGGATACTCAGGATCCCGAAAACCCAACGGTTGATACATATAAACTGTCTCATGTAAGTCACCGTGAAGAAAAGCATTCTTTACGTCAAACTGATGAATAGTCCAGGATTTGGACAATGCTAAAGTGAGAACAGTGCGAATAGTGGCAGGTTTAACCACTAGACTAAATTTATCACCACAATTAATCCCAACCTGTTGTGTCTTGCCGTCCCCTACAAGACGAGCTTTGTAGCGCTCAAAAGAACCATCAGATTTCATTTTATGACGAAATATCCACATAGACCGAATAATATTGACTCCGGAAGGACGAGGTACTAACTCCCATGTATTATTTTTAATTAAAGCATCATACTCATTGTGCATAGCCATTTTCCAGTTAGGATCATGTAGGGTCGTGACAGGATTTTTTGGTATGGGCGATGGGGTGGTGGATGTGTGCATGGCGTACTTGGGATTCGGCTTGAAGATGCCGTGGGTGCTACGGGTAATGGGACGAGTGGGGGGGTTGGGGTGGATGGGAAGGGGCTGCTGGGGTGAGCTGTCGGGACTAGGAATATGTTGTGGTGAGCGTGGGCTGGTGGGGAGGTGCGCAGGAGCCTGAGGGATGAGGGGCTGCTGAGGCATGGATAGTGGGCTTGGGGAGTGAGGTGGGCTGATATGAGGAGTGGCTTGGGTAGTGGGGGAAGGCTGGAGTGGGCTTGCTGGGCTGGGCTGGGTCGCTGATGGGGGAAGTTGGGCAGGAGAGTGGGGTTCTGATGGGGAGCGAGCATGGATGGGTGATGGGGGGAGAATATAGTCTGGATGATGGATGTCGAGGTTGGCAGAGGGAGGAGATGGAGGTTGCTTAGGTAGTTGAAAGGGAAATTTGTGTTCAACAAAGAGAACATGACGACTAATTATAATTTTGTGTGTGTGGCGGTGTCGTAACATATATATCCTCGGTGATTGGTTGGATAACCAAGGAACACGCAAGGGGAGGAGCGTGGTTGGAGTCTGTGTATGGTGGTGAATGGGAATAAGGGGTAGCATAAGCACCCAAAGACGCGGAGATGATGGTAGGTAGGTTGTTTGTGATAGAGAAAATGGGTGGGGGTAAGGTAGGATAATGTTTTGTGAGGAATAATATTTAGAACATGTGTAGTGGTTTGAAGGGTATAATGCCAGAAATTATAAGGGGCGGAAGCATGAGTGAGAAGAGTACGGATAACATTATTAATGGACCGGATCGTTCGTTCTGCTTTGCCATTTTGAGGAGAGGTATACGGGCAAAAAAAACGGAAGGAGATGCCTTGGGAGGCACATAATTGGGGGAGAGCTTAATTTGTATATTCGCAGCCGTTATCACATTGAAGGCATTTAATATTTGAGTTACCTTGAGTTTTTATTAGTGCGTGAAACATGAGAAACGTGGAACATGCTTGTGATTTATGAGATAAAGGAAAGGTCCATAAGAAATCTGTATAATCATCAATGAAAAGTAAGTAGTAGCGATGACCAGAGGTGCTAGGGATAGGGGAAGTCCATATATCGCTATGAATGATATCAAAAGGTAAACAAGTTTGCGACTCAGATATATTAAAAGGTAACTTTATTTGTTTCCCGAGAACACAAGATTGACAAAATGAAGAATTACTATCACACTGTATTAAATGAGACTTGCATAGGGCATCAAAGACAGGGGAGCCCGGATGACCTAAGCGATTATGCCACAAACTGGACTCGGTACTTGAAAGGAAACACTGAGAGGAACGTAGACGCGGACTCAGGATGGATAGAGATGGGGCGGTGAGCGGGTAGAGGGCACCGGTGCTGTTGCATCGAAGAATCCTAGCACCCGTCCGAAGGTCCTTCACAGAGAAACCAAAAGGGTCAAACTCAATTGTAACAAAATTATCGGTTGTGAATTTACGGACAGAGATAAGGTTTTTAATGATATTAGGTACATGTAAGACATTGTTTAGGTGTATTTGTGGATATGGTTGGGGTAAGGAGGTGTGGTCGTGACCTTTAACTGGAACGATATGACCATTTCCAACGATAACAGTATGATTACTAGAATTAAAATAAGTAGGAAGCGTACCTCGATCAGAAGTCAGGTGAGAGGTGGCGCCCGTGTCAAGGTACCAGTTTGTGTCCGGTGGATGGAGCCCCAAAGTATTCATAGCTTGTTCAATGTCCGTCATAAAGTACGCCTGAGTGGGTGAAGGGCGTGGTCCAAGGAGTGCGGGGCGCTGTTGAGCCATTGGTCTAGTCCAATTTGTGGCTGGATATGGGCAGGGGGTTGTGGACCCGGGCCAAGGACTGTTCCAGGCCACGCTGGGAGTAATCAGGCCACGCAGGGCCTGCGCGTCTGGGCTGGAGAGGTTCGCCTGGGCCGAGCTGCTGCAGGATAGAGAATCTGATGAGCTGGGCCGGACTGCTGTTGATGGATGGGCACTGCTGCTGGACCAGTGTGGGTATTGTAGGCGGACTACTGTTGGATCTTCTTGGCCAAACCAGATTCCTCCAAAATTAACAACTCCGGGCATGATAAAATTCAGGTAGAGGGTTGGATTGACGAATTACCGTAGCGACACCATTGTAAGCGTCGGTAAGACCCGAGACAAGCTGAAGCACCAATCTGTGGTTGGGAATGGGAGCCCCGACATTACGCAGTTGGTCGGATAAATTTTTGAGTTGCTGACAATATGCAGAGGCAGAAGAAAAGTCAGCCATGTGCGTTTGGGAGAATTCCTGCTCTAAAGACACTGCCCGAGAATTTTGGTTGTCTTGGAAGATATTGCATAATCGAGTCCAGGCACCCTGAGCATCGAGGCCAGGTTCAATGATAGTGTGGAGTAGGTCCTGAGATATGGTGGCATAGATCCATTTGAGAACAATGGCATCAATAGTGGACCAACTTTCATTATAATTATCAATCGACTCATCTGGATAGGTGGGTATGATATGATGAAGGATTTTAGTGAACCGACAATGAATCTGAAATAATTCAGACCAGGTAGAATATAAATTCTTTTCCATGTCAAGAATTATAGAGACGTGAGATTGAATATTGGCGATAGCCATGGCGGGATGGAGTTTAGTAGTTTTTGGTGGGATAGTAGGGGTGGAGCCGTCCCCTGTGAGAGATGGGGAGGCTACGTGTGAGGAATCTTTAGAGGGGATGTCGGCCATTTGATTAGGGGGGGGGGCGAGATATGAGAAGGAAGAAAAATAATTGTTTTAGAGATTTAATTGGCTCTAATTACCATGAAAGTAGTAATGTATTTCGATGATCTTTACGTACACTGGAAGCACCTATTTATACACAAGGATGCTATGTTAGTTAGGGTTACATGTAGGCAAAGTCCGATACAATAAGTGTGTAACCTAACCTAATAATATAAGAACTCTAATAATATAAGGACTCTACGTACAATAATATATGCTAATACAAACATATCTCCACTGCAATTATTTTCATGACGCCAACGCATGTTTCACGTGTTCGGTACCATTATCGAATGTGAATGGTGTTCACAATTGTAGTGCAATTAGTTTACTCTGTTACATTGACATGCTTTGCTAGATGCAGGAAACCCAAGCTTCACACAACACAAAGAACACTAGAAAAATCAAGAAAACTACAGAACAAGCTACTAAACTATAGAAATATTTTCAATCCATGGCCATTGAATGCAATATTTCTAACAAAATAGACATTATTATATTTCAAAATGAATAGTCTTCTTGTTTGACTAGATGATGAGGATGAATATCTGAATGAAAAATTCATACGATCAAATGAAAACACTAGCTATATAGTCAGCATCTGTGGTGCTTTTTGCACATGTATCGACAGTCATAGTAGTAACTAGTAAGAGCCGTCGTCACAATGAAGAGGGTAGTCGAGCTTCCAAGTTCATTTACAACCCTAATCTAGCCTCATCCCTTTACACGTTTCTTCCACCATGCCTTGATCAAACTCATTAATTGTATCATAATTATTCACTACTGGAAAAAGAAGCAAAAACGACAAATTTATCCTTTGTCGTAGGTCTAAAAACGACAAAACGTGACAAGCCCTGGCTGGGCCCAAGTTTTCTAATAATACAAATTTTGTCGTATTTTGTCCTTTTTTCTCACTAAAAAATTATTGCACCACATGAATACTTCTCAAATAATTAGTTATGATGTATTATTATGTGTGCTTGAATTATTTAAGTTTAGATTAATAAAAAAGGCAATTTTGTCGTAATTTGTAGTTGTTATATGACATGATAGGACAAGTTTTAACAAATTTGCTAACCCAATTTAGATGATACATGCCAATTACTCTTTTAACAATGATTATGTTAACCTATTTAACTCTATTATAATATAATACTATCGAACTATAAGTCTTAACGAATTTTGAAATGTGATTCATGCTTTGCACCAAAGCAAGAGTTATTCCTTCATATCTCGACATTCATACTTATCATATAAGTACTGATCTAATACTTTTATTACATGAATACTTAACAAATAATTAGTTATACTGTATTATGTCGATATGTGCTTGAATTATTCAACTTTAGATAATGAACAAGAAAAAATTAAAAAATTAAAACAAGAACAAAAAAGGACAAACTTGTCCTATTTTATCGTAGTTGTATGACCTAATAGGACAAGTTTTGACAAATTTGTTAACTTAATAGTTTGATACAAGACGTAATCATCAATTACCTTTTAACAATGATCATGCTAATCTATTTAACTCGATGATAATCTAATACTATCGAACTATAACTTCGAACTAATTTTAATATGTCATTCTTGATTTGCAATAAAGCAAGAGTTATTCATTCATACCTCGACATTCATACTTATAATGTTATTGCACGAGAACCAAAAGGGCATAATCTTGCTCAACGGACTATTCTTCCAGCCAATTTTATAAGAAGTCCAAGAGATATGCATCGTCGATATTTTTTGGCAAGGATTGCAGCCAAAATGGGGGGGGGGGGCAAGAAGACGCGCCTGTACAAAATACTGAAACATCCAACCAAAAGACTACAGAAAAACAACACAATAAAGTAGAGGAGTGCAAACAAGAGATGAATACGTGTGGCACTTATGATAAAGAGCTCGATTAGCCTCCTTCATGTTTCAATTTACAAATAAGACGAGGAATACCTCTTTCAATAATATTAGGAAATCTTGTACTTTTGTTTATCATAACTGACACCTCTAGCGGAGGTCTCGAGTTCGAGCCCTCTTGCTAGCAAGGAAGTGGTCAGAGAAAAGAATTTCTCTCACTAGTTTGATGCTAGTCGCCTCTTTCCTTGAATTTACGAGTTCACGAATTGTACTGATGTTTGGTGATTGTAATGGATTATTCGTATTAATAAAATCAAAGAGTAATCCCCTTTTTTTTAAAAAAAAAAAAATCTTTACAGATGCAACAACTTCTGTCAAATAATCTATGATTGTACGTAAATGAGGACCAAAAAACACGAATGATATAGATCAAATCAAGGTTCCATTAAATGTTTGTGTTTTAAAAAAATTGTTCCCTCAATTTTCGTCGCTTCCAACTAATTATCGATGTAATTAACTTCAACTTCATATCAAGTTCATCATATCAAAGACCAGAGTGGGTTGATAAATATTACGTTGTTCTTAGTTGAGTGCATCATTACTTGATGCTGGGAAAAATGTTTTATGCTTATTACATGACACCAATGCACGAATAGAGGATCAATAACACTACACATTTGAATTAATCGAATCGCCTAGTGGAAAAGGCTCTTGCTAGTGACCAAAAGGTCATGGGTTCGAAACAATTTTATCCCCCACCCAAAATAAATAAACCAAATGATTTCCGATACAAGCTTCCTGTATATCTCCTCTTATTTAATAGATATGTCTCCTCTTATTATTAAAGAAACAGTCACTCATGCATATATCAATGATCTCACCCCGTGCCGAACAAGTTGCACACTGAAGTTATTTGTTTTGCGTCTTGGTATGTTAACTATTAAAGTCAGAAAATTGATCTTTGTTGACGAAATGGTAAGTATTGAAATTCACAAATTTGAAATGGTTATTCTAAAATTATAATTCAAACAAAATGATTAAACGCCAACCAATATCACGCCAGGGAACACGAGTCTTTGGAATTATATTTGGAGACTCAATCCAGACATTCGATGTTATATTCCCGTTGAATAAGACATATCTCATTTCCAATGCGAGAGCAAATGCAATTTCCAAAGCTTATGATAATATTCATCCGAAATTGAGATTTGGTTAAACAAAGATACAATTGTCAAGGAACTAGATGGAGACAATTTTGTTGGGCTAGATATATCTTATAACTTCAAAGAGTATGAAGACATATAACCCGATTCCAATACATACATAGGTGATATTACTTATTTTATTTACTTGTTTATCTAACATAAACATTAATTTAATATTTCTTACACCCTTACTAATATAATAACATAACGGTATCATATAAAAGAAAATTAATATATTGTACTTTTAATAACATGTATTTAATCAATAAACAATGTCATATCGCTTTATAGGAGCGATGCAAATTCAAATGAGAAAGATATTTACAATGGAGATAAATCCAACAAGCACTCAATCGAAGAAGATGCTCAAAAGGTTAGTTACTTGGGGTCCAAATCAAACCATGTCCATTTTTACATAAACCATAGAAAATTATATGAAAAAATGACTCTTACTGTAATATATTATACACTTATGCTATTTCTTTAATCCTATTTTAAACCAACAATTGATTACATCTTACATGAATAGTTTATATGCCTTACGTATATTTCATCCTTTAACTATTTGATCATATCACTTTTTTTTTTCAAAATATTAAATAATTTCTTTAATTTATTAAACTATAAATTATATAATATTCAAGTAAAATGAGTCCAATTAAAAGTATAATACAATTAATGTCGTTAACTTTGTTACTTAGTAGATTATAAATACTTAATGCATTTATTTCTTTCCATCATTGTATCCCCATTAATTTCGTTAATTAGGAGAGCCGAGGTCATGTGATTTCATTCTTAATGCATTTATTCGCTTACATCATGAATTCCCATTAATTTTATTTTCCCAACCTTCAAACTTATAGTCAAAAACTTCTTCCAAAAACTTTATGCCTTAATTATTTCATTCATTTGTTTATGAATTTTATTATTAAGTTTATACATCTGTTTTGAATTGTTTGACCACCAAGATGGTTGACTTATGCCACTGTTAAATTCAATATAATGTTTTTTTTTGTAAATTAGCGATGAAGTGAGTTTCGAATCCAAGACCTTTTAGTCACTAGCAAGAGCCTTTTTCACTAGGCTATTCGATTAACTCCAATATAATGCTTTTTAGGTTGCAAGTTCAATCTTTATTTCATCGGATTCTTTGGTTCGCTGTAATAACTCGACCTAAATTAATTAATTATTATGATAATAATTCAATATGATAAAAATAAGAAAAATTTAGATTTATATCTTAGAGCTTGTTAAAATTGGTTCGGGGCTCGTATACGATTCGATTAATATTTGGACCAATCCTTACCGAGCCAGCCAACAAATGGACCAGCCCAGCAAGAACCGGCCCAACCCATTAGCCTATTTAAGCCAAAAACCCTTCCCTCCTCAAGAAAAACGCAACAGCAGCAACACCATCTTCCCAATCGAATTTCTCACTCATCCGAGCTCGGAATTGTGCCATTCTTGACTCGATTTGCATCTAGAAAGATCCCTCTTGAATTTTAGCACGATTTCCCGGTAAGAATTTAACTCCTTCTTTTCGAATTTTGGCTGTTTTGTACGCTGGTTGTGCACCTTCGAATAACCTTTCGTCTACCCTACTTCAGCGACGAATTTCACTCCCTTCCAAACCGATTTTGGTACGGTTCCTTGCCCAGAATTCATCCTTGCACATCACTCTAGGGTCTAGCAGCAAAAATCAGGTAAAACTCGCCTTCCATGGTCGCGTTTTTTTATCGTTTCGGGGGCCATTCGAGCAGATCTGTCTGTCCATTTTTTTGACAGCTTTTTGGCAGATTTTTTCATTAAATCTCGACCTTGATCATTACCTGGACCTTATATAAGTGTAATACAGTATCTATAACATGTTAAAACGTAATTAAAGTGTGGAATTGAATTGAATTAAAGCTAAAATCTATGATTTTATGTGCGAAATAGTTAGGATGCTTCATGTATGACTTTGGCCGATGAACCTGGGCTTGTAGGGCGTGGTGATCACTGCAATGTTGTTATAAGATGTTAATCAGGAGTTTAACACCACATAATGACCTTAGAATACCAAATTAAGCATGAAAAATGTGATTTAAACCCTAAAATCTATATAGAGCTTCGACGTTTCATATGGCATTGAGTGAGACGGATTTAATCCTTGTTAGCTAACGTTGGATATGGTATTAGAACTGGTGTTTGAGCGTGATTGAATTGATAAGAATTGAATTATAGTGATTTCGGGTTAAAATGAAAGGTATAGTTGATCGAAATATTGAATTTTGGTGAAGTTAGAGATGAATAATGATTGGGACAGATTAATAACGTGATTTAGACTTGATAAGAAGTAGTATTGGTCTAAATATTGGGTTAGTATAGAAGAATTGGGCCTAAAATATAGTTATGGAGAAGTTAAAGGGTTTAAGTGAAAAGATATAAGATGGAGTATAAGATATGAACTCTAGGAGCTATGATGAATTATATGAAGGTTTAGAATAAGTAATTATTATTTATAAGTGTTAAATTATTAAGAATGTGATATAAATTGGGTTAGAATTAGAATTAATAAGTTTAGGGGTTAAAATATAAAGTTAGGAGAAGTACATGGTGTTGAGGTTAATAAATGGTTAGTGAGGCAAGTTTTGGGCCTAGGATGTAATTTAGATTTGAGTTTGGGGTCATAGTGTAATTATGGCAAGAGTTGGGGCAGTAGTGCAATTAAGTATGACTTAGGGGTAATTATGTAAATAATTGGATTTGTAAGATGATTTACAAGATAATAATGAAGACAAGATGTACCACTAATATGATATAATATTATAATAATATCGGGGTTGACCTAAGGGCAAAATCGTCATTTTTCCAAGTTGACCTAAAAGACAAAGATGCGTAGTAATTAATGAGGTAACTAGTTCGAGTGGGATGGGGTGTATTTTGAGTAGTGTTTGACGTAGAATATATGTGATATATAGGTTCCACTATGTGATTTGACTTCGATGTGGAGACATGAGGATTTATGTGCGTGCGGTGCTTGAGGTGAGTTCTTACTCACGTGTTGTTATTACTCTTGTATGTGATGTGTCGTAGTGATAGTACATATTGATGCATTATGATGGTTACTGTTGAGCATTGAGCATGAGTAGAGATGTTTAGGGTGGACCTACGGGTCGTATAGGTGTTGTGTGTGTTGTCCTGATCCGGCAACATAGGATTGATGGGACGCCATGATTGTGATGGGTCCATGTATGGTGTACAGGGGTTGTGTGATGGTATGATGTGTGGTGGATGATGTATGTGATGATGATATCGGTTGGACTCCCTGCAGGTTGAGATAAGTAGAGTATTGTATAGTGCGAAAGCCCGGATCCAGTGCATTTAGTATTGCATTTGTGTGGTTATATTGTTTATCATTCAGAGATCATTTACTTCTGTCTTGAGCATTATTATTCGGCGTATATTATTATCACTTGCTTTCGCATCACGTATGTGGGGTGGTAGCCACACGTGAGAAGTATTCACCAGCCGTCGTGCTAACCCCTTCGGGAACTTATATTTTCAGGCTAGGTTGCAGAATTAGCATTTGCATCGTTGTGAGATGGTCGGCATTAGGATCTCTCTCAGTCACTTATTTGGAGTTGCATATTTTACGTACAGAGTTCTTTGGACTATCTTACCCCTGTGTGGGTTATTAGTTGTATTTTTGATTTATTACTTGTGTTTGTAGGGTTTTGGGTGAACAACCCGATGGAGTTACTTTATTACTTTTACTCAGCATGATTTTCTTCATATTTCACGAAGTTATTTAAAACTATTTTACTTTTATTTTAAAACTGCCCATTTATCTAGTCATCCATCGGTTGGTGACTCTGATTCTAGTTTGTTATCGAGCCTAACCTCAGGGCAGGTACCACATAGGGCGGGTCGTTACAAGTTTGGGATCAGAGCCAGGTTCTAGGATTGTTGGGGGTTCTGTGTGTTATGTGCTTACTTGTTAGAGAGTCTATGACTTCCGTGGTGTCCTTAGGAGTCATCATGTGGATAGGGTTGATTGTTGTTGTTTGTGTTTTCGTAGACTGAGGAGATATGCCACCGGGTGAGGTTTTTAGATAATGGGATATCGGGTACAATTAACGTTAAATGGGTACTGGGTAGAAATCGATTTGACATAACTAGGGGGATGATCTGATTTGTTGAGGTAGATAAAGGAGGTAGCTTGAGTAGATAAGAATTAGGTGCCTTCGGTTGGTGCAATTTAATGACGAACATGTATGCATGTCATGTGGGAAATAACCGCTTAAAGTAACAAAACAAATTATATTTGTCGAGAAGTGCAAAATTGTATCCCTCTGCTGCCAATTTCTTGTTCATTCATGGCGCTCGGCCGGTGCTCCTTTCTCATCTCAAACCAGAACAGGCCAAATAAGGCTTAGTTGATCGTATTACTACAGAGTCAACTTGAACAAGTCCAAAATGAATTTAAAGGTATACATTTAATAAGTTTTGAATTGTTTATTCATTCATGGCGATCGTTACATTCGCACTGTTTATTAATTATTAAGTTTATACATCTGTTTTGAATTGTTTGACCACCGAGATGGTCGACTTATGCCACTGTTATATATTTAATATAATGCTTTTTAGTTTGCAAGTTCAATATTTATTTCATCGGATTCATCCGTGAATATGCATCAACATAAGTACGTCGACATCTGATTATATATCAAATCACTGTGACATTCATCCTAAACAAGAAGATCAAAGTGGAGCAACCTTGACCTCATCAACAATGCCTTAGGAAAATGATCCTTTATTTATCGGTTTCGAATAAGCCTCTTTTTTTGTAAATTAGCGATAGATGTGAGTTTCCAACCCAAAACCTTTTAGTCACTAACAAGAGCCTTTTCCACTAGGCTATTCGATTAACTCAAACTTTCGAATAAGACTTTGAGTAGTCATCTATATAGTTAAAGTGGGCAAATAAGATGAGAAACACATCGTTTATGTTTCCAAAAAAAATAATTATTTATCCAAATTTTGTTTTATGTTTTCTTATATTATACTCCCTCCATCCAAAAATAATTGAAGGATATATATAATTATTAGGTATATAAAGATTACATTATATAATACAAGATATTAACCTAATGGGCTTGATATTAACCTAATAGGCTTGCGCATTTAATAAAACTAATACTAGTACAACCTAATAATATACTCCCTCCGTTCTCTTTTACTTGTCGTTCTAGCTATTTGCACATAGATTAAGAAAAAGTAAAAGAGAGTCAAAAAGTACATTGGAAATATAAAATTACAATCAATTGACACTATATAATTGGTTGATTGATAAACTCAATGTAAAAAGTAATTAAAAGGTACATTGAAAATATAAATTTGTAATTAATTATGCTAAAATGACAAGTATTTAGAAACAAAAATTTGAGGCTAGAACGACAAGTAAAAGAGAACGGAGGGAGTATATAATATAGAGTCAATCGAATAGCCTCGTGGAAAGACTCTTGCTAGTGACCAGAAGGTCCTGGGTTCGAAACTCATCTCATCGCTAATTTACAAAAAAAGAAAATAATATATATAATATATTAGTAGTCTAGTTACACGGTATATATACATATATATTATATTACTAGTAACGGTAATATATATATATATTGAAGCTAATACTAATAATATATTTATAGTACACTATGTATGTGCCTAATCATATATATCGGTCAAACAAAAACGAAGCGATTTCGGTTCCGCCTTTGAGGGAACCGAACCGATGCGGTTCGGCTTATGGGAGAATTGATAAAAATCGAACCGAACCGATGACTAATTTTATGTAGAAAAAGTTAAGCTTAGTATAAGATAATTGGCGAGAGGTTTCAACATTGTTTATTGTTAGTTCATATAATAACATATAAGTGAATATGTTTTAAGCTAATAATATATATATATATATATATATATATTTAAAAAGTGGTAGCGTGTGACGAATGTGTATACAAATTTCGAAATTAGTTTTAAAAGGAGCTTGTTAAACTTATATATAGTAAATATATGGTTTATTTTCATTTTGGACCTTAAACTATAACAAAAGTTTCATTTTGGACCCTGATACTATCCTGAGACTCAAGTTGCACCCTATATTACGGTTTGTCTCATTTTCTACCCTAAAATGGAATATTAGCCCCTAAACTAATGTAGAAACAAGGGCAAACTTGGAATAATAAATTTCTTAATTTTTTGGGCACCTTTTAAAAAATAAGTAAACATATGTATTAACTTTTAATTATAATAACAAAATGTCATCTTCTTCATCAGAGCTTCACCCCAGCGCCAATAACCTCATCTGATGTTCTTATGACGGGAGAAGAAAATAAGCCTTTTGTGTATATATTAGCAGTAATGAAATTAAGAGAGCTTCGTGGATCAAATGGATCTGCAATCCTATCCATAATGTGTGGGACATTTTAATGATTTATGGATTTGTAGTGGAATCCTTGAGGAATTTTGATTTGGGTAATATAAGATTTTTATTTTTTATGTTTGGTAAGATGAATTTGTGAACTTTTATATGTCTGGTTTAGCAAAAGAGGAAAGCTACCGAAATATTCCGGTTTAGTAGTAAAAGAGTGGGTAAGAGAAGATTTGGCAATGGAATTGTAGTTTACAGGGAAAAAAGAGAGGTTCGGAGGTGGAGTGTGATGAAAAAGATGAAGGGTGGGGTCAATTTATAATTGGGTTTTTCTAAAATGTGCCCTTAGGACACAGGTTAGGAAACTATAAAAGAATATAATTGCTAATTGATTGTATTTGAAATTTGAATGTTACGTTATATGATTATGAATGTTACCTTATATACTTACGAATGTTAAATTGTATTACCATATTAAGTGCTTAACATGTGCCCTTAGGGCACATTTTAGAAAGACCCTTTATAATTTATAAGTTTAGTTATTTTTTAAAAGTGCCTCAAAAGTTGAATACATGTGATATACCGAGTTTGTCCTTATTTTAAAACGAAATTTCATTTAAATTTGTGTTTTTGGGTGCAAAATGAGACAAACCGTAGTATAGGGTGCAACTTAAGTCTTAGGATTGTATCAGGGTCCAAAATGAAACTTTTGTCATAATTCAGGGTCAAAAAAAAAATAAGCCCATATCTTTGGAACTTAATTATGAGTTACATTTAATGTAAAACAATACTAATCGCATTTAGATTTGTGCCCAAAATGAATAGTATATTAGCTAGGAACGAACAGACCTAAAATTTCAAAGCCGAAAGTGAGCTCACATTTAGGTCCAAACACGAGGCCCAGAACCGCCCAGAACCGAAACCGAACTGGAACTGATATGAACCGAACCGTTTAGAACCTAACCAATTCGGTTCTGTCTGGGTAGAACCGATGATGTCGGTTCGGTTCTTTTCTTTTGTCCAAAACCGAACCGAACCATGCACACCCCTAAATTGCTACATCAGTGTTTTTTTCATAAGTCTCTTTTATATGTTATATTATATAATTGTGGTATCAGTATTATATTGAGCTACAATTCGGATATTCGAATGCAAAATATATTTTTGATATGCTATTTATTATATTTATGGAGTTTCTTCTAAAACTCCATGTATCTTTTTGAGAAAATTTGACTAATTTTTTTTTTTTTCTCAAATTGATTAGTACGTATAGGAGTCCTTAATCATCGATGTGTGTAACGTCATCGCAACTAATTAAAAGAACGAATTGATAATATTCCAAATTTTAAATCCGCTGATTGTTCGTTCATTAACTTATCAAAATTAGACTCCAACGGTTACCTTTTTTATTTTAATAATTAGCGATGTATTATTAAAAAACGAAACCACGGAAATACAATAGTTCACGATTACAAATCAGCTCGAGGCTCAAAAACAAACTAAGGACCGGGAATAAAACAGAGCCCCAGCCCAAAACCTCCTAGGCCCAAACCTCCAACGGTTTCCTAGTTATCCTTTTAATTCTTTTCACATCAATTATGAAACAATATCATTTTACATATGCCTCTCGTTAATGAATTAATCAACACTCACATTTAACATATTGGAATTGTACTTATTACACTTTGAATATATTAAATAAGCTTTTAAGGAGTTCGGACTTAGGAGCGTAAGTAATTGTTTAAGCAAGATGCTTAAGCAATTTTTAAGCCATTGGATCATTCAAATCTTTAAGATTTTAATCTAACGATAAGTATTTAATAAGGAATCTTTTTGTCCAAAACTTTTATATATTTCAGAAATTCAATAACATTATTAATGAACAACTCCTAAAATGAACTACAGTTTTTTGCTCAATTGAATGCTACATGAATTCATCAGTCTTCAACCATTATGCAACCGTTTTTTGAGGAGCAAATAATTTCTAATTGATTCATTTCTTTTGATTTCTTATGCTGGTAATTTGTTATTCCATAATCATAAAATTTTAGTCAAAGTATGAAATTTAAGAATTTTAAAAAATCAAAACCATAATTCTTGCAGATTTGTTTTAACCAATCAAACAATTTTTTTAACAAATTTCTCGTTTATCATTCTTGATTTAGGATTTGAAATTTAAAATATCAGTTCCAATGTTAATTCTCCCTCCAAATAGCCATTTTAACAACTCACATGAGCACAACACTAAGTTGTCATTTTTTTTTGCCAATTTCTACTAATGAACAATTTTTATTCATATGAACTAACTACAGTAAAACGTCTATAAATTAATACTTTATAAATTAATAATTTTTCTAAGATAATAAAATTATCCGGTCTAGTTAAAAAGAGTAAAGAAATCGATAAAATAATAAGATAGTACTTTAAAAAAAAATTCCTTTATAATATAAGGTTGCACGAAAATTATAAATTAATAATCCTTAGAAATTGAAATAATAAAATTACAATTTATTTAAATTATGACTCTATAGTAGTTTATTTTTTCTTAAAGTTCAAATCAAAGTGGAGTTCATCTCTAATTTTTCTTATTGCATCCATTAGTTCCGATGTTGTGTTTTCGAATTGTAACATAAATTTGTGAAGAATTCTAGACGCCAAAAGTGCGTCCTTTCAGGCAACAAGTTCCGAAGACACGGTATCATCATCATCAACATTGTTCTCAATGATAGTAGTAATATCATTAAACTCTTCATGTCATTAAACTCTACATATATTTATGTAAAAACTCTTCATCTCATACAAAAACTCTTTAAATTAATAAATTATTAATTTATAGATAAGTTAATAACTCTCTAAATTAATAAATTTGGCCGGTCTCTACATTATTAATTTATAAAAGTTTTACTGTACTACCATATCTATCCAAGGCTTATACCCTACCATATCTACATTATTATTTATATTTTATATTTTATTATTTATATTTTATTTTTTTATTTTATTTATTTTTATTTTTTATATCTAGGTTATTTGATTAATTGATATCTAAAACACTACTAAATGGTGGAGTTAATCGAATAGCTTTGTGGAAAAGACTCTTCCTAGTAACCAGAAGGTCCTGAGTTCGAAACTAACATCTATCGCTAATTTACAAAAAAAAAACACTACTAAACAGCCATTTTTTTTGCCAATTTGTACTAATGATGAAATTTTATTCATATCATATGCTAAATATTATTCAGCACATCAATTGATATATAAAACACTACTAAATAGCCATTTCTTAGAATTTATTCATATGAATTACTACATGGCGACTTACTTTCGATATTGTGCAGCTCTCTGGGTTTCTTGGGGTAAGGAAATATTTTGGTGATAAATTGATGATAGCTAAATTGTAGGAAATAGTTATGTGTGACTAAAGGTGGGAGCTTTTGAATTTGTTGGCGTAATAAGTGCACTATTATTAAAATAGCCATTGTTTTCTCTTTTGCATAAATAGATTTTCAAAATGTCTTCATTAGTTTTCTTTTTCTGTAAATTAGCGACGAGGTGAGATTCGAATCTAGGACCTTCTGGTCACTAGCGAGAACTTTTTTCACTAGGTTATTCGATTACTCTTCTTAAGCAGGGTGCTTAAGAATTGTTTAAACTCCTAAGTCATACTCGCCTTTAAAAGCAAAAAATTCATCAAAAATTTGTTCCGATTGTGTAATCTACGTAAGCTCAACTTCTTTAGTCCATGTTCAAATAGATGATTTAGCCAAATTTTATTATAATTAAAAACCAATATATGACCCAATAATAAACAAGCCAGAGACATAACAACTCTGTTAACGACAAATCACTCGTAACAGTTTATCCTGATATATAACTAGATTCAATGAGCAAAAATTTCAGGAATAAAATCTAAAGCTTTAAAGTAAGATCAGGTTCAGATGAGTCGTCTTGGTCGTCGTCATCTAGTATCACCATCTGCGATATGGGCTTGACGAAAGAGGGAGTTGAGGAACCGACATTGCCTTCCATCTGTGTTTTGAAAAAGTCCGTCATCTTCATTGAGTTATTTGTGTCATATGGTATTATTGATCTAGAAGGCATGTTTGATCTAGAAGGCATGTTTGACCTAGGAAAAGTTTCCCCACTGGGAGCGAGATTGTAAGCTGGATATGCCCATGTATGAAATGGCTTGGGTCCAAGCGATCTATTATTGGATGCATAAGGGGGCGTGTGAGACGAGTAGGGCTGGGATTCATTAGGTTGTGGATGGCTATAAGGAGCAGCATCCATTCTCCCGTGACGACGTTTAGCTAATGCACGCTCTACTCTATGTGCATTTTGGTGGCCTCCTAAAGCTTGGGTAGTTGGAAATTTTTGGTTGCAGTAAGTGCACGCGAAAGTGTTTGACTCAGAACCTCTTGGCTCGTCTAAATTCCGTACCTCACTAGGGCCAGATTTCACGACACTCAATTGATCGATAAGGTTTAGCTCGAGATTCTCCTTTTTTCCGTTCTTTTCAATAAAATCTCTACTAAGGGTTCTACTATAGGATATATAAGGGGGCGTGTGAGACGAGTATGGCTGGTATGCATTAGGTTGTGGATGGCTATAAGGACCAACATCCATTATGTCATGGCCACGTTTAGCCGATGCACGCTCTTCTATATGTGCATTCTGATGGCCTCCTAAGGCTTTGCTAGTTGAGAATTTTTTGTTGCAATGAGAGGACGCGAAAGTTTTAGACTCAGAACCTCTCGCCTCACCTAAATCCCATACCTCACTGGATCTAGATTTCACGACATTCAATTGATCAAAAAAGTTCAGCTTCAGCTTCGAGTCATTGGCAGTACCAGCACTAGAGGTGCCCTCTGTCAACTTCTCCTTTTTTCCGTTCTTTTCGCTACATTCTCTGTGAGAAGATCCTTTTGCGGTTGCAGAGATGCTTGAATTTTTAGAACAATTTTGCTCATCATGACTAAGTATGACCATAATTCAATATGAAACTATGAACAATTTTCAAAGAATTAGAAGGTTCTGAGAAAATTATTGAAGAATACAACAACTTATATAGTGAATGATGGGTTAAGGCTCAACTTTTACAGTTTTGCGTTATTGAAATAAATGACATTGAGTAATTAAAGGCTATATTACATGGACGATTATGAAGACAATAGTTATGGCAGTTTTATTGTGACAACTAATAATATTTAATATATTATGCTCGCAAACAATCATTATTTATGGCAAAAGTCTCCTATATAATATAATAAGTAAATTATAATTAGGGATGTCAATTTTAATCCAACTCGACAGGTGAGGGGCACGTAACCCAACTCAGCCGAGCATTGGTCGATTTTTTCCTTGCTTTTATTTTTTGGGTCAGGTTACATGTTTTCCACTTCTCATCATACCTGGCTATAGGTAAAGTCGCAAGTATAGGGTAAATCCTATCCGAACCCTCCCCATAATTATGTTTATATAAGACTTAAATTTTATATTTTTGTGAATCACAGATGAAAGTATGAGTATTATAGTCTTGCAAATAATAAGTACACAAAATACTAACTAATATAAAGTTAGAATGAAATATAAGAAATATGTTCAACGAGACTTGAACTCAAGACCTCTCGTATGGAAGCTTCTGTCAGATGCCACCAAGCTAATGAGCTATAAACTGTTGTTTTTTATTGTGATTTTTTAGAAATTACTTAAAATGTAATCAACTAATGAATAGACTAAACATATAAATAAAATCAATACTTAATAAAACAAAAAATACTCAATTAACGTATGAATTAATCAATTATTTTAGGATAGTCATTAAAAAGTAATAAAAGTCAAAGCTTTAATGTATAAAACAATATGTTAAATAAAACATATATATTATTTATTTTTTTAAGTTTCTTTATTTTATTATGTTTATAAATGTATAGTTCGTTATATACCATTTCCTTGAGTGATAAATAATGTGAATTAATTGAGTTTCTTTTTAAAAATATTTATGTAAAAAATGTTCATGATCAAAGTTATTAATATTATGGATTTGCTTAGCTTTGGTGTTTACTGAGAGTGACATCACTTGTTAAAATATTTTTGGTATAAATTGATAATCTCATAATTAATTAATATGACCATCTAATTAATTAATATGACAATCTAACAAAACCATGTGTCGTGGCTAATTTGTGCATTGTTACTAGTTATTTGTGATTTACGATTTTTTATTATGTAGTTTATTTAGTACTTTAGTTAACGTAAATAATTTATCATTGGTTTGGTTGCTTAAAGATATAATAAAAATATTAGTAGTCAATAAAGTGAGATTCTGAGACGATTCTTTTACCAGACGAGGCACATTCCGCGATAACCTCTGATATTAAATTATTAATCTTACTTAATTCAACTCGGACTGGATCCAAAACACATAAAAACACGTTGTCAATCATAATCCTCAATCATAGCAATTATCAAATTACTTCTTCATTAACTCAAAGTCAAACTCTATTGTCCTCATTACTTCTTCATTAACTCAAATTGAT
Source organism: Echium plantagineum (assembly GCA_003412495.2). Lineage (NCBI taxonomy): Eukaryota > Viridiplantae > Streptophyta > Magnoliopsida > Boraginales > Boraginaceae > Echium > Echium plantagineum. Next base: position 1,369,167 of record CM016567.1, on the reverse strand, counting down.
ACTCTTCATTAACTGAAAGTCAAACTCTATCGTCCTCATTACTAATTTGGAAATGAGTTTGACGTGGGTACCAAATTTATTTAGTATTATAATACCAAATGATAATTTAGTAAATTCACCATTCTCTATATATTTAGACGCCTAAACAAAAAAACCAAAATCCTCATTAGTTTCACATTTCTTCTTTAAAACCAAAAGAAACGTAAATGTTATATACGGTACCTATATACAGTATCCCAACTCTTATTCCCAAATTTGCCCTTACAAAATTTCAGCATCAAAAAATTTCAATTCATTTGCAATTTATCACTCCCTCTCTAGAAGTTTGGGTTTCTTTTTTCTCTCTACATAAATTATATAAAACTGTTAATTTCTTCTCATTGATCACCAATTCCATTAATGACTAGACGATTATTGCTTCACGAACACGACAAGAGCTTTATCATAAAATCTCCCAATTAAAGGTAAATCCATACATAATTTACAACTAAGTAATGGGCACATTGCAAAAACAGAAAAAGTTCAAACTTTTTCACATAGTCAATATAACATATGTTCATATTCAAACAACAGAGTTTGTTTTCATTAAATCTTTAACTAATTCAAGACAACAAATACTAATTAATCAAATATGATTACAACAACAAATGAACACAAACTAATAACAAAATAAATAATAAACAAAAATAAAGGAGAGAGCAAAAAGGTCACATCTTTATTAGCAGAAATAACATCAAATACTCCCTCCATACAAGAAAGATTGTTAGTTTGAAAATCGAAAGTCCAAATTAACAAAATTTATAGCTTTCTTAGACACAAACTTTTGATTTGAATCAAATCCACTATTTAAGTATCGAAGTATAAAATACGCCTGATGCTTATCCCGCACGAAATTGTGGTGGTTGATCAGTAGATGATGATTGTTTGAGCTTTGAGTTACCCATTCCAGATCTAGAATATGGTTGGTGTTCTAGAGAGGTTTTTTAATAGATTAAAGTTTAGAGAGAGAGGAAATTTGATAAATGAGATTGAAAGTTTTGTTCTCATCAATTTAAAAGGGTATTTTAGTAAATTAATATGGAGTACTGTATATAAATGTACCGTATTTAGCATTACCCCAAAAGAAATCACTTCCTTCTCATACATACACACTTCTTCTCCACATCCAACCAGGGCCGGTCCTAGCATTTCGGGGCCCCTGTGCGAAAATAAAAAATGGGGCACTTTTTATTAAAAAAAATCTAGGACCTGTTCGACGCGAGTCCACTTTTAAAAGGGCCTTTAGCGAGTTTTACTATAGCGAGTGTTACTATACCAGTTAGAATAATAGTTTTAAAGCATTAAATCTATGTAAAGGACAGTTAAAAGACTAAAGTCTATTTTTTAATTTATAGTATGTTGACGAAGTAGTACATAATGTAGTTCAATTTCAATCATAAACTTTTGAAAAAAAACTTTGAAAACTTTGACCATGAATTTTTATTAATCTATAAAATATAATATAGTCATATTGGATCTTGTTATATTCGTTTCGATCTATATTTTTGAAATATCAGTTTTTTTTATAACTTTTATGCATGTAAAATTAGAGATATTTGCGTTCAAAATCGTGTCTTGGTGACCGTCAAAAATCAAAACATCAAGTTAAAAAAAGACAGAGGGAGTATTAAATACAATTATTTCTCTTATAGTAATATTTTGAATTGAATCATATCAATCATTTCATGAAGTAATTTATAATGACAAATAAACTTTTACTATTTAAAGAATAATATAGTAATACATCTTGTATTTTTAACTAATATCTAACATTAAATAATTTTTATAAAAATATTAAAATATAATTTGTCACACTATTGAAATAATATGTAATGTAACACCAAATTACTTCTATTATTTAAAGAATAATATATAGATGCATCCTATGCTTTTATTTGGATAGTAGATAATATTATTAATTATAACATAAAACATAACAAATCATCAAGTTGGCAATATGGTTAGGAGTTAGGACATACCCTCTAACCTTAGCAACCAAAGTTCAACTCCCACCAAAGCATGCTATTTTTAATCTATCAATAAATCCAAGATGCATACTTAAACATAACATAAATTGGACTTAAAATGGACTAAAATGAATAAGGGGCTCAAGGGCTTCGAACCAATAGACTATTAAGATACAAATAATCAGGCCTGCTACCTATATGAAAAAAGGTTCAATACATTTCTTAAATTTGGGGGCCCCTTTTAAGAGGGACCCCTGTGCGATTGCACCGGGCCCTAACACTATTGGGCCGGCCCTGCATCCAACTCAAAACAAAAACCACAATTACTTCTCAAACACTATAATTAGAAGAATTCTAAAGCAGAAGTCACCTGACCAACTCGATTGAAGATAAAAACCAAACTTTTATAGATGTGTTATATTTAAAAAAAATGAGAATAATGAATATAAAACCGTTGTACAAAATTGGGTTTATGTTCTTTAGTTATACCCGTTTTCAGAGTAATATTGTTTATGATGTAATTTTGTTTTCGTTAGACGAGACTCAATATCTCGTGCTAAAGAGCGTGGAGGTTCGAGTGTTCTTGAAGGCATAATCTTGAGAATGCTCATTCAATGAGCAATTCAATAAGTTCGGCAGCGGATGATGAAATCCTGATGATCTTCTCTATCTAATGAATGGGGAGTATGCTTTCAAATTGTCCGCCCTGCACCCACCTCTGAGTATATGCTTCAAGAGGAATCACACAAGGGTAGATACAATACATTACATAGTCTAGGGATTGCTCACTTACCCATTCAGCGACATAAACACCCAGTCAATTCTAATTCTGTTCCACTTAATCGCTCTTTCATGGTTACATATCTTTCTGGCTAAGGAATGGGAGATCTTTCTCCTGTTACATGAATCCCATTTTCATTTCATCCCAGAAAAGCCATCTCTTTCTCAACAATGTCCTTGTCATTTGATCCAATAGCGTTCGGTTAGATAGGAACAGGTTTGATAGATACTGATAACTCTTGGAGAAAGTATTAGAACGGAAAGATACACTAGATAATGAACTATTGGTTCTAAGACATCGCTGACGATTAATCAACAATTCGAAGTGCTTTTCTTGCGTATTCTTAATAAACTAGCGTTTATATATAGATGCAGGAGGATCTGTTTGGGCAGTAAGAAGTCCCTCTCAAAGGGCATGGAAACACATAAATAAGAACTCTTGAATGGATTTAATTTTTGTGGGTAATATCCTTTTTTGTTGTTAATCTAATTTTTGTGGGTAATTAAACCTGGTTGATGTGTAGAACTGATTTTTATGTTATGTTGAACTAATATTTTGTGGGTAATTTCGTTTAATATTGTGGGTAATTTAATTTTCAGTTTATAATGTAATTGCAAATCCTTGATTTTTGAAATTGAGTTTGCTTTTTTGTGGAATTGAGATTGGTGATGGGTTTGATATTACGTAGTAACCATTATATGGTTATTGTGCGGTTATAGGGAAGTAACCACAATACAATATAGTGTGGTTAGTGTGCTATATGATAAGGTGATTAATGTGTATTACCTATCGTGGGTACCTCTTATAATTGTAGTCTATTTGATTGTGGTTCTTGGGAAATAACCATTCCACTATTATATTGTAGTTAATGTGTGATTACTTGCCTAAACCGTTGGCTGTTGAGTGGTGGCTTGTATGAAATAACCATGCGACTACTATATTGTGATTACCTTCTTATAATTATAGGTTGTTCGGTTGTGGTTCTTGTGAAATAACCATCCTACTATTATGGCTGACGATATTGCTAGAGCAATTTTGATTCTACCAGAGCAAAATTTGACTATGTACCTATTTTAGCATTTCAAGTCAACTATTCAATTATATTATTAGTATTTGCTATTTAATCTTTTTACTTGCAACTAGAATTAATTTTTAAAATCAATAATGAATGAGCACATTCCATATTTACATCCTTAATATTAGCAAACTTTGCTCTGGCAGAATCAAATTGCTCTGACAATATCGTCAGTCTACTATTGTATTGAGGTTACTTTGGTTGCAAATGGACAATGAATCGACATCGAACTTGAATATAATATAACTACACATAGCTTAAAAAACATTTTAACACAAAAATCAAATTTTGATTAGACAAACAAAAACAACATTTACGAGAGAAAGTAACTACAAAAAACTAATCTTATTAAGATCTTCTTCATCCACAGACATACCTTCAATTACTACGAAACTCAAATTATGACCATTTATAATTGTGGTAATATTCAATAATACGACAAGGCAAACAGGTCAATTTTGCTGAGATAAAGGAGGAAGATGACATGCTATTAATGAGAAGAAGTGACACAGAATTGAAAAACAAATGCAGTGAAAGCTGGTTCCTAGATTCGGGGTGTTCTAATCACATATGCAAGACAACATCATTATTCTCCAGTTTAGACAAGGAATTCAGTCACTCAGTCAAACTGGGAAATTATTCTAAGCTAACTATTATTGGGAAGGGAATAGTGAAGATCAAGTTGAATAACATCATCTATGCATTGGAAGATGTGTATCTTGTCCTTGAGTTAAAGACAAATCTTTTGAGCATTGGACAACTGCTGGAGAAGGGACCCAGCATTGCTTTCAGAATGGAAGTTGTAGCCTCTTGCATCCTGCAAGAGGGGAAATAATGCATACCAATATGAGGGCAAATAGAATGTCTGTGATTCTTCCAAAAATACAAATTCAAAATCAAATGGAAGCAGAATATCTAATCACAACCTCACCTAGACAAGTGACTGAGCTATGGCATCAAAGAATGGCACATCTCAACCTACAAAGCCTGCAAAATCTGCACAATAAAGCTCTAGTGACTGGAATTTCAAAAATGAAGGAGGATGGAGTTGTATGTGCTAGCTGCCTGAGTGGAAAGTAAACCATGAAGTCATTCCCTAAAGAGGCATCATGGAGAGCAAGTAAGCATCTTGACTTAATACATTTTGATATATGTGGTCCCATAACTCCTCCTTCCAATAGTGGAAAAAGATACATCCTGTCATTTATAGATGATTTTAGTAGAAAATGCTGGCTGTTTCTACTTGCAAATAAAGCAGATGCACTAGATCATTTTAAACAGTTTGCTCACATGGTTTAGAAAGAAAAGGGAACAAAAATCAAATGCCTTAAAACTGATAGAGGGGGAGAGTTTAACTCTGAAGAGTTTAGCACATACTACAGTGATCAAGGCATTCAGAGGCATTTAACTACTCCTTACACTCCCCAACAAAATGGGGTAGCAGAAAGGAAAAATTATGAATGTAGTGAGAACTATGCTATCTGCTAAGAACATGCCCAAGAAATTTTGGCCAAAAGCTGTGTTATGGGCAAACTATGTGTTGAATAGTTGTCCAACATCCTCAGTGGAAGGAATGGTTCCTCAAGAAGCCTGGAGTACACTCAAACCAACAGTAGAACACTTCAAAGTGTGCGGATCACTAGGATATGTGTATGTACCCAAAGTAACAAGGGGCAAACTAGATACTAAAAGCAAAGAATGCATATCTGTTGGAATCAATGAGGGCACAAAAGGTTATAGGATGTATGATCCACATTTTGGGAAGATCATTATCAGTAGAGTTGTGTTGTTTGAGGAAGATAAGAAATGGAGCTGGGATCAAACAACATATCAGCAAAAGGAGGACACACGGGAAGATACATGTGATTTGCAGCAAAACAATGACACTGAACATCAAGTTGATCATACACAAAATCCTGAACCTCTGTACAACTCCAACAATATGGGAGCAATAACTAACTCACTTTCTATCATATTGTTGTTGCAGATCAGAGCAGACTAAGGAGACAACCATTTTGGATGCAGGAGTTCACAACTGGAGATAAATTGAGTGATGATAATAATGAAACTCACATAGTACTAAACTATGCTATTGAGGATCCAGACTCTTACTATGATGCTTGCAAATTAGAGAAGTGGAGGGTGACAATGCAAAATGAAATGGAGTTAATTGAAAAGAACAACATCTGGAGTTTAGTTCAACTACCACTTGGAGCCAAAAGAATTGGAGGAAAAAGGATATTCAAGACAAAAAATGATGAGGCAGGGGTAATCATAAAAAATAAGGCAAGATTAGTGGCAAAGGGCTATTCCCAAAGACAAGCCATTGATTTCAATGAGGTTTATGCCCCTGTTGCAAGAATGGATACTGTCAGAATGATTCTCTATACTGTAGCACACAAGGATTGGAAGATTTATCAACTTGATGTGAAATCTGCATTCTTACAGGGAGAAATTAAGGAAGAAGTATTTATTGATCAACCTGTAGGATTTCAAATCAAGGGAAAGGAAGACTATGTATACAAGCTACACAAGGCATTCTATAGCCTCAAACAAGCTCCCAGAGCATGATTTTCTAAGATTGAGTCTCATTTCAAGCAACAAGGATTCGTAAATGGAGAGAATGAACATACCTTGTTCACAAGGAGGAAACATAATGGAAACATCATTACTGTGAGTGTGTATGTTGATGACCTTATATTCACAGGTGATGATCAAGATATGATAGCTGAATTCAAACAGATATGATCAGACAGTTTGAAATGACAGATCTAGGAAGCATGAATTACTTCCTTGGCATTGAAGTGAAGCAAATGCAAGGAGAAATATTCATCAGTCAGAAGAAATATGTAGAAGAAGTGCTGGATAGGTTTGGCATAAAGGATTGTAATGTAGTGCAGTGCCCTATGCTACCTGGATCCCTTATTGTTGATGAATACACAACAACCAAGCCACCTGATGAGACACAATACAAGCAAATAATTGGAAGCCTAACGTACCTGACTACTACAAGGCCAGACCTAATGTATGATGTTAGCATATTAAGTAGATCAATGGCAGATTCAAGAGAACATCACATGCAGTTGCCTAAGAGGGTACTAAGTTACTTCAAGGGCAGCACATCATTGGGGATATACTATAAGAAATCATACAATGGAGGAAACATGTTAGCTTACATAGATAGTGATTTTGCTGGGGATAAATTAGACAAGAAAAGTACCAGTGGCTATGTATTTTTAATCAGTGGTGGTCTGGTGGAGCTATTGCTTAGAGCTCCAAGAAGCAACCTATTGTGACCTTCTCAACCACTGAAGCTGAGTTTATTGGTGCAGTAATGTGTGCCTGCCAATATGGACGAAGAGTGTGCTTAATGAAATTGAACACAAGGTCGATGACTGCACAGAGATCCAATGTGACAATAGCTCAACTATCAAGGTGTCCAAGACTCCTGCGATGTATGGTAAGAGCAAACACATAGATGTAAGGTTCCTTCAAATAGCTGACATTATGACTAAACCATTGAAAAGGAGCTATTTCTAAAGTTCAGGAAGGAACTACGACTCTGCTCTGAATTAGATGTAATCTGAACAATCATACTAGTTCACATAAAGGGACGATGTTACAGTTAGGCTTACATTAGTTAGCTCATTTACGTGTGTATTGCATGCATATTGTCAGTTGTTAGAGAAAATTGCCAAAATAGTCCCTGTAAATATGTGCAAGTTACACTTTAGTCACAGCTAATATTGGGTATGCAGAAATGGTCCCAGATATTGATAAAAAAAGGTGCGTTTTAGTCCCTGGACGTTAAGTTTTGACGGAAAAATGTTAAATGGGGCAAAAACGTAAAATTCATCAAAGTTAACATGCTAATATGTGATTATATGTGAAGTTGGTGCCAAAATATTAAATAGTCAAGAGTGAGTACTATATAATTAAAAATAAATAAACCCTAATCCCATTTTCCTTCTTCTCTGCGCCTCCATTCACCCTCATCTCCATTCACCTTCATCTGCCTCATTCAACACGCAGTCCCGTCCCATGCCCCTTGCGGCCATTTAGCAAGCAACCTCCTCTCATCTCCTCCCCTCCCCTATATTAGTGTCTTCACCTTCTCATTAACGTGAAGTTGAAGGATGAAATTAAAGTCCGAATTCGATTTACAAATTGAAATGATTTTTGGTATAATTGAATTCTCTTCATCTCAGCCTCCATTCACTATTTAATGATTTTTGGTTTAATTGAATTGATTGAGCATTCAATTCATATTTTTGGTGTTTGGGCTTCAAGAGTAAAACTTAAATCATTAGCTTTGCACATTTGAAGTTTGAATCTCCTCATCTCTGCCTCCACTCACTAATTGAAATGGCATCATGTTAATGAATTTCGTATGTTTAAATTATTTGTCAATGATTTTTGTTCATTAATTTTTGAAGTTTGAATTATTGTTTAATGTTTTTATTATTTTGAAAAGTTAGTATTTTATTAGGTAAATAATATAATTAAGTGTTTATATATTAAAATATTAGTATCTTTTCATATTTTGCATTGGCTTAATAATACACCATATATCATGCATATATTAAAATATTTTAATCATTGAAGGAGTAGATTAATATTTTGTACATCAATAACTAGGAAAAACGGATTGTTGATATCCGTAAATACTTTAAAAGACGAACATTAATACATTATAGATGTTCAATATTTAAAAATACGAATAGTTAAAATATAAGTATATAAACTAAATTTTTTTGGTTTATTATAAAATACGGATCGAACAGGTATAGAATACGGATATCGAATATACTCAAAACGGTTTCGAATATCGAATATAAACATCAAAATAATAAAATGAATTTAATACCGAATCATGACTTTATACTACCAAATGGACCAGATATTAACCGAATCTCGAATACGAACCGAACTCGAATACGAACCAAATCTCAAATACGAAGCGAATATTCATAAACGAATCAAATGTCGAATACGGATCGTATAGTCGAAGGAATATGATCCCTTATAGTTCGAAATATGTTCGAATCGTATCCACCGTAGACATAAAGTGATGGATTTTTTATTTTGGCCCCAAACTTACTTATAATCACATATTATGATGTTAACTGTGCTGAATATTACGTTTTTGCCCCATATTAACGTTTTTCCGTCAAAACTTAACGATCAGGGACTAAAATGCACCTTTTGTACCAATATCTGGGACCATTTCCGTAGACCCAATATTAACTGGGACCAAAGTGCAACTTGCACATATTTTCTAGGACCATTTTGGCAATTTTCTCTCAGTTGTTATTAGTTCAATTAGTAGCAGTTGTTTAGTCTAGCACGATCTCCTACATTTCCGCGTTTATAGGAGCAGTTGTAATATAGGATCATGCGTATATATAGTGCATAATCAATAGAAAATGCCCAGTTTTTGGTTTGGCAATTCTGGAGCAGTGTTTGTGTTCTTTTGTTCTACAAACTTGTCGATTATTGAACGAATTTTATCATTTTATTTAATTAGTTCTCATGACTTTTATCATTTCAAGTTGCCCATCATTGCCTTTTCTCCGTTAAACAAAGACTTGGTGGGAAAGACGAAAGACAATTTAGGCAGTTCATTTAATTTATCCCACATTGGTTCTCCCCATTGGTACTCCACATAGAGCAATGCCTCTGTTTGCGCCTCCATTTTCCTATTTCCGGCCTACAAAATTGCAATCCATGAAAAAAGTCGACTACCTTTAAGAAAATATTGGTATTTGCTCCTCCAATTCACAATTTGCTAGTTGAACAGATAAAAGGTAGATTGACTGAAAATATAAAAATAATTCAGGCGCCAGTATGCAAGGAAGCCAAAATTTAAATGAAAGGTTATTTCAGCAATCATTAGAGGATTAGGAAACTATATCCACAATCTTGAACTCTTTGTTAGGATTTTACTAAATTGTTGGTTACCAAGTACAAATCTATTGAATAAAGGATCTCACGTGATTGATAACAAATTAGTAAATTGATTGAGTCATTAATGTTATTGAATAAAGGATCTCACGTGATTGATAACAAATTAGTAAATTGATTGAGTCATTAATGCTATTGAATAAAGGCTCGTTTTGTGAGCTGATTTAGTGGCTGATTGTAGGTTGTTACAATCAGCAAATTAATATTGCATTAATGGCTGATTGTGAGTCTTAGGCTATATATACTGCTGTTCCAGAATGAATAATCATCGAATTCATATTGAATAAGAGAACAAGTTGCAGTCAACTTTTCTTGTGTGATTTGCTTGAGTGTGCTTGTTATTTCATTTGGTATCAGAGCGATTCGATCGAGGGATCAAACACGAAGCTGCCTGCAAGGACTTCTGAGAAAGATCATGGCCGAAGAGAAAACACTAACAACAATACCTCGTTTCGATGGTCATTATGACCATTGGAGTGAAATGATGGAGAATCTACTAAGGGCAAAAGGGCTCTGGGATATAGTAGAAGAGGGCATTGTTGAACCAGCAGAGACAGGAATTGCAGGTGTTGGGAACAAGGAGGCCGTGGATGCAGCAAAAAATAGAGACTATCAAGTGAAGCATTACCTATTTCAGGCTTTGGACAGATCAGTGTTCGAACAGATTTTGGACAGGAGCAGTTCCAAAATTATCTGGGATTCCTTGAAAAGGAAATTTGGAGGAAACCAGAAGGTGAAGAAAGCAAACAGAAATGCTTTAAGGAGGGAATTTGAAGTCATGGAGATGAACAAAACTGAGACAGTTGAAGAATATATTGGAAGGGTGAACCAGGTTGCAAATAAAATGAGAAGTAATGGTGAGATTATAACTGATACAATCATTGTGGAAAAAGTAATGAGAACATTAACAAAGCAGTTCACATATGTGTGTGTGTCAATTGAGGAATCAACCAACCTTGATCAGTTGACAGTAGATGATCTGCAAAGCACCTTAACTCTTCATGAAACAAAATTTAAAAGATTTCAGAAAAATGAAGAGGACCAGGTACTCAAAGTTGAAGGAAGACAGACCTATCATTCAAGAGGCAGAGGAAGGGACTACTCTAGGAGGGGAAGGGGTGGAGGCAGAACAACTCCAAACAAGAGTAATATAGAGTGCTACAAGTGCCACGAGTTAGGGCATTTTCAATATGAATGCCCTACTTGGGGAAAACAAGCAAACTATGCTGAAGTTGAAGAGGAGGATGACATGCTGTTGATGGCTCAAATCAATGAAGAAAAGGAGGAAATGAATGATGTATGGTTTCTGGACTCAGGATGTTCCAACCATATGTGCAGAATTGAGGAAATGTTCACCACTCTCAATAAGGACTTCAATCATACAGTAAAGTTGGGAAATGACAGTACATTGAAGGTGATGGGCAAAGGCATTGTGAAAATCAGATTGAAAAATGTGACTTACTCAATTAGTGATGTGTACTTTGTTCCAGCCTTGAAGAACAACCTACTAAGTATTGGACAATTGCAAGAGAAAGGGCTTAACATTGTCTTTAAGGATGGGAAATGTAGGGTATCACATCCACAAAGAGGAGAGATCATACAAACTAGTATGAAATCTAACAGGATGTTTCTTGTGAAGTCTGAGTCCAGAATTCTTGGAAGAAATGAGGAAGTATGCCTTCAAACAATCACTAAAGACACATCCAAACTTTGGCATGAGAGGCTTGGACACCTAAATTACAGAAGCCTAAGTGACTTGAAGACAAAGAACATGGTACTAGGTCTGCCAGACATCAAGCAACAGGAAAATGTGTGCTCAAACTGCCTGGAAGGGAAACAGACCAGGACACCTATTCCCAAAGAAGCAACATGGAGAGCAACACAACCATTGGAGCTCATTCATGCAGACTTATGTGGACCATTCACTCCCATTTCCAACAGTGGAAAAATGTACTTCTTGTCCATCATTGATGACTATAGTAGAAAGTGTTGGATTTACTTGCTAGCTAATAAGTCTGAAAGCTTTGAATATTTCAAACACTTTAAAGTTATGATGGAAAATGAGAGTGAAACAAAGATTAAGTGCCTAAGGACTGACAGGGGAGGAGAGTTCAATTCTGATATATTCAATTCTTACTGCATTAATCATGGAATTAAAAGGCACTTAACTACTGCATACACACCCCAGCAGAATGGGGTGGCTGAGAGGAAAAATAGGACATTACTCAACATGGTTAGAGCTATGATTACTACTAAACACATGCCAAAAAGATTCTGGCCTGAAGTTGTGTTATGGGCATGCTATGTATTGAATAGATGCCCTACTACTTCACTAAATGACATGACTCCCCAAGAATCTTGGAGTGGGAGGAAGCCTGATGTAAGTCATCTCAGGATATGGGGGAGCCTAGTACATATACATGTACCTAAGCAGGGCAGAAACAAGTTAGACAACAGAAGTAGAATTGGAATATTCATAGGAATAAATGAAGGAACTAAAGGTTACAGGGTGTTTGATGTAATGTCTGGAAGGGTGATCATTAGTAGGGATGTGCTATTTGAAGAAGAAAAGGAGTGGGACTGGAGACAACAAGAACCTGAAAATGAAGATGTCAGTATAATGTGGGAGGACTTTGAAGAACATCAGCCAAATGATCAACAATCAGATGATCATTCTGATCAAACAGAAGATCATTCTGATCAGACAGAAGAACAACCACTACAGCACGACACCTCTTTTGATGACAATGGGCAAGATGCTTCTGATCAAGGGAGAGCAGACATACCACAAGGAAGAGTGAGGCAACAACCTGATTGGATGAGGGATTACATAACTGGGGAAGAATTCAGTGAAGATGAAGTCAATATGGTGTTGGATCATGCCATAGAAGATCCTGGATGCTATGAAGTTGCTTGCCTGTCTGAAAAATGGAATGCAGCCATGAACACAGAATTTGAGTCCATAGAGAAAAATCACACTTGGAGCCTTGTTAATTTACCTCCTGGATGCAAAAGAATAGGTGTGAAGTGGATCTACAAGACTAAAACAGATGAAGAAGGAAAGGTCACTAAACACAAGGCAAGGTTAGTGGCAAAGGGGTATTCACAAAGACAAGGAGTAGACTTTTCCGAGGTATATGCACCAGTAGCAAGGATGGATACTGTGAGAATGATCCTTAGCACTGCAGCATTCAAAGGATGGAAAGTGTACCAGCTTGATGTAAAATCTGCTTTCCTACAAGGTGAGATAAAGGAGGAGGTATATGTTGATCAACCTTGTGGCTTCAAAGTGGAAGGAAAAGAACACATGGTCTATAAACTCCACAAAGCTTTATACGGATTAAAGCAGGCTCCCAAGGCGTGGTTCAGCAAGATTGAGGCCTACTTCATCAAGGATGGATTTCAGAATAGTGAATGTGAACATACCCTATTCACTAAGAAAAATTCAGATGGCAATATCATCATTGTAAGTGTTTATGTTGATGACTTGATCTTTACAGGAGACAACTATAAAATGATGATGGAGTTCAAGAACAGAATGATAAAAGCATTTGAAATGAGTGATCTGGGAAGTATGACATACTTCTTAGGCATTGAGATCAAACAGCTAGACAAGGGCATTTTCATGAGCCAGAAGAAATATGCAGAAGAAGTGTTGAAGAGGTTCGGAATGGGAGAATGCAAAGCAGTACATACTCCTATGGCTCCAGGGACTATTCTTGAGGATGGAAATGAAGACAAGCTTGTAGATGAGACTTATTACAAGCAAATAATAGGTAGTCTCATGTACCTAACCACCACTAGGCCTGATATAATGTACTCGGTGTGTATTCTCAGCAGATCAATGGCCAGGCCATCCATGGATCACCTCATACAAGCCAAGAGAGTACTGAGGTACCTAAAAGGAACTTCAAACTATGGAATCCTCTACAAGAAGACTGCTGGAGGAGGGGAATTACTATCTTATACAGATAGTGATTTTGCAGGAGACAAAGTCGACAGGAAAAGCACAGGGGGATATGTCTTTATGATTAGTGAAGGAGCTGTTGCTTGGAGCTCCAAGAAGCAACCTATAGTGAGCCTCTCAACAACAGAAGCTGAGTTCATAGCAGCTGCTATGTGTGCTTGCCAATCAGTGTGGATGAAAAGGGTATTGGCAGAGATAGATCATCAAGTGAACAGTTGTACTAAGATTCTGTGTGATAACAGCTCTACTATCAAGGTGTCAAAGAACCCTGTGATGCATGGGAGAACCAAACACATTGATGTGAGGTTCCACTTCCTAAAGCAGCTGAGCAAGAAGCAAGAAATTGAATTGGTGTTCTGTGGAACTCAAGATCAATTGGCAGATATTATGACTAAACCATTGAAGAAAGATTTGTTTCTAAAATTCAGGAAAAGGCTTGGTGTTTGCTGTGAAGGAGAAGTAATCTGATTCAGCAGGATGAATCAGATTAAGGGAGAGTATTGAATAAAGGATCTCACGTGATTGATAACAAATTAGTAAATTGATTGAGTCATTAATGTTATTGAATAAAGGATCTCACGTGATTGATAACAAATTAGTAAATTGATTGAGTCATTAATGCTATTGAATAAAGGCTCGTTTTATGAGCTGATTTAGTGGCTGATTGTAGGTTGTTACAATCAGCAAATTAATATTGCATTAATGGCTGATTGTGAGTCTTAGGCTATATATACTGCTGTTCCAGAATGAATAATCATCGAATTCATATTGAATAAGAGAACAAGTTACAGTCAACTTTTCTTGTGTGATTTGCTTGAGTGTGCTTGTTATTTCAAAATCATCTATCTTAAAATCTATATGGGAGAATTAGGTTCCCGCAGTCCAATAACATCATAAATAAAATAATGATTAAGAATCAATTAACTAACCATCTGTTTGTTAAACTTGAAAATTTAAAAAATGAAATTTGAACTCGATTAGTGATTGAACACTGAATGTCTGAAACTAAATTTTAACTAAATTTAGGAACTGAAAATATTTAGTGTTTGATAACACTTCAACAGAAAAATGGTGAATCGAGTTATATTGACAACTTTGCCCATACTTAAGTTCATTTATATATAAATGAGATGTATAACAAATAATATTACAAAAGATAAATAAATTATAAATATTCTTAATTAATTTATAAATAATATAAATGCAATAAATATGATTAAAAATTTATTGGTCGTCGACATAACCAACACATAGGTTATCATCCCTACATTTTATCCTTACACGTTACTTAATATTAATAAAGATTGTTCAGTTTAAAGTTTTTATACAATTTACGAGAGAATAATTTTATTTTTGAATTCTCCCTCCATTTCTTCTTAATATGATGTTATAGTCATTTTCACATAGATTAAAAGAAAAGTGAAAGTACACTACTAGAGAACACAGTATCAGGTTCACCAAAATCCGAAGCCAATCCGAGGAGAAAAGCGTAATAGCTTCAGAAAACGTCCGACGCAAAAAACTTGTCGCCATTTTATAATCTGTAGCCATACTGCCTCCAAAATGATCTGACGCCTTTCTGAAGCCAAAGTTTAAATTAATTTATTTTGACATTAATTTAATATTGAAGCCAATCCGAAGCTATAGTTTGAAGCCATTCTGAATCTAGGTCAAGACATGATTAAATTAACACTTTGTTAGCCTTAATTAGTCAATTCCAAGCCATTCTGAAGCCAACATAAAAATTCGAAATCCGAAGTTTTCTAAGAAATTATTAAATTAACACTAAACTGTGTTAGTATAAATTAGGCAACCCCATGTCTTTCTGAAGCCAATCCGTAGCTCAGTCCAACGCCAATCTGAAGCTAAAGAATATATAATAGTTTTGTTATCCGAAGCCAATCCGATGTCAATTTCTTTGATTTTGAAGCCAATCCGAAGCTAAAACCTTCATACCAGGATAAAAATTGCAGCCTGGTTTCTACAATAAATGCAGATTTCCAAGCTGCAATGTATATCAAACACATCCAAAACACATTCGAAACACAATAACAATCAAAACAAAATATCCAAAACAGATACACAATATAATTAAACATCCAAGATACAAATACAATTTACTCAACAAAAAACATGTCCAAAAGACAAAGAAAAACCAATTAATTCAAACCGCACATACATCAAACTTGGAAGCATATATAATAAAACATAAGCATTATCGCAAAAACAAAAATACCTCAAATATTTGTAGAAAGTTAAGGTGCCGTATAAACATCATCCGTACAAATTTCCGTACGGGGTTTATATAAGGTGCCGTATCTTTTTAAGGGATTAAGGGTGTAAAAATTATACATATACGGATTTATACGGATAAATATTTATACGGAACCGTAACCGTTCCGCAAATATTTTGAGGAACACAATAAATAACATAACAAGGAAAAAAGTTAGACAAATAGATAAAACATTGAAATAATATAAGAATACAAATTTAAAGTTAAATGGTTACCTCTTTATCACCATTTTATAATTAGCCTACAAAATGAAAACGCATTAAAGATTAGTATTGAACAAAATGAAATAAAAAATGTATATGAAGTATGATTTTAAAGAGAAGATGGAAGAGAATGGTTACCTATTTATCACCATTTTATGAATTAGCCTACAAAATGAAAACGAATTAAAGATTAGTATTGAACAAAAATGAAATAAAAATGTATATGAAGTATGATTTTAAAGAGAAGATGGAAGTGTTATTAAAAAAACTTGAGATGAACTGAAATGGTGCATAAATAGGTAAACATCTCAGAATTCTGGTCTGTGCGAAGACATTCCAAAGCCAACTTTTTTTCGGAAAAATCCGAAGCCAATCTGAAGCTAATATTTCAGAATCAAGCCAATCAGGATCCACATATCAAATATGAAGCCAATATATTTAAAGTCCGAAGCCAATCTAAATCCTCTTTTCCGAAGCCATTCTAACTCTCTCTTTGCAGCCCATCGCCAACAACAAATAGCCTTTTAACGAAACTCCCTGCATAAGGTTACAAATAAAAACAACACAATTCACATCACAGTGTACTAATTCAATGTTAATACACAATAATAATAAATTATACAAAATACGATGTTGTATGCATTGAACATTTCTAATTCATAGTTCAAGTAATACATTAATCGTCATCGTTTACACTCAAGTCATCATATTCATTTGAATAGTACGACTCGTAATCTGAACCATCTGCATTTGGGTCCACAACAAGTTCTTCCTCTTCTACAATTTCGTAAAATCCTTCTTCAACAATGTCGACATGAATGGTTAAATTAAAACCAACTAGAGGTGGTTGTTGCTCCTCTTTAAAAATATCTTCGGTATTCAAAGATTTAGGATCAACGTTCTGCATATGGCTCCAATCAACTCATTTAGCATTCGATTTTATTGCGACCCACCATTGCTTATGTTCCCGGGTGGCGGAGACGTAACGGAAATAGTACAGTTGTTGTGCCTGCGATGCTAGGTTGAACGGGTGATCCTTAGAGGCTCTACTTTTGTGTTTAATTTGAACCATTCCATTTCTCGGATGCGCCTGCATCCACTTACTAGTGTCAAACCAAAAATACTTGAACAATAAAACTTTGTCGTACATCAAGTCATACGAGAGCTCCTAGATTTACTCTATGATACCATAGTAGTCAACATGGTACTCATCCTCATAGCAGGAACCTTTGACACAAATCCCGCTATTATAAGTTGTCTTATTAGCATCTCCCTACCTAATGTCAAAGTGGTACCCGTTGACGTAGTACCCTTTGTACCTTTTTATTTCAAGAGCACCGCATGTTGAGAGTGTTTTCAGAATTTTGAATGTTTCCATATTATCCCGAACGTGCATACGAAACCATGTAGCGAAATGATTGGTCACGTCACGATTCCTTTCTTCCTCTGTCAAATTGGGATTCAACTCCTCAAGGCAGTCGTGGTACGACCTCGGACAATATAGCAATTTGTTTAGTAAGAAAACAATGGCAAATGAGTTTGGTCTTCTGGTATGTTTGGCACTTCGTGCCTCCTAGGCGTGTTAGGTCGGTCTCTTCGAAGTACATGGAACAGAAGTTAGAAACCTCTTTGACCAGATATGCCTCGCTTATTGACCCTTCCACACGTACCTTTTGCAGTACCATTTTCTTCAGTCCCCCTAGGAACCTGGAAACATTTATAAATTTTGTTAAATAAATAAAAAAATTCCAAAAGTCACCAATTATTATAAACTGAAATAATACTCACAATTCGAAAGTGTACATCCATCTATACTGCACGGGAACCTCCATTCAGAGATTCATAAGGCATATGAATCGGTAGATGCTCCATGACATCGAAGAACGCAGGTGGAAATATCTTGTGCATCTTGCATATTATCTCAACATTGTTGCTCCGTAGTTGTTGATGGGATTTAGAACATATTCCAACGGATGCTCCGAATCAACCGTCTTTCCACTAGAACATTATATGTGTGTTTTGGAGGAGAAATATGAAGAAAAAAACTATTTTCTTCTTAAAACTCACGTACATTACCAAGGGGATAGACTCATGCTTTTATTTTAGCATGAATCAAATTCACTAATAATTAAGTGGTGGTTTTATTTGATAAACATAATGGTAAATTTAATTCATTGAATCTCAGTATAATTATTAATATTATTCAAGCCACCTTATGATGGACATAATAACGCTCATCAATTTCATCATTATAGCTTCATCAAACCACCTTATTATTGTGTGGAATTTTATCGTGATAAAATGTCGCACGATAGTATTACTCCATCCCGACAATGACACACCTTTCCCGGTTGTTCTAAATAATAATCTTATTATCATTATTATATTCGGTCCGTTGTTGTGTGTGACCTGTTGGGCTTAATTAAAAGTACCAATGTAATATTATATTTAACCAAATATTTATATTACATAAACTATGAGCGGGCTCCTAGTAAACCATCATAACGCCTACTATTAACTAAAAGTAGCAATGTAATATATTATTCTTTCGAAATTAATATCTTAAATGTACTAATCCTTTTGAGACAATCTAATTGTTCAACGGACACACTTTATGAGATTAAAAAAATCTCATATTTCCAACACTCCCACTTGCCGTTGGACGATTAGTTGTACTAATGTTTTGTTATACTTAACAATCTATGGTACATACGATTCCTTCATAACACGATTTCTAAAAGTTAAGCTATGATAAGATTAGTGTCATCAAACTCTTGCATCTCTTCTTTACTTAGATGCTTGAATCAAGCTGTGATTCCCATACTATCTGGGGACAACCGTCAAAATCACCTTAGATTCTCCAAGAGATCAGAAACCTACCGTTATATCCGGTTCTACGAATCCCTCACAACGCATAGGCCTTTCATCACTACATTTATGCTATACCCGACACATGCCGTTATGATCCCCGTTTTACCGGAGATGTTTGACAGGGTCAAAGCATATCACTCATGCAAGATGAAATCCTAGCTTGTAGGCCTAAGAATTGCCATTTAACATAAGTTCTATGAGAATCTACTTAGGACATTGACATACTATCTTCTAAGTTCTCATGGCGGTCAAGTCCAGTACTATGTTTTGAAAAACGTTTTTTCAATGCCATATACCTATGTGATAGACTAGAGTACGAATTACTCCCTTTTGATCCAAGAAATGTGATCAATACAATCAGCCACATACTAATCAATTTGGTGTTCGATTCCAGTTATTGAACACCTGATCAGGGACAAGCTATCCTA
The DNA here is from genome assembly GCA_003412495.2 of Echium plantagineum. Classification (NCBI taxonomy): domain Eukaryota; kingdom Viridiplantae; phylum Streptophyta; class Magnoliopsida; order Boraginales; family Boraginaceae; genus Echium; species Echium plantagineum. The sequence goes on along the minus strand of CM016567.1, from coordinate 1,349,578 downwards.
TTGTTTTTCCTAGTCTTGTCAGAGGATTTCTTGTTTGAGTCATCGACTCCAAAGACCTCTCTAGAAAACTTGGATTGCTTATGGAATCTTGTGTTAACTAATTACATGCTTTTAATAACGACTTCTATAGTACTAACATAATTACATGCTTCTAATAAACATGATTTTCATTACTATGAAACTCGTTATCTTATAACGACTTCTATGTCATCACAAATGGCTCCTATTAAAAACAACATCTCTCAATCAACAATGGAAGATATATACAATATATGACTTCCATGTTAGAGAGTTAGTTTTTTTGACTATGAATCATTATCAAAGTTCATGTTATGTCAAACATAACTTGCATGCTTCTTATTCACTAATAAGATGTTCATGATGAATTGTCATCAGTATTTAGAGTATGATTTAGGTCTACTAGTTTATACTTGGAATGTTAGAGTTATCTGATAACTCACATGTCATTTTTAATAGTAGATGCATTGTCAAACACATTCTCTTAATAATGATTACATTAGTCGTTTAAACTCATGTCCTGTTGTTAAGCAATCTACATGACTTCACGATTGGAAGCCAATGCATTGCTCTTTACTTATATTATAGCCTTTCATGACATTGTAAGCAACCTTATGTCTTAACATAATAACTCGTTTGCTCACGACTTCTGGTTTATCTCAAGGAGTGGGGTGCTCGATAAACAGATATCATGAGTCATGGAATTCCTGAGTCTTATCCTAAGATTATTTATAGAAGATGTAGCATATTTCTATAATCATGAGCTTTATGTATCTCATGAGTAGTATGTCAAGCACATACAAAATATTGAAGTCTAGCTCCCACTTACCTTCTTGTCTCTTACAAGAATTTCTTATTTGTTATTATGAACTTCTATCACATAGATTCATATAAAAAAAATCTCCAACATATTTAAATGACCACTATGATTCACCAAGTGAAACTTCATAGTATTCATTTCAGTTTGTATGCTTATAAAGCTATATATAGAAGTATCGTTTGCCAATCATGTGACCTTCTAATAAGGTTACGTTCAAAACGTGACCTTTTGCACTTTCATTATATGATCACATCATGTAATGATCTCAAGTTGATCCGTATATTTTGAAAGACATCAGTTGGTGGATACTTCCTTTTGAATCAGTTTTTCAACTTTTAGAAGTACCTAATACTAGACATGATCAATTGAATGACAGTCCAGTGCTTTTCAAAATATTTCTTTGCTCACAGAGTACAATACCCATAGCCAAATAAATCAATTTTCAGACATCACTCTGACATATTGATTCAGTTTCGGGTCTCCTTATAGGCTTATAAGCATAAACATCATCACATGGTCATCTTGACGTCATAATAGGTATGTTCATAACATCAACACTCTTGACTCAGTCCATTCATATTTATCGCTTGTCAAATGAAATTTGCCAAGCAAGACCAAATCTTTATGTAATGAAAGATGCATTACATCTCTATTGGTTATGAAATAATGACCACAAAAATGATGACAAAATATTTCTAGAATAGTTCAAATTGGTTTCATGAATGAAATCCTATTGATGCTATTCAAGTTGGATGATCTAATCTTACTGTGGGAGTTAACTATTTTATAACTTTAAATTTGAATGATCGGGATGATCATGCAATACAAGTGGCTTAACTGTTACACTTTAACAGTTAAAATATCCTTGAGATATTCAAGTTTCACTAAAACGATTTTTGAACATTTCAAGCCTTTTATGTTGTTACTATAGGAATCACAGACATTACTTGTATATCTGTACTCGACAAATGTGTAGTGACAAAATTATCTATTTACTATAGCAGTGTTCAGCTTAGTTGTATGTGCCAAAATTTATACAACTTCTTGGTGAACATTTTACCTATTCATTTTTTTTTTCAATCGACAGACGATTACAAATGAATAATGCTATAGGTAGAAAGAGTACTTGTGTTAACTCTCTTCCTTTCTCATTATGTATATGTTACTGTTTTGTGTCTATGTCTTTACTTTAAAGCATGTATACGTTACATAGTTTTGATGCATCAAATGTTGACTTTCAAAAACAATCGAATTGTAAAACATTATTTATTGTTCAAATAACAACAAAATATATATTTTGAAACCAACGTCGAAACGTAATTGTTTATGAAAATCACATCAAAATGAAGTGTGGATCTATTGCCAAGAAATCAAATATTTCTAAGTAGCATTTTTTGTAGTTCCATCCTTTCAGCTCTTCATTCCATTCTTAATGTACGATATATTTTCTAAAAATATTAGTACGTCATCTAGTGCCATGCACTAATGAAAAGAAAATGTAAATTCTCAACAACATACATACCTGTAGGCTGATCAGTGATCATATCACTGCCCCTACGGCTCAAGGACAATAGGCAGTCTCTTCTCAAGTGTCATTTCCTTTTGCAATATTGACATTTTCAGTAAAATGTCCTTTCTTCTTGAAACTCTTGCATCTAACTTTTAAAGCAACAATGGATGATAAAGGCTTCACCAACTTTGGTGCATGCTAGCAATCAAAGAGATCCAATTCAGTGAGATGTCAAGTGTCTTCTTAAGGACAAATCCTGCCTAGTTGAAATGAATATGTCCAGATAACGAAGCAACTTGATCAGATCCAACATCTCATGAATATGGCTACCATCCATCCAATGCTTGATCTTGTTGAGCTTGTTGAATTTCTCTAGTCTATCCTACTTCATTATTTTTCAAATCGAATAGCCTAGTGGAAAAGGCTCTCGCTAGTGATCAGAAGGTCTTGGGTTCGAAACTCACTTCATCGCTAATTTACTAAAAAAAAGTTTGAGTTGTGGATAGATTTGATCAACTCTAACATCATGAGGTACTTGACCTCAAGAGTATCACAAACATATATCTCAAATAATACCCTCACAACAAGAGAATCGCCATCCTCAGGTACTTAGGGAGAATCAAAATCAAGCACGTACTCAAGATTCTCATACTTGAGTACTTTTCTTGGTTTCTTTGACCATTCAATGAAGTTATCTTTATCGAGCATGCATTCTTAGAGCTCAATGCGGAAAATAGACTCAACACGAGAAAAGGCTATATTAACTATAACAAACACGACATGTAAAACAAAAAACATTCATGATATAGATAAAATGATTATAAGGTAAAAGATAAAATCATACGTTTGTGTTCATAATCCTACAAGGAAATACAAAACATAACAAGATCCTATATGAGTGAGATTGAAGGGCACAAGCAGCATCTCAATTTCCAATCACATAGGCTAGTAATGATTTACTAAATATGATCAGCATAACTCTTGGCATCACCAAAAGTTCTACTAGACTATTTGGTGATCTCTTTGTCAACGGGCCCACATCTAACATTGGAAATCACCGTTTAAGTAACCAAAAATCCATTGACTATAGTCAAAATGGATAGTCAAAGCCCACATCAAACATTGGGTATCGTTTGACCATCAAATTGGCATGTCACTAAATAACACTCACATCTATCAATCTGATAGGTCCATGTTTGCAATTAATAACATTATCAACTTTGGAAATCTGGTATGACATATATTTAATTTTTAAGGTGGGATCTGTTATACATTATAACTAATGATCATGCAGGGCATATATATCCATACAAGCAATTAAATATATATCACAATGATGATAAGATAAGATATAATACGTAATAGGATTTGTGATATGATCGTTTAAAGAAAACAAATAAATCTAAGACTAAGTTCTAAACTAAGTCTTGATCTTCAATGATCTCCATCATCTTTATTGTTTTCTGTCTCCTTTGCCATTCCTTTGGTGGGTCGTGTCTTGTACTAGTTACATAATTCTTAATGTATGTAATAAATTGACACGTAGGTCAATACTAGTCTAAAAAAAATAAGTTGACACAGGTTGTCATTTCAAAGACAGCACGTATGTTGTATTTCAAAAATAGATGAGATCATATCACTCATCCTATATCAATTATCATCCATAAATATCTATAAAACAAAGCATGGATAAACAATTAATCAGGTATTAACAATGCACACATGGATGATAACTCAAACCACATATGGATATATATATATATATATATATATATATATATATATATATATATATATATATATATATATATATATATATACATATATATAAATAAAAAGAGCTAACATTGTTCATTAATCTAATGAATCAAGCAATTCTAATAAAAGTGCAAAGGTCAGCTAAAATCTTATTCTAAAGCTCACTTAAATAAATAAGTTAATATTATCAAAAAATACTATATGAATTATACACTTTAATTAGAATCTGAGGAGTTAAGTGAAAATTAATTAGAAACTTATTTTAATATATTTAATAATATTAATATTAAAGTTTAGTATTTTCTTAAAATACTTTACATCTCATTTACACTTAACAAAATTCCTTTAATAAATTAATGTAAAATTAATTAGAATGTTATTCTAATCTATTTTATATTCTTAATATTAAATACTTAGTATTTCAATAATACAAGCCTCCAGATTAAGGTTAATGTTGAATTTGTTAAAATTAAGTGTAATATTACCTAGAATCTTATTCTAGTAAATTTAATATTCATAATATTAATTGAGACTTAATATTCATAATATTAATATTTTCACTTATAAATAAATTTGATAATTTAAGTGTAAATTTCACCAAGAATCTTATTCTCATATCTTACTATTTAATATTCTTAATATTAAACTATTAGTATTTTCTTAAAATACTTGTAATATAATTTTACACTTAATTTAAAGGTTTTATTCATCAATATGATCTTATTAGAAACTTTAATTATATGATAATCTCAAAGTCTCCAATTTTAGATGAATTATTCCATATTTTAATTAAATCAAATTTAATTAAATCTCTTATATAATTGCTATTCAAAATATCAATTTAATCAATTCTAAATGTATTAGAATTATAAAATTATAGTTATATAAATTGAAACAATTTTAATCTATTTTTTTTTATTCAAAACAATTTTAGATTAATAGCCTTTTAATAAAAAACGATCCAACAACAATTAGTGGTCCAAGTCCATAATTAAACAGACATGGACTAAGCTCAAGACATCAGCCCAGACGTCTGGACGTCCAGACCAGACCCCACGTGGCCTAATGGGGAAAAGACACACCATCATTATGATGTCAGCCACCCGTGTCGGTTCATGGGTCAGTCAACGGGTTGATGGTTGACTGAGTCAACTCGAGCCGAATCAACTCAGTTGACTGAGTCAACTCGGTCAAACCAAGTTGTTGATGACGTCATGTACACTAAACAGACAATTTACTCCAGATCGTTCTATATGCATTTTTACTCGATTAGAATAATATTTTTACACAAAAATAAAATCCGAAAAAAATATATGTGACTCAAAATATTATTTCTAATATAACCATAATTTTTATTTTTGGAAAATAATTATTATTTAATTACCTTTTATTTAAATAATCATCTAAAACCCTTAAACATCAAATTAATTCCTAAAGGTCCAAAATTATCACTAAACACATATAAAAAACTGTATGAACAGTTCATACAAGTTCTCATTATATCAAAATAATCATAGTATGGCTCATGATACCACTGATGGGATTTAGAACATATTCTAACGAACGTTACACCGTTCGTTTTTCACGAAACCAAGATCTTACGATATATATATATATATATATATATATTGACGATAATTCGAGGGGGTTTAGTATTTTGTAACTTTTTAGGAAATGCAGCAAAATGAGAACTTCTCTTTAGTGCTTGAAATCCAGCACCCCTCAAGATGTAGTCCACACCAACGAATGGTCCGAACCAACTGTCGTTCCACTAGAACATTATATGTGTGTTTTGGAGGAGAGAAATATGATGAAGAAAACTATTTTCTTCTTGAAACTCGCTTACATTACTATGGGGATGGACTCATGCTTTTATATTAGCATGAATCAAATTCACTAATAATTAAGTTGTGGTTTTATTTGATAAACATAATGGTAAATTTAATTTAATTGAATCTCGTTATGATTATTAATATTATTCAAGCCACCTTATGATGGACATAATGACGTTCATCAATTTCATCATTATGGCTTAATCGAACCACCTTATTATTATGTGAAATTTTATCGTGATAAAATCTCGCACGATAATATTGCTCCGTCCCGACAATGACAGACTTTTCCCGGTTGTTCTAAATAATAATCTTATTATTATTCTTATTATTATTATTACTATTATTATTATTATTATTATTATTATTATTATTATTATTATTATTATTATTATTATTATTATTATTATTACCTTCGGTTCGTTGTTGTGGGTGACCTCTTGTGCTTAATTAAAAGTAGCTACGTAATATAATATTTAACCGAATATTATTATTACATAAATTATGAGCGGGCTCCTAGTAAACCATTATAACTCCTACTATTAATCAAGTAAACCCGATTAAGATATTAAATATTAAATAATTTAATATATTATTCTTTTGAACTTAATATGTTAAATGTACTAATCCTTTTGAAACAATCTAATTGTTCAATAGGCATACATTATGAGATTAAAATAATCTCATATTTCCAACAGTTGTTACAGATGCTTCTCACTTAGAGTCGTTTCTGAAATATCCGTGAAAAGATAACACCACTCTGTAATGGTTTCCCATATGGGATCGGCAGTACATGACAGAGAGCTACCGGACGTAAGCGTTGCACAATAATATGGATGTCGTGGCTCTTGAATCCGCTGAAATTCAAATTTTGTGCACATCTTGCAATGTTAGAATCATATCCAGCGGGTAATTGAAGACGCTCCAACCAATTCCTAGCATCATTTTGTTGCACGGCGCTACAAGTGTACGTAGCTTTTGGTTTCAATTAGTCGCCAGATCAATCCTTGTTTCATTGTCTTTCGTTTTTCATGTCACATCCATTATAATATGTCATAGATTTTCCCCATTAATTTTCTTTGTATGCATGAAGTCAGTGTTTCCATGATATACCCACTGATTGTAATGTTCAACAAAACTTTGAGAAATCAAATTAAATTCAACTGTAGTATTATCATACGTATTACCATTTCGACATCTCGTACACGGACACCGTACACCAAATAAACCAGTTGCGAATGAACGATTTTTAGCAACATTCATAAATCCCATTAAATCCATTACATATTCATTTGACAATTGACCATTAGAACGATAACGATTACTATACATCCAATAACGATCTTCAGACATTTTTTCCCAAAAATATTTCTAAAATATTTATGAATAATTAAGCAAAACTATATAATTCTAATCCCAAAAGTACTCATATCTTAACGTTATAACCGAATTTAGCCAAATAGTTGCACTTTGAGTTTCGAAAATGGGAATTTCATAAAAAATGGTGTTGGTTTGAGTGGGTTATTGTGTTTGAAGAGAGTTTCGCATTTGCTCCGGACAACAACAACCTGAATCCAATTCGACACCACTTCAAGTGAGTGAAAGAAACGGCTTCGGATTTGCTTTTGATAGCAAAAACCTAATGCTAATCCGACGCCATGTTTTTATTTTTCCATGAATTAATTGATAGATAAGCGAATTCTATCCTAGTGTGGCTTCGGATTGGATTCGACTACTTTTTGAACCGAATAACAACGTAATCACACGGTATAAACAATTAATATGTACTGATAAAGAGTTTGTCAAATAACAACGTAATGACCATGCTGGAATCCCTGGTTGGCAACCGGCTGGTTGAAAGATGTCAGGTACTGCACCGGTGTGCTCATGCCTATCTACATATTCATCATCAAACCTGTTGTAGTGGAGCTTTCGACAGATGAGAAACTGCCAGCATACGCGGGGATGGGCTCTGTCCCTGCATTTGCAGTGGGTTCAAGAAGAACTGTTTCATCATCGCCTCCTTATCTGTCCGATGTTTTATCATCGTGCATGAGTATTTTGCTTATGGCGTACTGGTGGAAGCATGGAGCATAGGGGAGAACTCTAAGAAGTCGTCATCGGCAGGGTCGTCATGCAATGCTCTATTCCTCTTTCGGCTAGATGTACTCTTCGAACCACTACCGCCACGAGTCATCTCCAACAAAATCAAATGCAATTAATTAGTTTATACTAATGAAACTAGTGGCAAAATAGTCATTTCACTTCTAAACATACATTAATTCAAAAATTCAACTAAAACCATATTATCATCTAATGCAATTATCATAAATTACTATTTTGTCCCTCAATCAATTATCTACTGATAACTTATACTTCTTCCATTTCAATTCAATTCATAGGACGTTCTATAGCAATGCACACTTATTAAGAAATAAACAAAAATTACTATTTTACCCTGCCCTTTATATCTTCTTCCCTCTGCCGTAAGCTTTCTCCAGTCTCATCTTTCCACCGCTTGAAGCTTAAATTACAACAATTTTTAGTTCAATACCCACCACCTACATCCCACATCTTTTAAAATTAAAAGAATGAGCAAAGAGTTACTCTTCACAACCACCGTTATACTCAAATAATACAACCCAACACTAATAAATTAGATAACCAAAAATCATGAATGAACACAATTACAATGAAAGATATGGAAGAATGTCAAAAGGGGAATTCTGGGGTATAATTGTGAAATATGGAAGCGTTGTTTTTTGGGTTCTACCATTTTCATAATAAGGTCTCCTTGAAGTCTTTGTCTTTTCAAGCTTCAAATCTTGAACGACCAGTGTATGTTACTTAATATTTATTGTCAAGAACTTGAAATCTTTTCTCAAATGAAGGAGATTTGCGTAGAAATATCATCTCAATGAGTGTTGAATAATAGGTAGTACGAATTAGAGGGAATTGAACAATGGAGTAAAGTGAAAGATTCCACTATTTCTACTGATTCTCAAGTTTATTGTTGCATTTTTGGTGTTTCATTAGTTTAGGTGAGATGAAAGAGGAACTACATGAAGGTCAAAGGGACAGAGAGAGAAATGAGAGGCATGGTGTGTGATGATACGTTTTGTGTCGGGAACCTTTAAAGGAGGTTGGGGGTAAAAAAGGAAATAAATTATACTTTTTGTGTTGAAAGTCCTAATACGTCTAACGAATTGAAAAAATGTACGAAGGCTAAAACGTCCTGTGAATTGAAATGGAGTGAATACTAACAAAACTAGGGGCAAAACTGTCATTTCACTTCTAAATTTACATTAATTCAAAATTTCAACTAAAATTAATTCGGTTCTAAACATAATCTACTCAAACATTAGTCTAATGCAACTATACAATCACCAAACACAATAAAATTATATAATCAAACTCAATCAATTATCTACTCAAACTATACAATCAACAAACACAATAAAACTTTAAACACAATAAAATTATATAATCAAACTCAATCAATTATCTACTCAAACATTATAGTAACAAAATTAGGGCCAAAACAGTTTTTAGTTCTAAACACACATTATATAAGTAAATTTAATCAAATTCAACAAAAACCAAAGTATCATCCAATGCAATTATAACAAATTACTAATTTGTCTCTAATCAAATATCTACTGAAACACTATACTTACAAAACATGGGGCAAAACAGTCATTTCAACTAAAACTATACAATCATCGAAAGCAATAAAATTCTTAACACAATAAAATTGTATAAGTAAATTCAATCAATTATAAACTACAATAAACATTAAACTTTAAACACATTAAATAAAATTATATATAATTAAATGAAATTATTTTGAAAATAAAAACTTACCTTTTTAAAAGTGATTTTTGAGAAGATGGGGTGGTTGAGTCCGATGCATACTTGGTGGTTGTGGGTTCGACGGAGGAGGGGTGGTAACGTTTGATGGTGGTGGAGGGCTGGAAACTCACAAAATGGGTAGGGGATTTCAATTTTGGCCGATTGATGTGTAGGGGAGGAGGACTTGTGGCCGAAAATGGGTTGGGGGAGTCGGACAGCTTCACTTGACTATAGACGTGGGAGTTTTTTAGGTGAAAATGTGCAGTCAAATCCTTTTTACAGTTGCAAGGAAAAAAGTTATTAACAAATTGAAAGTGAAACTCTTGTTCAATAAATTAAAGTTAGTTAATTATAAGTATCTAAAAATTGGATCAAAATAAATATAATTTCCAAATTTTTGTTGAAAATAAAACTTACCATTTCATTTGCGTATTCGTCGAGGTAAACTTACCATTTCAATTATATGCCTATATATTATATTCAAGATTAGAATGGCCTACTAAAGATTATGCATTTCAATTTATAGGCAAAAATGTGGTGTCGGATTGGCTTCGGATTTTTCCGTTGTCAACGCTAATCCGACGCCACTCTAAACGGTAACAAATATTTGCATTTAATTAATATGAGCGCTAAATATATCCGTTGCCGAAGCCAATGTCCGACGCCATTTTGAAGCATTTTGGTTTTTTACACCCCTATAAATAGGGGATGAAGCTGACAAGAAGTTCCTCATAAGCATAATCTCACATCACTTCAATTGAATTCGTAATGACGATATTGACGGTTGATACAATTGGTTGTCGTGAATTCTTCTTGTTCATCATCATCGACATTGAACAATATGTGGTATATTTATTTTAAAATAGTTCACAATCTATACTTATTACGCTAATATATAATTAATAATATAATGGTTTGTATCATCATAAAGAATTCCAAAGGCATTCAGGAGCAGTGTAAGTGCCGATTGATCTGACATTGTCGATTAAAGGTCAACGGAGACACTCGATGGTACCCTATGCAAATAAAAGAAACTAGGAGCCATGACAACCGAGTCAAATTATGCGAAGGTTGGGCAGATTTTGTACGTGCCCACGACTTGAGACGGAACTATCTTTTCATATTCGAGATTCACCTCGTTTGTAGTGTACACCATCGCCCAGTCTTCAATGTGAAGATATTTGGACCGAGTGCATGCGTGCCCAGTCATAGTCCACATTGATTAGATTTGTTCTTTGTTTTGTAATAGTAGTTAAATTGGACTATTCTTGATCACGTTTTCATGTAGTGATTTTGAAGTCGGATTATGGTTTAATTTCCTAATTATTATGAATGATTATGTCCTATTATTGAAGACTTAATACTTATTTATTACTCCTTCCATCCCAAAATAGTTGACGTTCTAGCAATTTGCACATAGATTAAAAAAAATTAAAAGTAGTCAAAAAGTACATTGAAAAAGTAGAAATACAATTATTTGGAACCATATCATTGGTTGGTGGCTAATTTCAATACAAAAAGTAGTCAAAAAGTTCATTGAGAATGTAAAAGTACAATTTTCAATGTTAAAACGTCAACTATTTTGGGACCAACAATTAGTGCCAAAACGTCGACTATTTTTAAACGGAGGGAGTATTGTTTATATAAATATTTATGTATCTTGAAATCGGCCTATTCATGAATGATAAACTATTATTAAAAATGATAAAGTTATAGGCATACAAGTCGCGTCGGATTCAAAATGTCCGAAGCCCATCCGACGTAAATATGAACGGTCAAATATTTATGAAGTTAATAAATTTGACCGTACCTGAAGCCAACCGGAAGTCAATCCGACGCCATATTCATAACGGTAACAAATGTAAATATAGCCGTTTCTTGAAGCCAACCTGAAGCCAAAATGGTTTTTTACACCCTATAAATGGGGCATGAAGTCGAAGAGGAGTTTCTCACAACAAAATCATAAGCATAATCTTCAATCAATTCAAGTGTATTCATAATGACGTATTGACGGTTGATACAATTGATTGTCGTGAATTCTATTAGATTATCATGCCCGGGATGGAAGAAAATTTGGTAATTTAATTTTAAAATAGTTGAGAATCTATAGAAATTAAGCTAATAAATTTCTAATCTAATATTTGTGTGATCATAGAAAATTCCAAAGGGATTTCGGGACCGTTGTAGATGTTAATTGCTTGAAAATTGTCGGTTAAAGGTCAAATGAGACGCTCGATGGTACCATATGCAAATAAAGTAGTCATTGGGAGCAATGACTATCGAACAAAATTATGCGAAGGTTGGGCGGATTTCGTAACTGCCAACAACGTGGGATGAGGCGATGTTTTGACGTTCGATATTGACCTCGTTCGTAGCGTACACCATCGCCCAGTCTTCAATGTCAAGATATCTGAAACGAATGTGTGCCTGAAATAAACCATTCATAGTCCACCTAATTAGATTTGTTATTTGTTGTGTAATAATAGTTAAATTGAACCATTCTTGATCATATTTTCATATAGTGATCTTCGAATCGGATTATGTATGGTTTCCTAATTATTATATGAATAATTATGTCCTATTTAAGACTTAATACTTTTGATTATTGTTTTTATAAATATTTATGTATCTTTAAATTGGCCTATTAAAGATTATATTCTATGTTTCATTCCTTTTATGCCCTTTAACTCTATGAGTTATAATTACAATATTACTTGTTAGCCATAGAATACTTTTATTTCTATTCGAATAATTAAAACATGTATAAATTTTATAATTAACAATTGATATTACGATGAAAATATAGTTTGATAAAAAGGGTATAAAAGGACTTGAAGTTGCTCTCGCGATATGAAATTGCTCTGACATTATCACTAGCCATAAAAAAAGTTGGACGAATCTATAATCTATAATACTTATAAAAGTGTGAATAGGCTTATGTGTTTCTTCCATCTTTTTTAGGACTAAACTACCCTCCATATGAATCTAATTACAATGCACATAATAAATATGAATGTTATTTACACATTGAACTAATTGTAAAAGGTTATATTATTAGTTATGAAAATATTTATAGTTACATTATTACATACCACATGAATTCAAAAATCATTGCTTTCATATATAAGATATGGAAAGACAATATGCACCATCTTAAGAAGCAAAAAGAAAATATTATGATTTTATATGCCTTTATATAAAAATTGTTTTCATGTCTAGGATATGAAAAGACACAATGCACCATTTTAATAAAAAAAGATTATGATTTTATATGACTTTAATGAAAATAAGATAAGAAATGTTGTTAGATATGTGTTAAATATATATATACATCAAGTTAAACAACATAGTAAAAGTAATTTCGATATTTTATAATGAAACAATACTTGTTATCTTTTAGCAACATAAGTATTTCAACTATAAATAAAATATAATAATATACCTTCTAAAAGTATGGATCAATCGTTTTATGTTAATACGTTCTCCACTAAATTATTTACTACTTCTATGCCATGAATGCACAAACAATTTTTTATAATATGAAGTTGAACTAATAACTATAATAAAAATTATTAATTTTTTATGTAGTAATATGAAAGGACATGATGCATCCGATTACTATAAATATCATGAATAGTGTTATTAGATAACAATACCAAAATGTATTTGAAGTTAAATTACATTGTTAGAAGTAATGTCGATATTTTTATAGTCACATATATCAATTATTATATTTTAGCTAAATACAAATTACAACTGTAAGCAAAATATAATATGATTTGAAATAAGAATGTAGTCGCGTATTTTAAATGGCGGGTCGATTCTCCATTAATATAATAGATTATTTACTCTATAAAATAGGCATTCTTTAAATTTTTTAATTATTTCATGATTAAAAATATAAATATGAAATGTTTTTATTTTATTTCAATATAACAATAATTCAAATAACTTTTTATCTAAGTAAAAATAATACTATAGTGACTCTTTAACTTAGTGAATAAGTGGTTTTTGGAATAACATTTAATGATCTTTAAGTAAAAACATAGTGCGGTAAGTAAGTTACTCTTTATAAGTAACACAATTATTATTTTTTTCATTTCTTTAATGAAATTCATCGCTTATTACCAAAAAAAAAAATATACGCATGAGGTGTGTCTTATTCTCGAATGTCAATTTCATGATTTTATAGTCTTTCAGTTATATTTTAAGGAAAAATGGGGATAACAAAGTTTATTCATTTTCTTAGAAAGTAATTTATATAAATATGTTTGGTTATTTGAAAGTAAAAATCATCTACGATCTTTATTTACCTTTATACAAACATATAAGATTCATATGATTTTAAATGTCTTTATATATCAATTTATGTAATTTCCAACAAGATAATGATAGACTCGATTAAACATATAACAAATTGCTCATATACCATATAATTATGTTCTGTACTCATAAATATCTTAAATATGAAACCTTATAAAAGAGAAGAAAGTAAGACTATTTCTTTAAATACGGGAATTCTCTATATATTTATGTTTATACAAAAATATTATAGTTCAAATAAATTATTTAACTATTTTAACATATTTGAGAATTATACCTTACTAACTTTTATAAAGTACAAACGATTTAAGTATTGTAGTACTCCTTTGACTTCTAAAAAGTTATTTATTTCTATGATAAATGTGTTTTCCCATACTACATATAGATGTAACTCGTACGTGAGTTTTTTTCTCTATTAATCTTAACATTAAATTATTTATCATTACTAAATTATTATCTATCATAGAAATCACTATATAACAGATAGTACTCCTACCAAATTACTAATTGTTCCAATAATTACACATTACTTTACAAGAAAAATGGGGATAACAAATTTTATTCATTTTCTTAAAAAGTAATTTGTATAAATTGTTAGAATTATGAGGTGTTTGACACGTCATAATAAGTGCCCGTTGAACAATTTGATTGTTCGTAGTGATTACTTATTTAAAGTTAAGTTCATACGTATATTATGTTTGACAATAATATACGTGCTGGGAATGAATTCGAAATGCATTAGGAGTCATGATGGTTTTACTAGGGCCCACTCATGATTTATATGTTAGTAAAATACTTGGTTGATATTTTATTAACATATGGCTAATGTCATTTCGATCCTAGAATGTCACACACATACAATGCACTTGATTTTCAATATGATTGAAACTTCCGGGTTAAAAGTGTAAATGTCAAAGAATCAAGGGGAATTCAATTGGCTTGTTTGACTTTGAATTCAAACACAATTAATATTGTATTAATTGGTGCTTAATTGTGGAGGCGTTACGTCTTTGGGTTTAATGTGATTAAACCGCAAATCCATCACACACTTATTATTGTAATAAATGGTGAATCTTTGGGTTTAATTTGATTAAACCGCAAATTCATCACACACTTATTATTGTAATAAATGGTGAATCTTTGGGTTTAATTTGATTAAACCGCAAATTCATCACACACTTATTATTGTAATAAATGGTGAATAATTGAAAGGAAAATTTTTGTTTATAGTACCACTGTATAAACACCATTTGATGGTAAACAAAAGATCAACCTTCTCATTATAATCTTTTCACTTGTAAGACAATTGAAAAGAAATAATACTCCCTCTTCCTTCTCTATTCGGCCAAAACAAGAATAACATCAAGAGAAGAAAATCGTTTCTTTCTTGATTCATTCTTTGTCAAATACACTCAAGCTCTAGTTGCTTCAAAGAAGGAATCAAGCTAGCGTTGGTGTGGACTAACTAGAGAGGTGAACGCTGGTTGCTCTTCCGCTGCGCAACTCAAACACGCTTCAAGAGGTATACACACAAACTCATAGTTAAATGTGAATTTTTAGAACTATGTATTTGATCCTTCATACAATTTTACATAATTTGATATGTAAAACTTGTATAAAATCCCAACATAAATATTGTTGGTTATTTGAAAATAAAAATAATCTACGATCTTCATTTACCTTTACACAAACATATAAGATTCATATAATTTTAAATGCCTTTATATATCAAGTTATGTAATTTCCAACAAGATAATGATAGACTCGATTAAACATATAACAAATTGCACATATACTATATAACAAATTGCACATATACTCATCATCATTATTGATTTTGCTCTATGCAATCAGGTAAGTTTGAATTTTGTTTCTTATATGATGCAAAAACCACATAATATCACAATCAATTAAGTAGTGGGAGAATTTTTTATAAAAAAAATTTCTTTTTCTTAAATAAAATGAGTGGGGTATATATAAATTATTAATTAAATAATAAAAATGAGAGATCGACATATAGCTTTTTGAGCGTTAGACATTATATATAGTATTAATTGCACAATACCCTTTAATTATGAGAATTATATAATCAGAGTCAAGAAAATAATAATATTCAAAAATAAATTCAACTTTAAAAGTTACAAAAATAATAAAGTATTTATGACATACATTGAATAATAGTTTTAACTTAAAAATATTAATATTATTATATGAACAATAAAGTTTCTAACAAGTTTTATATTTCCGAAATATTTTATGATATTAATGCATATTAAACACCTCAATTGATCTAACATGTTAATATTCTCGTTCAATGTCTATAATTAGATATGTTCAATTGATTATCTCATTATAAGAAGTAAACTTTGAAATTTGCTTAGACTCTTTTTGTCTAGTTTAATATTTATTTTGATTTGTTCAACTATGAAATATATAAAAAATATAACTAAAAAGAATAGTTAAAATATTTGACCCTATTAATATCCAAATACGTATGTTAAATAATATATGAATAAATTTTACTTTTATTTCCTTAATATTCACTTGTGAAGCACGTAATATAGTTCTAGTACTAGTTAAAACTATGAAGTTGCAATAAGTTAGAAGCCGCGAGAAATTAGTAGAGTAAGGTTTTTTTTAATATAAAACAACCTCGTAGAAATGGTATCAATTTTGAGTTAATGATGATGGTATCAATTTTGAGTTAACGAAGATGTAATGAGGACAATAGGCCATGCTCAAATAAAAGATTTAACCAAATTTTATGATAATAAGAAGCCAATATATGACCCAATAATAAACAAGCCAAAGACATCAAGTTGTGGATGGCTATAAGGAGCACCATCCATTCTGCCATGGCGACGTTTAACCAATGTACGCTCTTGTTTATGTGCATTCTGGTGGCCTCATAAGGCTTGGTTAGTTGTGAATTTTTTGTTGCAGTAAGTGCACAAGAAAGTGTTTGACTCATAACCTCTTGCCTAAATCCCACGCCTCACTGGGTCCTGATTTCACGACACTCAATTGATCGATAAGGTTTAATTCACTACAATCTCTGTTAGAAGACCCTTTTGGAACAATGTTGCTCATCATGACTAATTATGACCATAGTTCAATAAGAAACTATGAATAATTTTCAAAGAATTCGAAGGTTTTGAGAAAATTATTGGAGAATACAACAACTTATATAGTTAGTGATGGGTTCAGGCTCAAATTTTCCAATCTTGTTCTGGAAATAAATCACATTGAGTGATTAATAGATTATGGTAAACCGTGTTTTGATATATTATGCTTGCAAACTCACATTCATTAAACCTTGCACTCCTAAACTAGAGTTTCATCTAGATTTCATTTAGGAAACAATAGTTATGGCAATTCTATTGGAGCTAATGGCAGGAATGGTCCCAGATAGTGGAGCCGGGTTGGAGTTTGGTCCTTGATAGTTGACGAGTTGCAGTTTGATACCCGATATTACAGACAAAATATTGCATTTTGGTCCCCAACAGTTCGTTCCGTTAAGTATTTGACGTTATTGACTGTTTTGGGGCTAAATTGTAATTTCAAATTTTTTTGGGGTAATTTGAGAAATTTCTGGTCGAACATGATCGAACCATATAAAAATAATTAATCGAATAAATTCACGAGTATCGAATCTAAAATTACATCATTCGAATTTTAATTGAATATCATTTTAACATTCGTGCTCGATTCGAATTCGTCAAGCCTTGAATACGAATAGTCATTCATCGAATTGTGACCGAATAATTCGATATACATAAGATTCATCCTTATAATTACAATATAACAGAGTGAACATTCACAAGCCTAGTTTTGGCGCAAAAATTACACATATTACCCCCAGAACAGTTTGAAATTCTAATTTTACCCCAAAAATAGTCAAAACGTCAAATACTTAACAAATCTAATGGTCGGGGACCAAAATGCAACATTTTTGGTAAATCGGAGACCAAGCTGCGACTCGTCAACTATCAAGGACCAAACTGCAACTTGATCCCACTATCTAGGATCGTTCCTGCAATTAACTCATTTTATTGTGACAACTAATATTTAATATATTATGCTTGCAAACAATCATTATTTTTGACAAAAGTCTCCTTTATAGTAAGTACTCTATAATTGACAATTAGGGATTTCAATTCTAATCCAATTCGACAGCCGACGAGCACCCAACCCAACCGAGCATGGGTCGAGTTTTTCCTTTGCTTTTATTTTTTCGGTTAGGTTACATGTTTTCTACTTCTCATCCTACTAGAGTCACAGGTAATGTCGCGGGGTAACTCTTACCTGAATTTTGCCCATAAGTATATTTACATAAGGCTTAACTCGTTTTTTTCTTTTGTAAATTAACCATGAAAGTATTAGTGTTATAGTCTTGCAAATAATAAATACAGAAAATACTAACTAATAGACAGGTAGAATGGAACATGAGACAAATGTCCAACGAGACTTGAACTCAAGCCTTTCCATTTGAAAGCTTCGGTCAGCTGCCACCAAGCTATTGAGCCATAGTCATTAACTATTTTTTTTTCTTTTGGAAATTAACGATGAAAGTATTAGTATTACAACTGTTTTTTATTGTAATTATTTTTAAGAGTTAATTAAAATATAATCAACTAATGAATAGACTAAATATATAAATAAACTTAATCATTAAGAACACTCAATTAACATATGTGTTAATTACTTATTTTAGGATTGTCACTGAAAATTAATAAAAGTCAAAGCTTTAAATAATTAAATATTATACATTGTTACCAGTCATTAGTTATTTACTATTTTTTTGTTATCTACTTTATTTAGTAATTTAGTTAATTTAAATCATTTATTACAGGTTTGGTTCATTAACGATATAATAAAAAGACTAGTAATCAATAAAGTGGGATTTGTGAGACGATACTCTTACTTTTTTTACTATACTAGTTATAAGCGACCTGCGTTGCACGTGAGAGTTTTGTTGCACATTTTTTTCATATTATTATTTGTAGGAGTTATTATAAGAGAAGTTAAGTCAAAATTATAGTAGAAAAACTATTTTAAGTAAATGACTACTGTTTTTGAAAATAAAGCTATACGACTAGTTTTACAACGCTTATTCGAAGTAGAATAATGAAACTACTATACCATACATCATATGTACTATGTACGTCATATTTGAAAGACGTGTGTTATATGACATATATATGGGGGTACTAAATTTTGTTAGCACACCTTGAGTGCTGGTTGCACAAGAGTGCACAGAGTGAGTGCACAGAGTGTATTGGTCACGTTTTTCCTGAAGAGACCAACTGTTGTACCATCTATTGGAATGAAAGTATAACAGTGAGCGGAAGAATTATCATTACGGAGTTAAGCATTAAAGACATTAAAGACTAATTCATGAAGAGCAAATATGGAAGATCCCGGAAGATCACGTTGAAGATTTGGACGTAGGTCAACAACGTGTGGACAAAGGAGAACATGAATTAGGAAAGATCTTGTCATTATGAAGCGGGATTATATTGGATTCGTTTATGGTAACTTTTGTTATTAATAGGCGCAATCAATGACAAGATACCAAGGGGCCAAGATTCACATTACCTTATGTGATATTCAAGAGAGTTAATGTAGATTGACCTAGCCCGTCAAGATACACAAGAAGGCCCGCGACCTAGGCCTATAAAAGGAGCACTCACCGTAGCTGGAAGATGTCGACTTTTGTAGTGAGCACAAGAGCAATAGAAGAAGATTTTATTATCTTAGTTTAGTGCTAGGTCGTCCATATGTGTTAGAAGAATAGATCTATCTTCTAACTGAATTTCCGATTGAAATACCACCATTCGGTATTATCAATAGTGATGTTTTAATCTCTACCTTTCACCTTTGATTTTGTAAGTATCGGGAGATACATTCTGTAGGGGTTGATTTCATCTAGAAGAGTCTAGGTTTAGGCAACGGTGTATGGGGAGCGTACAGAGTAAGACCTTCCTTGTAAATCTCAGTATAGTGAAGTTTTCCCTTGGACAGGCAGTCCCCCAGATGTACGTGCGTTGACACGGAACTGGGTTACCAACTTTGTGTCTCTTTTTATTCAGTATCTTATTTCCTGCACACTGACAGTCATACTGCTATAGCAATTTAATCTACCAAACAGGATACACAATTTCAATTGGTATCAGAGCGGGCCCTCGACATACAGAGTGGTAACGATCCTTGTAATTTGTGCGCAGTTGCAGTTCCAGTGTGGGTGATAATTTTTGAAGATCATACAAACTATTTGGACATCCGATATAAAAGTGTGCATCACAAGTTGTGTCTGAAGATTAAAGCACATCATAAACTGTTTTGTACCATGGGAAAAGGTTCAATATATCACCTATCTATTCTAGATGGGTCAAATTATGCCGATTGGAAGGTGAAGATGATTGCTTTCTTTAGATCTGGTGATACTAAAATTTGGAGATCTATTTTATCAGGCTGGACTCCTCCACAACACACCTTACCTGGTGACACCATGGCTATGAAACCTGAGTTGGATTGGAAGGGACTCCAAGTTACAAATTCGACATCAAATTCAAAGGCACTCAATGTAATTCATGATAGTGTGGATGAAAATGTTTTTAGGCTGATCCGTACCTGTGTTAGTGCCAAAGAAGCGTGGGAGACTCTTGAAGATGTATTTGAAGGAACTTCCAAAGTTCGTATATGTCGTCTCCAACTTGTCACAACCAAATATGATAGGTTAAAAATGGAGGAATGTGAGACGATTATTCAATTCTATTTTAGGCTTATTGATATCTCTAATGAATTTCATGCCCTTGGAGAGAAGCTATCTGAAGAAAAACTTGTTCGCAAAATACTCAGATCACTTCCTGAAAGATTTCAAATAAAAGTACATGCCATAGAAGAAGCTAATGATATATCCACCATGAAAGTTAATGACTTAATTGGTAGACTTACGGCATATGAGATAAGTCTTGATCAGAATTTTAGGAAGAAGGAGAACGCATGTGATCCAAAGAGTCACAAAGATTCTGGTAATTGTCTTGTTGATTCATTGAATATTATTTTTCAAGAGCTAAAGAACAGATCCAGTATTGGTAGACAAGTCGTCAGTAACAGTCGGTCTGACACTGGGCATCAGCGAAATACAAAAGCTAGAAAAGAATTGAATCAACAACCTCATGAGATCCAGTGCAAAGACTATGGACATGTTCAGATTGAATACCCTAACTCTCTGAGAAGTGAAGGAAGTTCTACTTTCAATGATGAAAAGAATGAAGATGTTGGGATAATGTGTTCATTGGCCTCCAAAGTTGATGAAATTGATGAGGGGACAAACATAGAGTATACTAATGAAGAAATCCGCTGCCTTGTAGATGAAAATAGAGAATTACATCATTATTGTAACGAGATATTAAGTAAGGCCAAGAAACAAGGGATGGAATATAAAGATCTCTATGATGAAAATAGTAAGAACCTTACTATCATCTTTGAATTACGAGAGGAAGTTAAGAGATTGTCTACTGATCTAGAAGCTATGCTCAATTCTAGAACTTCAAAGATGAATGAAGTTCCTTCTGTTGAACAGTCTCCAAAGGACCATACTAGCTCGGGATATGTTGCTGGAAACTGTGCTAAGGAATCCAAGTTTGTTCCAGATGCAAAAGTTAAAGAATCCCGATTGTTATATCAACTGCTGCCGACAACTGGTCCAACAATTGGTCACCAGCAGGTTCGTAGGCAACCCAAGAACAAAAAGAATAAGCAATGGGTATGTCATCACTGTGGAAAGAAGGGTCATATCAGAGCATATTGTTTTAAGCTTTATGAGCAAAGCCATCATCAAAGTGATCCAATTCCTCATAAATCCAAGTCTGAAACTGTTCATCGTAAGGAATGGAGGGTCAAAAGTGTTGGTTCGTGTGTTTCTCAGACTCAAGTATGGAGGATCAAGAGGGATCTTAGAGAAAATGGAAAAGAAGTATCTATCCCAGATCCTAATCAACAGAAGTCAACCAATGAAACTGTTCAAAGTGAGCTTAATATGCGAGAAGATGGAGATTGTGCTAACAATGTGGGTAAGGAAATCAAAGGGAAGAAACAGCAGGTTGTTGAGATTAGAGGTATGGCGAAGTCTGTCAATCCAGTGTTATTGATTCTGCTGTTACCACTTCTATCTTACCGGATAAATTGTATAAAGAAGAGAATGCGCCAAACAGGGGGAGGAACATGATAGAAATTGGCCCTGCTGTTGTTACATACCTTGTAACCTCTGTTTCAACAGCAGTTTTACCAAGCAACTTTCGGTTGCTCTTTAGGGTTACTTTTTGTTCTCTTCCTGGCTGACATAGGACCTGTTTTTATGTCAAATGGGGGGAGTACTGCCTGTGTCCACCACACCACTGATGGTTGGACTGATATCTGGTTTGATAGAACCAATATGTGATGTTTTCAAAAACATCTGACTGCCTGTGTTCACCACATCACTGATGGTTGAACTGATATCTGGTTTACTAGAACCAATGTATGTCTTTAAACACTTGCTCTACACTCTGAAAACAAACAAGGCATTTGTCATGAAAAACATGCCCAAAGGGGGAGTTTGTTAGCACACCTTGAGTGCTGGTTGCACAAGAGTGCACAGAGTGTATTGGTCACGTTTTTCCTGAAGAGACCAACTGTTGTACCATCTATTGGAATGAAAGTATAACAGTAAGCGGAAGAATTATCATTACGGAGTTAAGCATTAAAGACATTAAAGACTAATTCATGAAGAGCAAATATGGAAGATCCCGGAAGATCACGTTGAAGATTTGGACGTAGGTCAACAACGTGTAGACAAAGGAGAACATGAATTAGGAAAGATCTTGTCATTATGAAGCGGGATTATATTGGATTCGTTTATGGTAACTTTTGTTATTAATAGGCGCAATCAATGACAAGATACCAAGGGGCCAAGATTCACATTACCTTATGTGATATTCAAGAGAGTTAATGTAGATTGACCTAGCCCGTCAAGATACACAAGAAGGCCCGCGACCTAGGCCTATAAAAGGAGCACTCACCGTAGCTGGAAGATGTCGACTTTTGTAGTGAGCACAAGAGCAATAGAAGAAGATTTTATTATCTTAGTTTAGTGCTAGGTCGTCCATATGTGTTAGAAGAATAGATCTATCTTCTAACTGAATTTCCGATTGAAATACCACCATTCGGTATTATCAATAGTGATGTTTTAATCTCTACCTTTCACCTTTGATTTTGTAAGTATCGGGAGATACATTCTGTAGGGGTTGATCTCATCTACAAGAGTCTAGGTTTAGGCAACGGTGTACGGAGAGCGTACAGAGTAAGACCTTCCTTGTAAATCTCAGTATAGTGAAGTTTTCCCTTGGACAGGCAGTCCCCCAGATGTACGTGCGTTGACACGGAACTGGGTTACCAACTTTGTGTCTCTTTTTATTCAGTATCTTATTTCCTGCACACTGACAGTCATACTGCTATAGCAATTTAATCTACCAAACAGGATACACAATTTCAAATTTAAAATCACTGAGAAATGATGTTGAAACATGAGTGTCCAAAAAGGTCAAAATGAAACATGAGTGATCGAATGGTGAATGTTATGAAACATGTATGATCGATCGTACAATTAACCCTATAAAGAAATATGATTACATTGTATTATATCTTTAACATCTGTGAAAATAAACGTGTTAGAAGATCATATGATAAAATTATTTGATCATTATTAGATAAGTTTTTAACTTCATCATCTCTGTGCATTATTAATATGACTTATTCAAATAATCAAAACAACTGATTGTTTATTTTACCTATGGAATAAGTTGATATCTTCAGATAGATTGACCTGATTTTGGTTTATGTCATTTTCCTTTTTTCATTCTTTGAATGTTGTAACTTGTAAGTATTTTTCCTTGTCATTTTCTCTGAAGCAATATTATAGTTAGAGTACTTCTCATTATACTTACAATTGTTAGAAAATTACATATCAATTCTTTATTTGGTGACATTATTTTTATCGGCAAATGGCTGGAACAATCACCCATATTTACATGATGTTTCCAGTCAATCACCTATGTTTTAATTGTTTCACTCCATCACCTATATTCTTAAGTATGTCTTAGTTGGTACAACAGTGACAATTAACGGTGAGTTAATGTCATTTTTAGCATGTGGTTAGAAAGTGATTAGTATAGAGGGTAATTTAGTCATTTCAAGTCCTTTAATTTTGACTTATGTATTGACCTAACCACTAAAACAGCTAAAGCCAACATTCTTGAAAATCAAGCTTAGTTTCTCCCAAAAATCTTCCAAAACCACCAGCAATGTTTAATTGGCTATTACGGTGAATCTTTGAAAACCTGAGATCAAAAAAAGAGGAGAATGCCTTGGGGATTAGATAAGCAATGTAACCGTCTTCCTAAATTAAAGTTACGGAATTTTTATCGTATGTGGCGAATGCAAAATCGAGATGATGTCTTGGGGTGTGTATGCATGTTGGTAATTGTAGTGGAGAAGTAAGAATCGAGGAAGAAACTGTTGGAGTTCGAATCCTAAATAAAAAATTAGAGCTTTATAGGAATTTGTATTTAGAAGTCTCAAAATAGAGTTATTGCGGTTCATATTAGGGTTTTATTGGGATTTAAAAATTAATATTGGTGATTAAAATATTGGGGGCTTCGATTAGGGTTTTCAGAATTGGGACTTTTTAATTATGGTTAATAAATTAGGGTTTTCGATTACTAAATTTCAATTTGGGGCTTTTATAGTAAAAATTGGGGGTTTTATGAGTTTATTTATTATTTTCATTCATTGATTTTCTAGCATTTATATATTGGACATATTTCCATTCGTAACTAATACGTTCAATTTTTTCTTTTATTAGAGATGTTTATGATGAACATTTCACAACGACAGTACGTGTGGGAGGTAATTTTAGGCTTCAATTCAAGCAATGTTAGAATGAATATGTAGGGTTAGGTCTCTAAACTTTGATTGTGATTAGTAATAAATTAACCTCGCAAGTGCACGAATCGTACAGTAGTACAGCGAGGCTCGAACCACAGAGAGTTGATTATTAAATCTAATTAAACTAGTTAACTATACTAGGAAAGCAAGTAAATCAAGATTAAATTTTATGATTAACTAAGAAACTAATGCAGATAATTGAAGGAGTAAAAATATATATTTTTGGTTTGTTGGGAAAAGATTTCATCAATACAGTTTATGCTAAACATCTACTATCTAAATTATCAGTTATATCTTGGGTTCGATTTCTCGTTAGTTCGATTTATCGTTCGGGCCGCGGACTCACCGAGTGTTTCTAAATTAATTAAAACCCTATGGCGTGTAGGCGAATAATTAAATTAGAATCCTGAAGCGCAAGGAAATCTATTATGAACCAATTAAGTTATTGCTTACTTCCGCATCACAACTCCCTAATCAATTATTCAAGATATCTATTATGTTTTTCCATTCGGGCGGTGGCTTAAACATAAGCCTCAGATATAATTATGAACAATGAATAATACAAGACTTAAAGTAACTGAAAATAAAGATAAATAAATGTAAAGCATTCAAAAGTATATGACTACATCAATTCCCAACAAGGTTTTTGAATTAAAACATAACTAAAAACATAAATAGAATACGACAAGAAGAAACCACTCCAGAGGACGCTACTGTTGTTGAGAAGAATTGGCCTTCTGGCCTCAACCTCTATAATCTTTTTTCTGGATCTACAATGAAGGATGCCATCTATATATAGAATTAGGTTGAATTAACCTAGTCAGTTCAGACCTAGGCCCGTCTTCATTGATTGTCTTCAGCTTTTTAATTATTTCTTTTTTTCTTCAATCTGCCATAAAACTCACATCTTTTATCAAATATTACTATAAAATATAATTATAATGAAAGATCACATAATTGTCAATTAAACAATAAAAGCTCATAGAAATATATCTATTGACGCACAAAATACCCGTAAAATACATGACAAATATGCTCTAATCAGATTGGATGGAGGTGGATGGCTTCAATATTAGGGATGTTGATAATTATGCATTGTGTATTGGATGCCCTGTAGATGGTGAATTATTGTATGTGTACATTGGGGAAGGCAGGGGTTTTAGTTGGTTGAAACATTTGATGTGTGGGAGTGATATGCTTGAGCTTACGAAAATCCGGAACCGGACCGAAACTAGTTTCGGATCGCATTCCAGAATCAGACCGGAACTGGCCCATTTACCGGTTAATCCATTACCGGTCCGATCCAATTCGATCTCGTCATACCCGAGATCCGAAATGGTATCCGAGATCAAAAATAGTATCCAAAATTTAAAGTTGTATCCGATAATATGAAATTGTATCCAAAATTGTATCCGAAACAAAAAAATATCTGAAATTAATATCGTTCTAGAACAAATAAAAAGACATAATAGTTTTCATTTTCACAAGACACGAGACATAGAAAAAAAGAGTAAATGCTTGATCGGTCCCTTACCAGTTTTCGGTCCGGATCCGGTTTCGGATCCCGGATCCAATCTTGGAACCGGACCAAAACCGGTTTGTTGATGGATGAGTTTTCGGATCGGATAAACCGGTCCGGTTTGCGATTTCCAGTTTATCCGATCCATTAACAGCACTAACCACCACTCCCACTATGAAAGCTTCCAAGAAGGAAGCCACGAAAGTTGACAAATTCTTTCATTGTGGAGTCATTGGACACTGGAAGAGGAGCTGCAAGAAATACTTGGCAGACAAGAAAAGTGGTTTGACTGCTTCTCAGCCAACATGTATTTATGTTATAATATCAGCTGACTCAAATTCCACTACATGGGTGTTAGACACCGGATGTGGTTGTCATATGACAAGAACTATGGAATAGGAGGTAGCTGAAGAAAGATGAAGTGGACCTTCGTGTGGGGAACGGAGCAAAAGTTGCAGCCCTAGAGTTGGAACACTTACATTACCTTTACCATCTGGTGTAAGACTTATTTTGTTTAACGTTTATTTCAGCAAGAATTGTTAGTCAATACGGCAACCTTAGAGCTGGGGGTGAATAAGGTTTTATGAATATAATGACCTCTTTTTCGATTAACCAAGTAATAGTTGATATAAAAGCGTAAAATGCGGAATAAGATTGAAAAAATTAGTTCAAGCTCACTTAGACAGTCAAACAAACACTTTTAATCAACTAATTTAGTAAAGAAATGATGGTCATGTTTTACTATATTACAAACACTTTTAAGCGTAAAGAGTGAAAGCTTCAAGTCCTCATCTTTTACTATATGAGAAGCTCGACTTACTCATGTTTTTTCGATAATGTGATTCCATAGTAGTGTTGTTTGTTTGTTTTTAGCTAGCACCAAACTCCTGGTTCCAACGTTCGCAAAACCTCATCTTTTACTATCTTAGCAGCTCGCCTTTACTCAAACTGAATCCATGATTCATGAAAACAAAGATTTGGTCTCTTTTCCGTAGTTGTTGCTGATTTTGTGAAGTGGATAATAGCTCAGATACATGAGATATTAAAGATCGACTCTATAATTTGTTGGAATGCATGAATCTCAATAAAAGCGAAGTAGATGCATTTTAGTGGTGTACATGTCACTAGGGCTTTGAGCGAGCCTGAAAGCTCGATCCTGTTCGATACATTCGGTAAAAAAAAGTTTGATTCGATACTCGATTAGGTGACTAATGAGCCGGACTGAGCCTTGGGATCCCAGATTTGGCGGACCGTACCGGACCGTCCGAAATAATCCGGTCCGGGTGCAACCTATATCATATACACATATATAATATATTAAATATATCATATATAGTTGTTGGATTGATATTTGGATTAGTTCAGCCTTAGTCCATTATTAGTCCATTAGTCCAAATTATTGTCCAATTGGCCATATAATATCAAATGAGTACAATATCACAAATTTATTCATTCATTCTAATAAAAACGAAATCAGACCGGGAAATTTCGAGCATTCGGGTCGAAACGGACCGAGTCGAGCCTGATTACATATAAAAAAAAACAAATTTCGGACCGTATTGGAAATTGCCAAATTCGACCGGACCGGATATTCTTTGCAAAAGAAAACGAATCGGACCGCACTTCCTAGAATTTGCCTCGATCCGGCTCCATTTCAGCGATAGATGTCACTGTACACTTTGAAGTGGAATCCGTGTAATCTGTACTTATTAGAGTGCAGCTATGATGTTCATATAAGTTGATCGGATGTAAAAGATAACGATATAGAACAGTACAGATGTATCTTAGATGTGAATATCAATGATCATCACATCCCGCCCAACCCACATAAAACCCGTCCATTCCGCATAAAACCCCTATGAAATTGGAGTATAAAAGAAAAGGCATGTTTTAGCAATCAGATTAACCAGCAAACCTGCCCAACCCGCATAAAATCCGTATTGAAATTATAAAAGAAAATGTATGTTTAAGCAAGCGGGTTAACCCGCCCAACCGCTCGTAAATCCCCAAAAATCCATCTGAAAAAAAACCTGCGGGTCCAAATCCGAAACAAAACCCTAGACTTTGCGGGCGATTCAGTACCATCTAAAACCTGCACGACCCGCCCATTAGTGGACATGATGTTGATTGAAAGTTGGTGTTGTGAGTTGAAGATGTGTGAGATGTGATGGATTAAGAGGGACAAAATAGTCTTTGTATGCGATCAAGATGCCATTTAAGCAAAGAATTCGTTATGAGTGGTCTAATTTCATATTTGTGGCCCATGTGTCATTTTGCCAATTTTCTCGTGATGGGTGTACCGTCTGATCTGTCATTTTTTGTTTTTAAAAACACTATTTGTAAGTGTTGAGTTCCCGTGCATTGTGTTTTTCGTTCCAACGGCCGAACGGGTGCCAAATTAGTGGACGAGCTACCTATTCTATCCGTTTTCAGTCTCTTTCTCCTCCATAACAAAAGCTTCAAATTAGACAATTAACTACATCGATTTTCACAAACAATTAAGCTCCTTCCTTATTTTACCGCTGCATTATCTAAGTAAGTTTTTCAATGTGCATATAACTGTTTTTGTAAATTTAACTTAAGCTTTCTTATAGATTAATTGAGTATATTTGTTCATTATTGTTCAAAGTTTTGATATTGCAGTTGAGTTAATTAAGCATAAGTTACAGAAGAAATGAGCAAAGGGGCTCCACCAGACCCTCTTTGTGTGCTCACAAGGGGTGAATAAGGATTATTACTTTTTTTTATTACTTTTTCGATTTATATGAAAACTAAAAGAGAAAAAAATTAATGCGAGCAATATTATAATGATTGAAAATAACTATGCGGAATATAATATTGCAATACGTAAACACACGACAACTGTAATTGACTGAAAGTAAATAGTATAGGATAGAGATGCTCAGTGATTTTAGCGAGCTTCGGTTCCCCTACTGCTCGACCGTCGGCTTTCCAACCTCGAGATTTCGGTAATGATCACTAGTAAAAGTATGGAGGAGCCTCCAGCAAATCGTTACAAGAAATCAACTCTCTAGCTAATCCTAACGACAAACCCAAAGCAACCCTTCATGATTTCAAACCCCTAATAACCCTATTAGGAACCCAAGAACGAACTTTCAGGATTTCGATGAACTAGGAGCAAAATAAATGATTACAAAGGATGACAGACAATGAATTCTCACCAATCTCTCTCAATTGATTGAATAAAAGTGCTAGAAAGTATTCTAAATTTGCTGAGAAAAGCTTTTAAAATCGTGTAGTGAAGGTTGTGCTCAAAAAAGAAAAGTGTGGCTTTTATAGTTTGCTGAAAACAATGCAAGCGGACCTTGGTGGGTACTTCAGCCAAGTACCGATCAAGTCCCGATACACTTTAACGGTCAAAAGAATACCCCATCGGAACTTGTGTCGGAGCATGGAGAAATTCAGATCAAGTACCGAAATCAGCTACGAGGTTGGTCAGGACTTGAGTCGGGACTTGGCAAGTTCCAAACGAGACTGGTCAGAGCTTGAGTCGGGACTTGGCAACTTCCGATCAAGCTCCGATGACGTTTCTTCAGCTTTTCAAAACTTGAACTTTTAAGGAGTGTTTGATTTAAGACTTAATTAAGCACACTTCGACCTCTTTATATCATGAAGATATATCATTCCATTTGCGTTGTATGTCTTATTTCACACACAAAAATGTTTTTCACAAAATATCATACTTTTAGTTTGAAAAACAATTACATTTTAAAACTTAAAATAAATTTAAAAACCTTAGCACTTAGAATTCAATTAACCGAGAGAGAAGGACTGAATTCTTACAAAGACGCAATAGTTAAATATAAAACAAGAAACTTCAAGTCTTCATCTTGGCTCTCGATAGATGTCGTGCATCGATACTTCCTTTATTTTTGCTCTTAACTGAATGTCAGGTTACTAACCTCTTACACGTTAGTAACCCTGAGGTCTTTTTCGGATCATCTAATATATAATGTCTTGTCGGGACGATGTAAACATATGTTGAAGTCATAGTAGGGATACTATGAGTCAAGCACCGGGATGATGTTTCAGTCAGACATCGGGATGATGTTTTAGTCAGACATCGGGATGATATTGTAGTTTAGTATCGATACAGTCGTTAATGATATTATAGATAAGTAGAGATAGTGCATTGAGTATGTGGCGTATGATTAAGTCCCTTCTTGTAATTGTCTTTTCTTATAGTGGATTTTCCTTTGGGCAGGCTGCCCCCAGACGTATGTGCTACATTGTCACTGAACTAGGTTACCAACCTGTGTCTTATTTACATTACTGTTGCTTTTATGTTCTGTGTTCGATTGTCAAATAGTTATAACCAAGTGTTATAACAGGCAGAACAACAGTTTGTGTTTTTAACTAGATCTGCACATCTTACATAACTGTCAATATATCATCTCGATAAAGCATAAAATATATACATATATATTAAAATATATACATATATATTATAAATCCCGCCGGTGAGTATCACATAGTAGAAAACTCACTACAGGACAGCAGAAGTCGTATTTAGGCTTCAAGAATCGATAGGCTTTGATACCATGTAAGAATATTATGGAATCGATGTTTGTATTATTGAACAATGATACATATTTATACAGGAAGATGCCTACCGCTACGGGCTAATACAGTCAACTAATGAGTAATGACCATTAATGTTAATATGGTCACTAATGCTGAGTAATGACCATTAATGCTGATAATGGTCACTAATGCTAATAATGGTCACTAATGTTATATGGTCAACTAATGAGTAATGGTCACTAATTCTAATAAATATACAACTCATTGTGTAATAATTCTAATACGGGCTTATGAGCTAGGGTTACTTGCCCATTAGCCTATATGTGTTATTATGTGTTATTCAAGACTGCACTTCTAGGACCCTGATTGGAGTGGGTGAACAACGAGACGGACTCTATTATCTTCGAGATGTTGCTCCAGTGCGTGCGTGTGTGTCCGAGGCAGCGAATATGGTTGATTTTTGGCACAGGAGGTTGGGGCATCCTTCGGAGAAAGTAGTTAGGTGTCTTCCTTTTATTCGTACTACTAAAAATGTTTTGAATAAAGCTTGTGAGGTGTGTCATCAAAAAAAGCACTCTAGAGATTCTTTTCCTTGTAGTGAGCATAAAACTTCATGTTCTTTTGAGATGTTACATTGTGATTTGTGGGGCCCTTATCATACTGCTTCTTCTTGTGGCGCTCGTTATTTTTTAACAATTGTGGATGATGTTTTTCGTGTTGTATGAGTTTTCTTATTACTTGATAAAATGGAGGTTACTTCTATGTTTACCAAGTACTTTGCTATTTAGCCACGCATAACCCTAACAACATCACTTGTAATTTATTATCTTCAAAACAAAAAAGTATGTCGACTTTTCAATCAACACTTATTGGTTGGGGAAGGTAGGGAACTGACTGAGTTGCCCTTGAAAAAGAAAATCAAAAATTGCATTTTGTCAAAATAAATGCTTGAGTGACTCGTTTTGTATACAATATCAAACATGGGTGATAAAAAACAGACAAAGTAAAATTATGGTGATCGAACTCAGAATTCTCGTAAATATAAGTGATCGATGATGCCATTTGCCCATTCATATTCGTGGGCCAAATGTGTCA
Organism: Echium plantagineum; assembly: GCA_003412495.2. Lineage (NCBI taxonomy): Eukaryota > Viridiplantae > Streptophyta > Magnoliopsida > Boraginales > Boraginaceae > Echium > Echium plantagineum. The sequence goes on along the minus strand of CM016567.1, from coordinate 1,317,317 downwards.
TTTTGCCAAATTTTTCATGATGGGTCATGGGTCATAGTGTTTTCTTTCGCACAGGGTGCCAATTAGTCGACGGGCTACCCATTCTATCAGTTTTCAGTCCGAATATGTTTTTCCTCCATAACAAAAGCTTCAAATTAGACAATTAACTCCATCGATTTTCACCAACAATTAAGCTCCTTCCTTCTTTTACCACTGCATTATCTAAGTAAGTTTTTCAATCTACATATTACTGTTTTTGTAAACTTAACTTAAGCTTTCTTCAAGATTAATTGAGTATATTTGTTCATTATTGTTCAAAGTTTTGATATTGCAGAAGAGTTAATTAAGCATAAGTTAGAGAAGAAATGAGCAAAAGGGCTCCACCAGACCCTGTTTCTGTGCTCCGAGGTCATCGTGCTTCGGTAATGGACGTTTGCTTTCACCCCTCGAAGAATTTACTGTTTTCAGGGTAATTTTTTTGTCCCAAATTGTTGTTTATTTCGATGGTTGACTTTATAAATTTTGAACTCAAATATATTAGTATATGTTGTGTAATCGACATCAACGTGCCCTAATATAGGCTCCCGCTTAGCGGGGGTAGATAGTAAGCGGCCCATCCCTGTAATAACAGGAAGAATGTTTGCGAAATGATCCAAGAGGGAACTGCAAAGACTATTTACCACTTCAAAATTTATGAGGAGTGTAGGTAGTGTAGTCGAGATCAGTACGCCCTAATGTAGGCTCCCGCTTAGCGGGGGGTAGATAGTAAGCGGTCTATCCCTGTAATAACGGGAAGAATGTTTGCAAAATGATCCAAGAGGGGAGTGTAAAAACTATTTACCACTTCAAAATGTATAAGGAGAGTGGATAGTGTAATGAGCCATTTCCATTTATTCCGTTATATCCAAGATGCATGATATATAATATTTGGCTCGATTTATGTTGTTTGATATTTGGTGGGAATTATATTAAAGCTATTCTACTAGTAACAAGATAATTATTATTCAAATCTTAGTTATGTTTGTTAGTCAAGGCTGCAAATTTAAAAATTTTGAAAATTGAAAATCAGACTAAACTATCTTTTAGGGACGGAGGTAGTATTACCAATGCATTCTCTCTTGTAGCTGTAATTGATTTAACCTCTTTAATTATATATTTCATTGCATTTTGTTTAAGTTCATTATAGGTCTGCCGATGGTGAATTGCGCATCTGGGATACCTTGCAGCATAGAACAATTTCATCGGCATGGTAAATTGTAACTTTGTTATGCAGCACACTAAATTACTAATTCGTTAAAAAATGGCATTACTCCCTCAGTACCAAAAGGTTGTCACGATTGAATTTTGAACAAATATAGTTATATATGGAGAAATATATACATATATATATATATATATATATATATCATAATGGAGTATCTTAATCGTGATGAAAATCATGGTTCAAATATGTGTGTCAATTAAGATGGTAATGTTTGTATTTGACCATTAAAAATCAAACTTGACAATGTTTTTGGGACGGCTTCTCATTATGTTTGACCAAGATTTGTGGTGGTGTTACTATTAAGTGTCATTTTAATTGAAGGGTACACAGTGCAGCTCATGGGATAATTTCAGTTGCAGCAAGTTCTGTTTTTGGAGAGGACAAGGTCCTTAGGTTAGTTTGTCAGTCTCTTCTTTAGCTTTTCAGTTATTATTTTCTAAAATATTTACTTCTTATTATGCCCCAATTTCGAACAGCCAGGGCCGGGATGGGACTGTCAAGTATTGGGATATTGGAGATAGTGGTTTGTCCAGGTACCCAATGGTGTTTGATTTGGTTACAGACGTAGTATGTGGCTTAATTACACTTTTATTGAACTTTGAATTTATTCAAAATGTCAGATTGGCATTTTGTTAAGCTCACCTCCTAAAAGTAAATAGTCACTACAGTGGTACCGGGGCTGTTTGTACTTACTCGCTTCTGATAGGATAAATGTCTGGCAACATTCTTCTTGAACATTAATTGGAAACTATTGCGATGGCCTGTTATTAGGTCCTGTAAACTATTAAAGGGTGATGCTGATTTTAGGAAGACTTAAGAAACTCGACAATCTGTAATTCAAGAGATGTCGAAGTCTGTTGCTTGGTTCGATACTATGGGAGACACCGTTAACTTGATGAAAGTGTTTACAGAGAACTGTCCAGTCTTACGCAGATAGAATATGAACTGACAAAATCAGGAGCCAAACAATTACCTTGCAACATTGTATAAGTTCAATCGAGCTACAGCTCTCCTATTGTTTCTTTGAGTAGCTCTGTTGGCACTGAAATTTTACGTTACAAGCTCTTAGTGTGCTTCTAGCTTATATGTGCAATTTATTGGTTCGGTGAAATCTGATATAATAACATATTAGTTCTTGGTTTTGTGTATTTGTGTAATTCCATGGTTCTGTTTAGCTTATAATCTTTTACTTCGCCTTCAATAATATCACATGTATTTAGTGTATTTGGTCGCAAGCAAAAAACTATTAATCGGGGGCTCTTCTTTCGAACATTACTGGGATTCTGGGCTAATGACTTTCATTCGTAAAATATTACAGGATGCCTCTAGTTACAATCAGAACAAATGCTTATCATTTTTGCAAGCTTTCATTGGTTAAAGTTTCTCTGACCTCAACCAGCGGAACATTAACATGGAAGAGCCACCAAGACCCGGAGGACCTAGAAATTGGAGGTGTCATACATGGTGAAGCTGAAGAAAATCAAATCAGAAGCTCTGGTGGATATGAAGGTTGTTTTCCCAATACACAAATAGTTTTTCTGTTACTCAAATTGGAATGAGTGAAGTGAAGAAGCATCTATTTTTTCATTTAATCATCGAAGGAATGTGATTTTACATGTCTGCTAAGGGTAGGGCATATTATTCTACCATCGCCGCCTTCCAGAACAAACACGATGAATACTGTATTTTCTGTTACACTTGCAGACCCTTAGATAGTATTATGCTATTAGTCTAACGAAGGCTTGACTTCATCCTTGGTAAATTATCTTTTTATTGGACTTAGTATTTTTTCAATATTGGTTGTTATGCACAGTAATTGGTTTCTTTTTCAGTAAAGGAACAGATTGAGGGACCAAAATATGTTGCTCTACCCGGAGAAGACGTCTCTATGGTAAGTGAGTTTAGTATTTCGTAGGACCATGAGCTCATTAATTTTACTTGCTTCAGTTTTGCCCCCTAAATATCTTATTGTTCTGCAAAGGTAGAGGTTTGGGATATAAGCAATGCAAAGAGAGTAGCACAACTGTATCATTGCATTGATGATCCCCAGAAGTCCATGAAGAAAAGAGGTTAATTGGATTTTCTAATATATTGTTTAGGTAAAATAAGAATTTAGTAGGTTTGCATGAAACTGTTTACCAGTAAGAGTCATCCCTACAGTCGAAGAAGCAAGGGTTTAAGATTTAATGTTTCCCTTTGTTTTCAGACTGAGCTTATTCTGTGTTTGCTTTTGACTTTAATCAGGAATGTGCATGGCAGTGCAAGCATTTTTACTCCCTGAATCTGAAGGATCTCTGAATATTTTGACAGGGTTTGTGTTTCTGCTGTCACCAACTGTCTCATCTATCTTCATAATTTCCATGTCTATTTTCCAGTGAAATCTTTATTTCCCTACGATATTTCTCCTGTATTTCCGCTTTGTTAGGATTCTGCGTTTATAGGTATATTTCTTTGTTGGTTCATAAATGCAAAAGGGATCAGTCCCCACAGATGAGTGTATATTGGCATCAGTGAAAAAATTGTATAAACTAAGGCGCTATGTTTGTGTGGGAACTGTTTTTCGAAGTTTGTCATTCAACTAAAGATGGAGCAACTTGTAGTTCCATTAACAACCAGATACGCATTGTAAAGCAGATAGATGCATGTGATCGGAATTATAGTAAATTTAAGAAGCCGCCTAGAGTCTCTTTCCGTGCTGCACTCTATCCTAAATGTTAGGTCCTAATATCATGTATTAATGGATCGATTTGACAGTGTTATGTATTTTGAATTCTATTGCACTTCATTGCACTATTTTAGTTATGAGGATGGATCAATGTTATGGTGGGATCTTAGGAATGTGGAGATTCCAGTGGCGTCCATTCAGTTTCATGCTGAACCAGGTATGGGCTTATTGTATCTCTAAGACATGTTGACTATGATTTTCCTTGTATTTATTATTTCTATCCCAATTTCCCTGGGGATGGTTTTGTGATTATAAATTCATGCTTTGGTATCTATTGCAGTTTTGTCCATTTCACTGGATAGATCATGTCGAGGAGGAATCTCTACTGCTGCTGATGACAAAATTGTATCCTTCACATTAGATTATACGACGGTATTGCCCTTTAAACAATTCCAATCAGTTGTTTTCATGTCAGTGACTTAGCTACATAATTGTAGAGTTGTCTAATGGACTTCATTAGTTGGAATATTGGTTCTTCATCAAAATTGTTGGAATATTAATTGATTAGCATCCAACAATTTTAACGGGAGTTGAGTTTTGATAAAGAAAGGGATGAGTTCATGTCTTCAATCCGTACTGTTACAATTTTATCATTTTTGTTACCTTAGATTCGTGATCTAACATTATCTTTTTTCATCGAAGTGAAATAATGGCCTAATCATGCTGTTTTTCTGGCACAGAAGTCCATCTTGATCAAGAAAGAAATAATGTTGGAGAGACCTGGCATTGCAGGATCCTCTATCCGACCTGATGAAAGAATATGTGCAACAGCTGGTTGGGATCATCGGTTAGTCTAATTTTGCTTAATTCTGATAATATGCTTCTTCCTGTTCCCTTCGAATCATTGTCTTAATTATAGACATCTGAACAGTATGTTAGATGTGGGATAGATTGCGTACTAGTGCCTTTTCAAGATGCTCCTTTAGATGCTTTCGTGACATGATAGCTCGAGTGATAACAAATATAATATATGAGCTATTTGACTACACTCCTCAATATCAGACATATATCACATTTATATTGTAGTACTAATTGGTTTGTTTTGATGAAAGTGTGAGGGTGTACAACTATCGAAAAGGGAGTCCTTTGGCGGTATTGAAATACCACAATGCCATGGTATGTCCATGTTTCTATGAACAACTGTTCAGATAACATGTATGTTCCTCACTTCTCATGTTCACTTCTCATCACTTGGCAGTGCAATGCTGTTACATTCTCGCCCGATAACAAACTGTTGGCGTCATCCTCAGAGGACACCAGTGTAGCCTTGTGGGAAATTTATCCTCCACAAAGAATTTGAAGACGAGCATCGCTGTCACACAGACATCGGATCTTCTATATCTCAGGCTTATATTTACAGATTCAAGATTCTCTGACCCTCGTAAAATTTAAATACGAGCATCGCTGCACATACAGACATTGGATCTTCCATACCTTGAGGCTTATATCATAGATTCAAGTTCTTTTGTACCTCAAGTATGGAATTCAGTCATACAGTTATAGTTGTGCATAACAAGAGCTATGACCACTTTACTCAATTTGATAAAAGTATGATGGTCAATCAAGGGAAACACACTTGTAATATTATCTAATTTCAAGTATTTCCATAAAACTTCTGTCCTTGGTCTAGTGTTTCAACCCAGTCTCCACAATGGTATGATATCGTTTGACAAAAAAGGAAAGGGCAAAAGGCTGGAACCATCATCTATCTTTTACACCGGCTCCCCTTTCACTCACCCATGATTTTATTGGCCCCTTTCACTCACTCATGAAACTAAAGTACCCGGTCGCTCACCCTATCGTCACGTTTTCCGTCAATGTGGTCACGTGTGGCCCACGTGACTCCAACAACCATGGGAAAAGTAGTAATTTCACATATTAATTTTAGTTTCATGAGTGAGTGTAAGAGACCAATAAAATGATGGGTGAGTGAAAGGGAACCTAGTATAAAACATAGATGATAATTTCAGCAGTTTACTCTAATACAAAATACACTAATTCTTTATTATTCTTGATTAAAACATATTATTCCATTACCTTGAATTGGTTGTTATTTTATATAATTTGAATTGATTGTCATTTTTCTTAGTGCACGTGTAAATACTTATGAAGATTATTATAAAGGAACAGAGGGAGCAATAATTTACTAATACAATACTACTATTAGCTAGTAATTATTACGACTTGATTGTATGACTTGAAGTTTGATAATTTCTTATTACTTAGTATTATCTTATCTTTTGTGTAGGAACACTATTTGAGGATGAATAAAAGAAGAATAATGGAATAATATGTTTCATAATAAAGAATTAGAGTATTTTGTGTTAGAGTAAAAGGCTGGGACCATCATCTATGTTTTGCTAGTCGCTGGGTGTACGGTCAATGCCTGTGCAAATTTATATTTTGTTTAGTTATTATTCATTTATCAAAAAATAATGAACACAATATATTTTGGGCACAATCATTGTTTGTGTATCATATCAATTTTAATTTAATTTAAATTATGACGAAACTTATACATTATATATAAAGGTAAAGTAGTAGTAGAGTAGTAATAACTATTTTATAGTAAATATTATAAAAATGAAACTATGAGTAGTTACTTTTTATGTGGGTTAGTTAAATTTGGACATAAAAATAAAAATAATAGAATAAAACTATGAGTACCTACTTTTGAAGTTAATTAATTAAATTTGGACATGTGTCAATCAACTATAATGCTACATGGCTAGGTTGCATGACTTTCTAGGATTCACCAAACATTTTTACATTTCCCACTTTATCTATACATGTGAAATACATAAGACAAATAAATAATTAAATAAACAATAAATATGAAATTATAAAATTAAAAACATTAAACTTATAACAATAAATTATAAATATAAATTATAGATTACATATATGAAAAATATTAGGATTAGGAAGAACCCTTGAAGGAATTAAGTTTACATAGAAAATGTGAGTGAATGCAAAATGTAGGTTGAAGTACTTCCACACCAAGATACCAATAGATGAATTGGTAAGCTACAACCGAATCATTGGGAACCCCTTCAAAAAAATTATGCACAACCCCATTTACATGGATTTGTAAGTACCAATTCTCCGGTTAGCATCTATTAATAACTCCATCGTCTTTCACTATTTATCCTTTTTTCTCCATTCAAAACCTCGATCTCGACCTCATCTTTTCACTATAGATAAAGATTTATCTTATTAAAAACATTTAATATAGCGTTATTAGTTTTGTTCATTATGAAAGTTCAAAAAGATGACAATTATAAACATTTATTACTACTGAGAACAAAAAGTCAAGATTTAAATATATCAAATTTATTATTCAATGAATAAATTCAGCCAAAAGATTGGTTGAAACATTGTGAATGAACGGATGTGATTTATCTCCAGAGGCAAAATTGCAACTGTTGGAGATAGTATAAATATTAGAAAGGGTTTGTTGAATCATTGTGAATGTTGGTCATCAAACTATCAAATGCCAAGTGGATAGCCTCATTGAACATTTAGGCTTCACCAAATAAGCCCTTCCCACATTATAGTATAGATAGATAGATATTGGGTCCTCTTTCACTCATGACTCACCCATGATTTTATTGGCCTTTTCCACTCACTCATGAAACTAAAACTAGTAAGTGAAATTACTACTTTGCCCATGGCTGTCGGAGTTCCGTCAACACTTGGCCTACACGTGAAAGAAAACCACATTGACTGAAAACGTGGCGAGAGGGTGAGCGACATGGTACTTTAGTTTCATGAGTGGGTGAAAGGGGCCAATCAAATCATGAGTGAGCGAAAAAGAACCGGTGTAAAACATAGATGATGGTTCGAGCCTTTTGCCCAAAAACAAAAATACTTTCACAAAGATGACTGCTGATTAATGTAACATTGTAATATTGCAATAATGATTATTTCTTTCTCGTAATATAACTTTTATTTCCATATTTGTCAATTTTTGTGGATAATTTGTACTATATCTCTTTATTAACATTAAAAAATAGTATTATCATATTTCGTTGTAAAGTTAAACGTGCATAACACTCCTTTATAAACAAAATATTGTTGCATCATAAAAACCGGGGTCTTGGCCTAATGGTTAACGACCCATCATCCACAATTGAAGGTTCTAGGATCGACTCTTGCAAAGCATCGATGTCTCTGCCCTCGTTATATTGTAGATTTCTCCCTCCTTGATAGTGTAGAATCTACTTTCAGTCATGGTTCAAAATTTCTTTTTCGAACAGAGTTTCGAAATTATAAAATTAAGAAATGTTTCGGAAACCTTATAGAAACATTTAAGAAACGATGTAAAAAATCAAGATAATGCTGATTTCAGATGCTTTAAACACTCAAACTCACACAGAAATAAGAACAGAGAACACAATAAGACACAAATTGATGCAGTTTTCGGATAGATAATATTCACATATCTTTGCCTATTTATAATAGCCAAAGTAGTTACATACATTACTCCTAATAGATAGCTAATAACTGCACACCACTAATCCACTATTACATAACTGCAAACTAACTAGGAATACAAGAAAATCCTAAGTTAACTAGATAATAACTGCTGCATGAGTCAGCTGTATGCATGAGAGTGTTTTACGTGTGAAATATCACTTCAAACTCTCCCTTAAACTGAGTCATCTGCTCTGTTTATATCAGTGATTTTGCACATTCCAAGCCTTGCCCTCAGTTTGAGGAAGATCTCAGCCCTTAGAGGTTAGTCATGATGTCAGCCACTTGATCAGTTGTGCCACAGAACTCCAAAGCAATCTTCTTTTCTTTGGTCAAGTCTCTTAAAAAATGGAATCTGACATCTATATGTTTGGACCTTCCATGCATGATAGGATTCTTTGATAGCTTGATTGTGGAGCTGTTATCATACTTGATCCTCAGACAATCTTCTACCTCCTGGTTTAGCTCCATCATAATCCTCTTCATCCAGATTGCTTGGCATGTACATACTGTTGCAGCTACAAACTCTGCTTCTGTTGTTGATAAGGTGACTATAGGCTGCTTCTTTGAGCTCCAGGCAACAGCCCCTGAATTCAGCAAGAAAGTGTAGCCACTTGTGCTCCTTCTGTCTCTAGTATCCCCTGCATAGTCACTGTCTGTATAGGCTATTAAGTTTCCTTTCTTTCCTCCCTTTTTATACCGAATTCCCATCTCAAGTGTCCCCTTTATATACCTCATTATCCTCTTTGCTAACTGTAGATGACTCTCAGCAGGTTTGCCCATATACTTACTCAGTAAGCTCACTGAAACGGTGATATCAGGCCTAGTATGTGTTAAGTACATTAGGCTTCCTACTACCTGTTTGTAGTATCCTTCATCCACTGCCTCACCTTCTTTGTCAATTTTAGTTCCAGAAACTATAGGACAAGTAACTGAATTGCAATCACTCATCCCATGCTTCTTTAAAAGCTCATCAACATACCTTTTCTGACATATGAAGTTCCCTTTGTCTGTTTGTAACACTTCAATGCCCAGAAAATAGGCCATAAGACCCAAGTCAGACATGTCAAACTCCCTTACCATTGATTGTTTAAACTCCTTGATCATGTCTGGACAGTTCCCTGTAAATATTAAGTCATCCACATATACACTCACCATTATCATTCCATTGTTGATTCCTTTCTTTGTAAACAATGTCTGTTCACTTTTACACTTGGTGAAGCCCTCCTGAATAAAATGAGACTCAATTCTGCTAAACCATGCCCTGGGTGCTTGCTTGAGTCCATACAGTGCCTTGTGCAATTTATACACCATTTGTTCCTTTCTTTTACATTCATAACCTTTAGGCTGCTCCACATAGACATTTTCACTGATTTCTCCATGTAGAAAAGCTGATTTCACATCCAGTTGATGAATTTTCCAGCCATTCTGTGCAGCAATACTGATTATAAGTCTGATGGTGTCCATTCTTGCCACTGGTGCAAATACCTCTGAATAATCTACTCCTTCCTTTTGTGAATAGCCTTTTGCAACCAATCTAGCCTTGTGCTTAGTGATCTCACCTGTCTCATCTTTTTTTGTTTTGAAGATCCACTTTACTCCAACTTTCTTGGAATGATTCGGCAGTGTTGTGAGTGTCCATGTATTATTCTTCTCAATAGACGCTATTTCAGCATCCATAGCCCTTCTCCATTTATCATGCTTCACTGCCTCCTCAAAGTTGCTTGGATCTTCCTGCTCTCCCTGTACCATATGAATCTGATCATCTTCATCTAATGCATCACCAGTCACATAATCATTCAACCAGTGTGGAGTTCTGCTTGTTCTTGTCATTACTCTCCCTTGATTCACATTATCATGATCAATTGAATCACCTGAACTTTCATCATCTGTGTTATGTGTGTTTTCTGATTCAGAGTCAACTTGTGTATCTGCCTCATGTTCCTCCTCATTTTCTGCATTCAGATCAGCCTCCACTGCATCATCATTTCCAAATTCAGTTTCTGCATTCTCATTTTCAACTTCTTCCTAATTTCCAAGTGTTGTTGTATTGTTATCATCCCATTCCAGTTCCATTTGAATCTGTTGATCATACTGTTTGTCCATTCCCAATGCTGATTCTCATCAAAGATTACATCCTTGCTGATGATGATTCTCTTGGCTTGAACATCAAATAATCTATATCCCTTTGTGACTTCTTCAACTCCAAGAAGAATACACTTGATGCTTCTATCATCCAATTTGTCTCTCATCACCTTAGGAGTATGCACATGAGCAACACATCCGCAGATTCTCAAGTGATCAACAGATGGTTTGACTCCACAATATACCTGTTGAGGAGTTAGATTATCAACTGCAACTGTAGGACATCTATTTAACAAGTGAAAAGTCCATAATACTGCCTCAGTCCAAAATTTTTTTGGCATCTTTTTAGCTGAGATCATGGTCCTAACCATGTTCATTACTGTTCTATTCCTTCTCTCAGCCACCCCATTCTGTTGGGGTGTGTATGCAGTGGTCAGCTGTTTCTTAATTCCTTCCTGTTTACAGAAGGTTGTGAACTCTGTTGAGGTGTACTCCCCTCCCCTGTCAGTCCCTAGACACTTAATTTTAAGATTACATTCATTTTCAACCATGGCTTTGAAGTATTTAAATTTCTCAAAGGCCTCTGATTTGTGTGACAACAAGTATACCTATCCCTTTCTACTGTGATCATCTATAAAAGACAGAAAATATCTCTTTCCACTACTAGAGGTGGGTGAAATGGGACCACAGATATCTGAATGGATAAGTTCAAGTACCTGATTTGCTCTCCAGGTGGCCTTCCTTAGCATAGCCTTTCTTGTCTGTTTCCCATTGTGGCAGTCATCACAAATCATTTCTTCAATCTTCAATGTTGATAGCCCAGTCACCAACTGTTTGCTTTGTAAGGTGTGAAATCCTTTGGCACTAAGATGCCCATATCTTTCATGCCAGAGCCTATACATATCAGTTGAGGTGGTTTGCAAGCACTTTCCTCCTTGAAGTTTTGATTCCTGTACATCTGCAGTAACTATGTACATTCTGTTTGTTTCCATTGTTACCTCTATGATTTACCCCCTCTGTGGATGTTGTATACTGCACTTTCCATGATTAAAGGTGATGATCAGTCCCTTTTCTTGAAGCTGGCCAACACTCAACAGGTTATTCTTCAATTCAGGCACATAATAGACTTCCCTAATAGTATAGATTGTTCCCTTTAGTACAATCTTAACTGCTCCCTTCCCAGCTACATTAAGTCTATTATTATTGCCTAACTTCATAGAATGTTTGAATGTCATGTCCAAAGTATCAAACATATTCTCTTGATTGCACATGTGGTTTGAACATCCAGAGTGTATAAACTACCTTTCTCCATGTTTTTCAGTTACTTGATCAGTTAGGGCCATCAACACTAAATCATCTTCCTCATCCACAATTGTACAGTGAGATTCTTTAGTGTTTGAACACTCATACTGAAAATGTCCCATTTTGTGACATTTAAAGCACTCTATGTTAGCTTTATTATAGGTTGGTCTTGCTCTTCCATAGCCTCTGCCCCTGACTGCTGATCTACCTCTTCCTCGATTACCAAATCTTCCTTCAACTTTGAGAACTTGATCATTTTCTGTTTTACTACCCCTCCCCAGTTTGTGTGAGTGTGTAGTTAAGGAGCTCTGTAGATCATCCACAGTCATCGTAGTGATATCCTTCGACTCCTCAATAGCAACTACAATGTAAGTGTATTGTTCTGTGAGTGTTCTCATAATTTTCTCCACTATCTTTGTATCATCCATTTCTTCACCATTACTTCTCAACTTGTTTGCAACTGCAAGAACCCTGGTGAAGTAATGATCAATAGACTCTCCTGACTTCATTTCCAGAATTTCAAAGTCCCTTCTTAGTGAATTACACAGTGATCTCTTCACCCTTGCATTTCCTCCAAACTTTTTCTTCATAGCCTCCCAGATTGATTTAGCAGTTCTTCTGTCCATTATTTGTTCAACATCTGTTCGATCAATCGCCTGAACCAAGTAATGTTTCACTTGGTGATCCTTGACTCTTGACTCCTCAAGTAACTGTCGTTGTTGATCATTCAGAACTGTAACATCCAATGGCTCTACAAAACCTCGTTCAATCATGTTCCATAGACTCCTTGCTCTCAGCAAGTTCTCCATCGTTTATGCCCAATGATCATAGTGACCATCGAACTTTGGAATTGTTGTTAATGTCTTATCTTCACTCATGTTTTTGTATGTTTAACCCTTAATCGAACACAGCTCTGATACCATTTGTTGATTTCAGATGCTTTAAACACTCAAACTCACACAGAAATAAGAACAGATAACACAATAAGACACAAATTGATGCAGTTTTCGGATAGATAATATTCACATATCTTTGACTGCACACCACTAATCCACTATTACATAACTCCAAACTAACTAGGAATACAAGGAAATCCTAAGTTAACTAGATAATAACTGCTGCATGAGTCAGCTGTATGCATGAGAGTGTTTTACGTGTGAAATATCACTTCAGATAAGGTATACCCCCTTCGCTCTTTTTATGTCTTTCTAGCCTTAATTTTTTGTTTCTAAATACTTGTCTTTGTAGCATAGTTCATTGTAATTTACATTTTAAATGTACTTTTTCCTATAAAGTTATCAACCAACCAATTATATAGTTTCAATTGATTGTCATTTTCTAATATCAATGTGCTTTCAGCTTTTTGACTATTATGTCCAAATAGCTAGAAAGACAAATAGAAAAAGGCGGATGAAGTATATGTTAAAAAATTTGAATAAACATAAAAATTATATGTAAACGTATGAACTAAAGTAAAAATAAAATAATTTATTTTGTTAATGTTATATAAAAGCTTGAAATAAGATGTTAACAAATGATTAAAATTTTATGTAGAATGTTTACATCATTTAACATTATTTGTAAAATATGTAAAAGTTAGATCTAAAAAATGAATAAACAATTCTAATTATCTAACACGTTAAAAGTGTGAGCTACATGTATGTTATGGATACATTTCCAAAAGTTATGAAGTAATTATATTAAATCAATATATAAACTTATTTTTTTATTTAAATATATATATATTGAATAAAATTAAGCGAATTTACTATAATTCCTATGTTTCTAAGAAAAGTTGAACATTTAAACTTATCTTTACAAGAAAATTGATTTCGAAATTATAGAAATATTTCATTTTTTCATAATTTCAAAAAATAGAAACATTTAATAATACTCCTTAGGATTTAATTATTCAGTTTTAGTTTTGTTAAAACAATGATGAACATGCTTGACAAATGAGAAGCAATATGATCAACAATGTCGATCCTAGTTTTTCGAGCCCTCTGTGCCAAAATAAAAAAAATGGCTGTTTTATATATAAAAATTCAACTTAGTACTATTTCTAGGCATGATTATAAACTTAATACTAGTCATTGGTGCACAGTTAGGCATGATTATAAATTCTAAAATATAGAAGATATTATTAACCTCTTAAGATCACAGCAATAAGAAGTCCAATAACTTTTCTAACTCGATATCTTGCCTCTTGACAATGGCGACGGTGACGGCGACGGAGATGATGACGATCAATGAACTGTGTACGATGTATTCATAAAGAAGATATTATTAACCTCTTAAGTTCGCAGCAATAAGAAGTCCAATAACTTTTCTCGCTCGATAACTTGCCTCTTGACAACGGCGATGACGACGGAGATGATGACGATAATGATGATGAAAAATGTAGTTTGTGCAAATTAGTTTTCATGCGTAAACTAATAGGAAATGTTGGATGAAAAATGATTAAAATGCATGTGATTGTTCTCCGAAAGTTTTGCCAGGCGCAAGGCTTCTTTAATTTTATCCTTTTATACAAAAGAAAGACAGAAGCTTCTTAGTTCAAGTTGGGAGAGCTTATATTAGAGATCAAAAATTAAGTAACTACCTAGAACGCGGGGCTTCAATTCTTTTATTAAAAAAACTGCCAATTGAGTACTTGGTGTTTTATATATGGTAAGATAAAATAAAAACAGATTATAAAATTAAAACTAGATTGCAAAAAATTGAACATTGAAATAAAGTAAATAAAGTTACAGAACAAAATAGTGAAAACAAAATATAAATAAAAGCAAGATATTAAATTAATAAAAACATACAAACAGAAAAGTACAAGTATATTAAAGAACAATAGCAGCCGATTCTTAAATTTCTTGTATTTTGGATGTAAGGAGCTCTAAATATAGATCTTTTGTGTAAATTTTGAAAGCTTTCTGTGTAAATTTTGAAGTAATACCAATATTCATAATGAATCTTGTTGAAGTTATAAGATTATATACTCCCTCCGTTTCTTTTTATTTGATTGTTTGAGCATTTTTTCCATGTTTCTTTTTATTTGATTGTTTACAATTTCAATGCACCTTTTTACAATTCCAATGCACCTTTTTACAATTCCAATACACCTTTTTACAATTCCAATGTAATTTTTCACAATCTCTTAATAAAGTACTTTTTCCCCAAACAATCAAATAAAAAAAAACGGAGGGAGTATAATATAATATATCAATTAATGTAACTAATTGGATCAAATTTTACATATTACAAAAATTACATATTACAAAACAACAAAAAAGCTCTCTCTCTCCCTCTCCTTGGGCGATTTTGGGCGCTAGCTTCTTCCTTGGTAAGCGTGCCTCCTCCGGCCTCATGGTCGCCGAGGACCCACCCCCACCACCCCCTCTGCCACCCCCGGTGGAAGGGATAACAAAACCTCCCCTTGATCTGCTTCAAACGGTTGCGCCCTCGTCCCACTCTTGTGCGGCACCACCTATTGCGCCGCCAACAGCCAACCAGCGGTCAGAACCGCGGCCTGCCCCATCTCAAACTAAGTTATTACCTGCATTAGGGCCCCTCTTGCCTCGAGATCTTGGTGGAGCTGCTGGAACGGACCACAATCCTTGTTCGGTTAGGTCTCCTAGTGCCACTAGGATTCCTAATCCGAACCTGCTTCGGAGTTCCATGACCAAGGCGCAGATGCTGCAGTGTTGGCCAGCTCTTGGCACACGTTATGACAAACAATTAGATGATGTTAGCCCCATTACTTCTTATGTTGATGTTGCTAAGGGCAAAAACCACATGGCCAATCCAGCCGCAAGCAGATTTGTTGTACCATGGTTCACAGACCCAACCCCTTTCGATTCAAGTTATACAGCTGGCTCCAACGGATCTCCAACAATTTCCATCACCAAAACGGAGAAGAATCGATTGGTGAACAATCTCAAGTGGGTTCTAGTAGGCAAATTCTCTCATGGGAGGCCTACACTCAAAGCAATTCATCAATTCTTTAAGAATTTCGAACTTCAAGGTGATATCAATTGCGCTAATTTGGATGCTAAGCACATTATTATAGAATGCTCCTCTTATGTTGATTTCTATTTCATCTGGATGCAATTAGTGTGGCATATACAGGGTTATGATATGCGTATGTTCAAATGGTTTCCCAATTTCTCTACTAAAATTGAGTCTTCCGTAGCTCCAACATGGATTAGAATTGAGGGTCTTCCATTGTATTTATTTGATGAACCCACTCTTTTAAGAATTGCTTCTATAATTGGTAGCCCGATTAAAGTGGATACGAGGAATGTCGAGCGGTCGAATCTAGGATCGGCCAGAATTTGTGTTGAATTGGATGTTGTTCAGCCGATCATTGACACAATTTCAATAGATGTTCTTGATGAGCATTCAGGGGAAACTATTGAAACACGGGTGGCGTCAGTCTTCTATGATGTCTTGCCTTATTACTGTAAGCATTGTTCGCATATTGGTCATCAAGCAGCGCACTGTAAAAGGATGGTTGGTGCGGCTACTGACGGCACCTCAATGGAGGCTGTTAAGAGTACGGCTACAGTTAGGTTGGTGCCTTCTCTACGGGGTCGCAAGCAGGTATGGCAACGGGTTGGAGCTACCAAACCTATCGTGGGAAATCCCCCACCTGGGCCTTTCAGGGTCGATGATAAAACACATCAAGCCATTGATCTTGGCTTGCCACGGCAGCCTATTGATCTTGTAAAAGAGCAGCAGCAG
This sequence comes from Echium plantagineum, assembly GCA_003412495.2. Classification (NCBI taxonomy): domain Eukaryota; kingdom Viridiplantae; phylum Streptophyta; class Magnoliopsida; order Boraginales; family Boraginaceae; genus Echium; species Echium plantagineum. The sequence continues at coordinate 1,300,749 of CM016567.1, read as the reverse complement.
GTGTCTACAAGCAACGCATTCGAACTGTTGCAGATTGAAGAACAGGAGGGCTCGGACACTACCACAGATCAGGTGACATGCAGTTTGGAGCATCCGGGCATGGATGAGGCTCAGGTGGTCCATCACCAGCCGACATCCCCTGCTTCCGCACCCACACATTCAGATCGTATAGGTGCGCCTGAAGATAAGGTAAGGCATAGGCCAAGATCTGCAGATTCGACCCTTGGGCGGAAGCAAACTTTGGTCCAGATGCTTGAGTTAGGTCCCCGCAAGAGAGTCCATCAAGAATACATCACACCGACCATGTCTTGGGCTGATGAAGTCGAAGCAATGGAGCAACAAGAGGCTAAGCCCCGCATGGCCCTTGAACACTCCGTTGCACTTATTAGTACTCCTAAGGAGGGTTATTACAAAAATATGTTGATTCTTAATGTACCAGGTTTCCAACAGATGTCGCAGCCACAGCGTAAAGAGAAAGCAGCAAGTGTTATGGCAGATTTTTACCAATGGAAGGTCACCTGCGATCTCGAGGAGGCAGTGCGCAAGGATTATCTGCAACACAAAGACCCAGTTGCTGAGAATGGCTGGCAGGTTGTCACGCACAAAAAGAAGAGAACTTTATACGACAACGCCACACCAAGAGAACGGACCTTAGGCACACAAGCCTCAACTACTTCGGTTTCTCCCAAGCCAAGGCAAGGGCGCAAACCACGAGGCGACTTCGCACTTGATCCAGAATACAACATAGAGCAGCTGCATGCTCGTATCCAAAAGATGAAGAGGGACTCGCCTCAAAAACGGCAGCTACAGGCAGAACTTAAAGTTCTCCGAGGAGCGTAATCGCGTACTCTTGGTTGCTTTTTATTTTAGTATTTTTATTATGTTTTTCATTTAATAATGGTGTACGGGAACTTATCCTGTCCCTCCTTATGTATTGGGCTTCGGCTCTGAACTTTTTATGCGTATTTTAATAAAACAAAAGCCTCGGGGCTTCAGTTGAAAAAAAAAAAAATTAATGTAACTAATTGAAAATAGAAAGAGGGGAAACAAAGTGGTTGAGAATTTGAGAATTGCCATAAAAATTGAATATTAACGTTACAGATATTAATTTATGTCGACTAACTGACTATTACTAAACCTAATTTGATGGAGAATACCAAAGGTTTAGGCATGATTTTTGCTTTTCCATTTTTGATGTAAACCGTTGGACATGGATAATTGGCTTGATTGGATGATTTTTTGGGTGAAGTTAATACTAATAAATGGACATAAATATAAGTTAACAATAAAAAATCCAAAAGACAAGCCAGCAGCAGTATATTCTCTCAATTCGAAATCTCGACAAGTTTCGTATTCATGTCTTCTTAGATTTAAGCTTGAATTGTTTATCAATTCCAACCCAAATAAGCCAAAGAAACCCTTTCAATATCCCAAATTTACACTTCTCCCTCTCACCCTTGTTTGTATCCAACAAGCCTCTTCTACAGTTGTTGCACGCAAGCCACCTGTCCCAATTTGGAATCTTTGTTGTGATCGCCCATTATTGGAAGTCCAAGTTCAGAATAATAATGTAACAACATCCTGGAATTTACACAACAAAGTTACTACAATAAGGAAGCTTGGAGGAACTTATCTTTTCACCTTTCAAAACTGTGATGATCGGGACTTTATAATGGCACAAAGTCCACTAAAAATGCATGGTGGTCTCCTGATTTTGGATTATTGGAGGCCAAACACATGTTTTGAAAACTTCAACATTAGGTACGCTTATATATGGGTTCAGCTTCACAACCTCCCCGATGAGTACTTTAGTCATGAAAATCTCAATAGAGTCATACAAACCTTGGGTGAAATCCGAAGCATTGAATGGAATGCTCCTCATGTGTATTCCAGAGAATATATTCGTGTCCAGATACGTATCCCTTTTTATGAGCCTTTGGTAGCTGGAACGTTTGTAGAAACTATTGAGGGAACAAATCTCTGGGTCATCTTCCAGTATGAAAGAATTTTTAGGGTTTGCTATCGTTGTAGGGTTATTGGTCATGTCAACATCAACTGTAACAACATACACAAACTTGACTCGTTACAGGGGTAGACTTGCCACATGCCTACCATCAACGGACTATCATCTTGCTGTTAATGGAGACTATGCACTTTTAGGTCGCCAACTTCGAGCTTTCCCTAACACCAGCCTCAATAGAAACTCCTTAGTACATAGACATTGGCTCCATGTCCACTACACTCCTGATTCCTCCACAAGCCACACAACCCACCATACTACTAATCCTTCAACAGGCTCTAGCAATACAGATGCCCAATCACCCTATCCAACTACCTCCCAGGACTCGCAACACGCACCCAGCACCCACTCCCAGAATGATGATTCCATTGATATAATCCTGGACACTTCCTAAATAGACACCAATATCCACCTAGCCACCGTCCCTTACTAGCCACCACGCACTTCCACTTCCTCAATAGTCACCATCCCTCCCAGTCCCACTTCCAGGCATTCATCACCCTCTTCAAATTCAGACTACCTTCCAAATTTCATACTCATTGATGAAACTGAGCCAATCTGGAATTGGGAGAAGGACAATCTCACAGCTTTTCCAACATCAGTCCTAGAAGTGCCATCCGATGATCATGATGATGAAGATATACCACTCCCACTGGCCATTATTCCCGCCTCACCCTCATCATCAAGTGCAACTACCACCGAAAACTCTGAACTGAATGCTGAAGAATTGATTGCGCAAAGACAGCGTGGAATGGATTGTTGAAATGACTAATCTTGCAGCTATCCATCACCTTTCTCTACTGAAGTCATTGATATTCACCTCGACTGGACTATGGAGGAACACAACCAACAATTCCACCTATTGCCCCAAATATTATACATGTCAGGTTTGGAAATCAGTTTGCATTACTGAGAGCAGCAATCCAAAGAATAGCACACCTCCCAACTGATGAGCTGCACTATTTGATGACAATGGCTGGAGCTTATGATACACCAACAAATCCTGAATTTTGGGAAACACTTACTAGACTCTCGGCCTCTACCTCATCCCACATTTCAGTCATTTCAAGCTCACCTTCATTATCAAATCGTAGTGAAACAGTTACAGTGACTACACAGTTGGCCTTAGTTACCTTAGTCATAGGAGATCATCAAACTTGCACTCTCCAGATAGGCGAACGACGATTTCAGGCTCCCATTTTTTTATCCCTAGACCTCAACCCTAACCCAGACCATCAAACAACCACCCTTTTACATATCACTACCCACTCTACTTTACCTGAACAGCAGTCACTTTGTGGCCATCTTATGCCCTCCTCCGCCGAAGCTAATCCACCAGTTACACCTACTAGTCGTAAGAGGAAATCTCCAGACACTCCCAGAGATGCTACTGATGATCCAGCCCTTAAGAAGTCGAGATTGAGCATATTCACATGAACACTACCTCAGAGGGTGTACAACTTCCTGGACTTGATTACCTCTAAATCAGGTGCACACCAATTCCGTAAGCCTTTGAAATTAACGTGTCCTCACTATGATCACTATTTCTGCAATTATATGTTATCTCCTGATTACACTTACCGTACATATTCCCAATTTGGGGCCATGGGTTTTGGTGGTTGTCTCTCAACAACCCAAGTTCCTTCTTAATCTACTATGTTGGAACTGCCGAAACTTAGGCTCCTCGACAGTTAATTTAATTCAATCTTTTAATAGATTGTACGAACTAGATATGTGTGTTATGTCTGAAACCATGCACTCAAAACCTGATGTTGACAAAAAATTACTTCATCTATTATTTCCTATTACCTATGGCATAGATTCCCTCGGTAAAATGCTCTTTGGTTAGTACTTGCCAATAATATTAGTCATCATTTGTGTTCTATTATTAAACATTTAATATTGCTAGAAGTAACAACGGATTCTCGCACCCCATGGTATCTTCGATGTCTTTATGGCAACCCACATTTAAATGATAGGAACACTACTTGGTCTTTACTATCTAATAATTTAGCCCCCTATCTCACTCACCCCTTAATTTTAATTGGAGACTTTAATCAAATCTTTTACTAATCGGATAAGTTCCCTAGACCAACTAAATCCATTAAAGGTGCTACAACTCTTCAAGATTTTATAAATAATCTTAGTCTTAGACCCATTAAACATACTGGCTCTACTTATTCTTGGGTAGGCACTAGAAAAAACACTCAATTTTTTGAAAAATTATATCGTGCCTTCACTAATTTTGAACATGATAACTTATTTCCTAATGCACGTACTATAGGACATGCAATCCAAGTCTCGAATCATGGACCTCTTATTCTAAATACTAAATCAATTCCTACTAAAACTAATAGTTCATTTGAAATTGAATTTTTTTTAATGTTTTTCCAAGAATTCAAGTTAATTCTCCATGATAGTTGCTCATCCCTTTTCCTCCATAATTCGCCTGCTCAAAATTTTATATATAAGCTTGCTCAATTCAAAATCAACATTAAACTTTGGAACAATTCTAGAATAGGTAATATTCATCACCAAATAACTCATATTCAACAACATCTCACACACTATCAAAATCACCCCTCTAACCCTAACAACGTTATTAACGAACATTCTCTTATGAAACAATTAGACACTCTTCTAATTTGTGAGGAATTTTACTAGCATCAGCGCTCTTCGTTAAATTGGATAACAAATGGAGATAAAAATACTAAATTTTATCATTCTTTCGTTAAAACTAGGAAACGTAATATTAATATTTTCGAACTCCTTGATAATGATAATAGTCTCCTAATCTCCAAACACATTGTAGAACTTTCTTTTTTAATCTTTACAATCCTCTTACATCATCTATTTCAAATTACTCATCTATTCATAATATCATGTCCAAACTAACTCCTACCCAATCCCAAATTTTAACAACACCATTTAATCAAGATGAAGTTTGTCTCTCCTTATTTTAAATTCACCCTTCGAAATCCCCCGGTCCTGATGGCTTTACGGCTGGATTTTACCAATCTAATTGGGATATTCTCCAAAATGATATCATCGATACTACTCTATATTTCTTAAATAACCTTAAATTTCCAACATCATTGAACCATACCTATATTACCCTCATTCCGGAAAAACCTAATCCTAAAAATATCTCTGAATGTAGACCAATCAGTTTATGTAATGTCATAATACAAAATCGCCTCAAAAGTTTTAGTTAATTGTTTGAAACCATTTCTTTCGCAATTACTTTCAAATTACCAAAATGGTTTTATTCATCAACGTAATATCCAACATCATATAATACTAGAGCAAGAACTAACTCACACTGTCCGCACTTCCAAATCTAAAAAGTATGGACTAGCCGCTATCAAAGTATATATGAACAAAGCTTTTGATCGTATCTCTCGGCCTTTTTTACTCCAAACACTTAATCAACTTAATTTCTCAAAGAATTGGATTTCGTTGATTCACATATGCATTTCCACTGTCAAATACTATGTCTTACTTAATGGTAATGTCACGAACTCTTTCGTCCCCTCTTGTGGACTCCGACAAGGAGATCCACTTTCGCCTATCCTTTTTCAATATGTAATGAAGACTTCTCCTCTACTCTACTAAAAGCACAAGAAAATAACTCAATCCACGATATAAAAATCTCCAGAAACGGTCCCAAATTCACTCACCTCCTTTTCGCTGACGACAATTACTTTTTCCTTAAATTAAATCCTCCATCTGTTCAAACCTTCCACACTACTCTGGAATCATATTGTCAAAAATCAGGACAACAAATTAACTTTACCAAATCCCAAATTTCCTTTAGTCCTTACACCTCCCAATCTAAAATCCAAAAAACATTACAATCTCTACCTTTCGTAGTTTCCCCAACCTTTGGAAAATACTTAGGTACCTCACTAGATATTGAAACTAACAAATCCAAAATATATAAACCAATCCTTGATAAAGTAAACACAAAAATAAACTCCTAGAGCACTAGCTTCCTCAACCAGGCAGGTCGTCTCATACTTATCAAATCGGTTCTAATAAGCTCTTTAGTTTACCCCATGTCAATATACAAGTTCCCCTCGACAATGCTCCACCAATTAAACCAAACTTTTGCAAAGTTCTTCTGGTGTCACAATAACAACAATCATACACACTGGATAAATTGGCTTTTTTTACAAACTCCAACCTCTCAGGGTGGCCCAGCGATCAAAAACCTCAAATTATTTAATGCATCACTCTTAGCAAAGTCCGCATGGCATCTCTTAACTAATAATCACAATCCCACCACTTTAGCACTCAAACATAAATATTACTCAAATGCTAATTTTCTTAATGCTCCATAAAAAATCATTGCCACATTTACTTAGAAAAGTCTGACCTAACGCCACTATCCCTCATAAAGACAAAACACATAAGATCTGGAATGATATTAACAAGGATACTAAAGAAGATACCCCACAATGAAAACCTCAAAATAAAATCACAACAGTAACCTCAAAAAATATATATACACTTATTTAAAAATATCAAACCTATTAATCCTCCATCAAATTTCTTCAAACTACCTTGTCATATCTGGAAACACCTCTGGAAACTCCGCATTCCACACTAAATCAAACTCTCCTTATGGAAATTACCATATGATCGTTTGCCAATACTCCCTAAATTACTAAGTAAATCAAGAAATTCTTTCCTTACAAATGTGTCAATAGCGGATGCGATCAAGAGCTGGTTAACCACCTCTTCCGTTCATGTCCAACATTATCACCTATTTGGCATCACTTTCATTCATATAACTTCCACAAATCAACCACCAATCGGCTCAGAATTATATGCCAGAGCCTTCAAGTCAATTCCACTAAACATCCTAATAACTACTATAATCAGTTATTCTTATTTAGTACAAAACCACCCCTTTAATATCTCCCAAACAATTTCCCAACGTAATTCCCTCCTATTAACTTGGCAAAGATCATAACAACTTCACACACCAATCACCCGACATAACTCACAACAATCTACACAATCACACCCCTACAATCACGACCAGGGGTGGATTCAGGGGGTTCATAGGGTGCACGGGACCCCCCTTAAGCAAAGCGAAGTTGTAGCTGAGATGGTTAAAGTCTTCACAATACTTTCTAAGTATAAGGGTTCGAATCCCCCTTGGCATACATTTAATTTCTTTTTTTTTCTTCCTCACACACCAAAAACAGATACATGGGCTTAAATCAATTACTGGGCTTCCTCACACAACTATGCCAATTGACTAATAAAATTCACTTGATTTGTAAATTGTAAAGGATGTTGAGGTTTTTTGAGCAAAAAGATATAATCAAGTCTACTTGTAGTGAAATTCCATCATCAAGTGACATACCTCCTAAAGTGAATGTTGAACCACCAATTGAACATCATTAAGCGTTTTCAAGTGATATTATGTGCATAATGATTGTTTGGTTACTTATTGGAGAAATAAGTGTTTAGCACAATCGATGATATGGATATCATTAAGCGTTTTCAAGCTATGACCAAGAGGAGGATGCAATTACCCTGAACTAATATTAGATATATGTACTTTGTAGTTCGTGTTTAAATTATCCTTGTATATTAATTGTAATATTCATATGCTTCTGCCGTTGACTACTTTTATTTTTTATTTAAATTATTAAGGGACCCCGTAATAATATTTTCTAGATCCGCCCCCTGATCACGACTACCACCAAAATTATTATCACTTATACACCTATCATTCCTCAATACACTACAATTCACTCTTTTTATATATACATTAATCATCCTAACCAATCAAACATCACAATTAAAGGCTTTAATAACATACTCTCAAAACATACCACTATATTATCCCTCATCCTGATCAACTTACACCCACTATTAAACCATCATTAGTAATTGAAGCCTTACTATCAATACTACTTTTCCTTAAACCACCTACGCCTCACTCCACTTACATTGTACTTAATCTTTCTACATCACATGTTCTATCTATGCATATGCACTGGATACAACGACGCTGGAGAATATTTTGGATGAACCAACTTTAGGATAAGAACATCTTAGTTCTTTATCCCACGGATATTATATCTTTTAACTTACTTATGTCTGGTTTGCCTCCTTTCAGATCTCATTTTGTCTTTCTAGCAAAGGTTTTTGCGAGATCTGATTTAAACAATAGTTAGGCTTATGTAAATTAGATGAATATCCTGGGTAAATAATGTAAACCCAATATATTCTTAATGTTTGAACATTGTCTGTATGATCCTTGTTATTTCAATATAATTATCAAAAAAATGGACATAAATATTGTTGGCTTGTGTTTTTTTTTTTTGTAAATTACCGATTAAGAATTATTGTTGGATTGTTGCATATACGAAAATGGACCAGAAAATAGACCAGTAAACTGTAAATAGACTAATAAAAGTGGACCAACATTAAGCCTGATGTATATATTAAAATAGGCCTATTAAATTTTCAAATTTTGGGGTTCCTTTTAAAAGGAGGCCATGTGCGGTTGCACCGGACTCTTATACTATTGGACCGGGCCTGATGATTAATTAAATTTGATTGGGGATCAGGTCCGGTTCGCCAACTAAGTATTACATGGATGTTGGATACCCAACCTAGTTTTACCAAATAAATGGTAGATGTATTTTTGTTGTGTTGAGTAATATAATTTTCGGCTGCACATATAACTTTCGAGCTTATAAATATAATATACCTTCCTTAGACGTATTGAAAATGTTCGTTCGCTATTTCCATGCGTTCGGCTGTGTAATGTTTATTATTGGAAATGAATCAAACGGGTATGTGTTGCCTAGAATTATGGAATCACATGCTCATACGTTCTTATAGTAATACTACTATACTTTCATGCCTTCGGTTTTAATTGAATATATGGCTAATTGTTTTTTGTAAGGATGACGATAGAGTAAACGAAACATGTTTCCTTACTTTACCATATAAGTTGTTATGTAGTGTGGATTTGACATTATTAAATCAGGGCAGATCTAGAAAATATTATTAGGGGGTCCCTTAATAATTTAAATAAAAAATAAAAATAGTCAACGACAAAAGCATATGAATATTACAATTAATATACAAGGATAATTTAAACACGAAATACAAAGTACATATATCTAATATTAGTTCAGGGTAATTGCATCATCCTCTTGGTCATAGCTTGAAAACACTTATTGATATCCATATCATCGATTGTGCTAAACACTTATTTCTCCACATAAGTAACCGAACAATCATAATGCACTTAATATCACTTGAAAACGCTTCATGATGTTCAAGTGGTGGTTCAACATTCACTTTAGGAGCTATGTCACTTCATGATGAAATTTCACTACAAGTAGACTTGATTCTATCTTTTTGCTCAAAAACCTCAACATCCTTTACAATTTACAAATCAAGTGAATTTTATTAGTCAATTGGCATAGTTAAAATCAAAGAAACAATTAATTAATTCTAAATAGATCAAGTGAACAAATAAATTGAGCCAATTTTGAGCAAATAAACAATTATTAATGCCTAAATTGAGCATGTAAACAACTAAATTATGGACATAATATAAATTATTGTTAATAATTTATAAAAAAAAGACAAAAAATAATGTACCTTGCTCCTTGGTCGTTGGAATTATGATAAAATTGGGAGTGATTTAGATATTCATAAGGGAAAGAAAGGGGTTCTATTTTGGTGTGTATCCGTTTTGGTGTGTGTCTGTGTGAGGAAGCCCAGTAATTGATTTAAGCCCGTGTATCTGTTTTGATGTGTGAGGAAGAAAAAAAATTAAATGTATGCCAAGGGGGATTCGAACCCTAATACCAGTCCATGTAATCGGGAGTGCAAGAATTGGCATTATGTACTAGGGCCATAGTGATAGGGATTCATCCGACCTATTTGATGTACGACAGAGAATCCCTACCATAGACGTAGTGGAATGAATCAATTAGCCGAGACGGGCTACCCGACACGTGGCCAAACTGTCTGGTGACCCTATCCGGCATATACGGTTCATTCATTTGCAAGAACCGTTTACTACCGTGTTACAAGGCCACCGAGTCTTCAGGAACACGACCTTAAGGGGTCCATCTAACCTGTAATTGGAAAGAAGATAGTTAATATTACGTGAAAGAATATATTAAAAGTACATATCAAACAAGAATACTCACGTCTACAGAGGTCATCGAGTCCAACACCCGCCTATAAAATATGACATCATCCAGATCTCGCTAGGGGTCGGAGATGGTCGACCAGTTCACCGCTCTCGGCTGGCCCTCAGTCAATGCAACATTGTGTCTCTGCTGAAAAACTGGGAAATACTCGTATATTGAAGCATGTAAGCCAATTTAAGAAGAATTAGAATAGTCAAATATTATAAAAAACATAAAAATAAATCAATTCATTTACCTCCAGCAAAGTCAAATATCCTACAATCTGCTTCGCCTTAGCTCTCGAAGCCATGCCCAACTGATAGTACATGAAAACTAGTGTAGCCGCTCCCGTTGCCATCTGGGACTGGTTCTTGATTTCCTATTGAAACAAAGTCCCAAAGTCGATCGGCCCACAATTTCCATTCAGACACAACGTGTAACCGAACATATAAGCAATGTAGACAGCTACACGCTGTGTCGGTGACAACTCTGATGGGTCTCGACCAACCTCAAGCAGACGGTACATCTTGTAGCTGCTACACTTGATTCCTAGAGGACCGACAACCGTGAATTATCATCAAATTGTACCTTCTCGTGCAGACGTTCCGGATCACCTGAACAGTTGACCCCAAAATCATGTCCATATCTAATAGGGTGGTCATCTCATCGAATGACATATGGAAAGTATTCATTTCCGGCTGCCATCTCTCCACGAAAGCGGCGATAAGAGACATATTATGTCTCTTTCATGATGACCTCAAGCACTTGATGGATAGGGTGGGCTTCAATTGATGTTAGTTTATATGATCAAACAAATGGTAATAAAATAAATAAATAAATGACTTAAGTTGGATGTTTTCTAACCTCACAAGATCTAGAAACTGTCTCTGCACTTCCCACTCCTTGAGATGCCACCTCTCGAGAAATTGCGCTCTTAGTGTCATCTTTTCATATAGCCTTGGCGATATGGCCACCAAAACGAAAAAGAAGTCTTGGCGATATGGCCACCAAAACGAAAAAGAAGACTATGATCCTCGGGACCGCCTGCCGGATCCATAGTTTTAACGCCCCGCCCCGGAACACCAGGTCGGAACGTTATTTGATTTGATGGACTGGTCTCACAAACCATCACGGGTCTTTCCAGCACGTTTTTTGTCCTCACTCACGTGCTCACCGGGACACTTCAAAGTGGGTCACCCATCCCAGAATTACCCCAGGTCAAGCACGCTTAACTTTGGAGTTCTTATGAGTTGGGCTATTGAAAATAAGTCTTGATGGTATGAGTAGTACCAATCAAATCATATCGAACATATCACATCGCCCATTTTGGGTCGGGTATTACAATAGTGATCTGCCAGTCCTCCTCCACCTGGTCTGTATCGTCATCATCCCCCTTCCATCGCCCCATTCACGTCCTGCATATCGGGGACCACCTCGACTCGATTCTATTGCCCCCACAACATCCATCTACTCATAGAAGCTCCCATCAGTCATCGAAGACATAGGCAAGATGGCACCAGAAGTATCCTGTGGGAGTTGTACATCCGGAGTCCTGTAAGTACCTTCCCGTGGTCAGTGGAGTCCGGTAATATCATAGGTGGAGGAGTAGCCGGCCGGACTTCAGTGTCATTTCCCCCCGAGGTCTGTGTCACCCCTTTCTACATCAGTATGTGAACGGTGCATAACTAACGTACACTCCTCCTCGTCCGTGTCATCACTGTGTGAATTTGAATGGTGTTGGGCGAACGACGCTCCTCCTCAGCCGTGTCATCCCCGCGTGAATCAGATGGAGGTGGATCCCCCTGCTCTCCTCTCTTGACATAATCATGTCTCCTCATTGACACAGTGCAACGGCGTGGTCTCGATTTCCTCTTCCCACCCGGACTAGGATCCTCACTAGTTTCGCTCATGGTTTAATTTCTGAAGACAAAATTTAATAAACTTAAGGTTGAATTTTGAATATATTATTCTCAATTATTTTGAAGCGATTTAATAAACTTAAGGTTGGAATGTAAGTTTGCATAGTGTTCGAACAACAATTTCCCAAAAACTAAAAATATAAGAATAATTTGCATAGTCAATTAAATTCGAAACTTGTAGTGGTTTAACAATTAACAACTATAGACAACTAAAAACATACACAAATAATTTGTTTAAAAAACCGAATTAAAACCACAAAAGTAACAGTAAATTTTAAGTTTTTATTCCGTTTTTCTGCAAAATTGTCCACCTAAACATGGTATAGACTCGTTGAAACAAGTTTGCGCCGTTATTTTCATCCGAGGTGGTTGAACATTTGTGATATTGTGGGTTTTGGTGGTGGGGCTGGTGTGGTGGGCGGTTATCGGGTTTTGCCGTGGGGAATGAATTGAATTAGGGAAGAAGTTGGATGGTCCCCCCTCCCCCGATATTCTCGACTAAACCAATTTTTTTTGAATTATTGAGGCCGAACATGTGAACATATCGCGTTAACATAGGTGTGATGATTTCACCCGTTAGGCTCAATTTTTCCATTTTGTTTTCGATTCGTCATATTTTGATACATTTATTATTAAATAATATTATTTGATAGGTTATTAAATATTGATGATTGATTATACAAACATATTATTAGTAAGATATAAAATGAAATATTAACCTTTTAGTTAGTTTCATCTAAAGCATCACTTAACTAATAAGCGCGACAAGTATTCAAATCACTTCAGAATGACATAAATATATCATTTTTCCCCTGGACATTATGTGACTTTGGAACATGTCGTGGCTTGGGAAATATTATATACATATTTATAAATTAGTTATTAAATAAAAAAAGATATTAATAAAGTCTATATTACACATGAAACATGTAAAATTGTCTCTATTACTTGAGTTTTTGGATGTAGCAAAATATTGGAAGGAAATGGATGTGTACTTAGATGCAACTCCACTATGACGTGTTGTTAGGCTTACAAACAGGATGCCATCTACTGCATATGTTATGGAATTAGAAGAGGGAGACACTGATTTTGAAACAGAGTCTGAAAGTGAAGCCCCTGTTATAGGTAATGGATTGTTAAGAACTACATGGGAGCCCATGAAGGTTGATGACATTGCTGAGGTGATGGAAGAAGTAATGAAAAAAGTGTTGAGGTTGATGGATGGAGAATGAAGAACCTTTTGACATGGATGATGAGCCCACAGTTGAGGTTAATGAAGAGGGTAGTCAATCAGAATGTGACAAGATTAACTGGTGAAGAAGTTGTTATAACCTTTAGTGGTAAGTGTTATAACAACTGGTACAGGGGCCACACGTGTGCTGAAAAAGTAGAATTGACGGTTTTAATTTTTTTCATTTAATGTGTCTGTCAGTTAAGTGGTAGCTTTTTGAATCAAAAGGAATGCGGTTGATTTCTTAACACCATTCACGCCTATTGTCTAGACTCCTTGCCGAATTTGCTTCTTTTCTCCCTCTAAACACAAATCAGAAAAAGACCAAGAGTCTCCGCAATTGAAATGTCTAAACGAAGATCATCTCGTTTTAATGTGAAGACTTTCTTTGAAGCTGTTCAGCTGCAAATGTAACACCAGAGGATGAAGAAGAAGCCACCAAGGCAACTGAAAGTGATATTCCCGAGTTAACCATAGGAGAAGCATCCAAAACATCCAACGAGGAAGCCTCTAAGGAAGGATCTTCCAAAACATAAAATGAGAAAATATTGTTACTCACGTTGAAAGATGATGGTATGTCTATTAATCCAGATAACCCTAGTGTAGATGCATGTCAAGATAATCCTGTTTCTAGTGTTGATCCTGAGAAATCGACTAGATCTGAACAAGTTAGCACTAGTAGTGAGAATCCTAATTTAGGAGGAGTAAATACTGATTCGGAAGATGCTACTATGGCTAGTGTTTAAAATTCTCTTAAATCTCAAAAAGTATTTACTAGAAAGAAGAGGGTTTTGATGAAGAATGGTAGACCTGGTAGGATTATTGAATCACATATGGAAGATAGACATGATGGTGTTGATTTGTCAAAACAAAGGGTTAAAAATGTTGATAAGTCTAGTAAGAGGACTAAAAAAATCTAAGGAGGGAGATGTTAATGTTGGAATGATAAGAATGATAATGTACCTACTGAAAAGTTGTAATTGTGGGTAGTGATAAAAATGTTGATAATCATGATGAAGAGGTTGTCTCTTCCAAGACTGATGTGGGAAGAAGAAGGACTAGGTCTAGCATGAAGAGTAAGGAGATCTCAGATGATGAGGAACTCACTGATGCCTTAGAGGAAATTGAAAGAAGGGCTAAAAAGTACAAAGCCTCTAGAGAAAATGCTGAGAAATCTAGTTAGAAGAGAGGCAAGCCAACTGTTGAGAACAAAAAGAAAACCACTAGAGAGAAGAACGCTACTGGTAAGGAGAAAGGCTGCAAAACCAGCAACTAAATCAACTGATAAAGGAAAAATGCATGAGAAAGCCATAGCTAGTACACCTTCCTCATCCAAGAAAAGAAAATTTGTAGACTCTGACACCAGTGATGAAGACAAGGCAAACACTAAAGAGAAATCTCAATTTGATGTGAGTAATGGAAGGATCAATAAGAGAAGAGTTTCTGAAGTTGAGGAGTGATGGAGTGAATTCTGGCTGATCAAAGGACAAAGTGAAAGTTTGTGTGTGCTAGGATTATATGGCCTGAGAAACACCTGTCTGACAGCACACTGAACAACTGCACCTACATGGGAGTGTTGGAGAAGAGTGGTATTACATGTTTGTTGGTGACGTAAAAACATTGGGCTAGGTTGGTGAAAGAGGTCATCAGTTCTCTGACTGCTGAGATCAGGCATCCTACTCATAAGATGATAAAGGAGAGACTGGCCAGCTACTTAAGCTAAATGACATTGTGGTAGAGATCACTACAAGGGGAGTCACCCAATGGCCATCTAAGGGACTGCATCTTCAAGCCTCAAGTTTAAGTCTGAAATATTCGATACTCCATAAAGAAACAATATGTAGTCTTGTTCCCTTTACAAACAACACTAATGTCAGTGAGTTCATGGAAAAGAAGCTCTATGTGATGGGAACTGGGCAGCTAAATTTTGGTCAAATTAAATTTGATCGAATTATGGATCATGCCTTGTCCTTTGCTAAGAACAAGCCTATAAGATTCACTAATCTCATCTGTTGCATTCTGCTTGAATAAAGGCCTGATATCCTAACTGAAGATGATGGACCAGGAACTGAATCCAAGGCAATGATCATTAGTGAGAAGTTGATGCACACCCACAAGGCTGATATTTCAGTAGAGAAACTTGATCAGCGCCTACCTTTCACCTCTAGTAATCATACAATTCAAATTTTCATAACTATCTACTTGGCTGACAAATAGAGATTTACAAAGGAGATCCAAACAAAGAAGCAGCAGCTTGCAGGAGTTGAAAGAAAAATTACGGACCTGGAGAGGACTGGTGGACCAGATGTTGCTGACAATGTGCCTGAAGCAGCAACTGACAAGTCAGATGAAGAATGAATGTTGATGTAAAGACGCTCTATTGTGGCTTTGTGTATGTTTTTATGTCACATAGGGGGAGTAAATTGGAAACTCTGAAATTTCTGACACTTTAATGTTATCTTTTGTGTTTGTTGGATATTTTATGTTTCTATTTGTTTCTATGTTCTAAGACATAGATGTTGGCTGCTTGTGCTCACTGCTTTATGACAGTTGAGTTGAATATCTATTTTGAAGATTAGTGTTGATTATCACGTTCTTGGTTCATCTAATCATGCATAAAGAAGATGGGTACTTGTCATGAAAAACTCAACCAAAGGGGGAGTTTGTTAGTGCATAAGGTTGGATGAAGTTTTTCATAAACCAAATGTTAATAACAATGCATTAAAGGATGCTAATCAATGAAGTATTGTGCCACGTGATCAATCATGTATATCCTTCTAGAATAGTCGACGACAATTAATGCTGATGGACGAGAATGGCACTGTGGACAAGAATCACGGTTGAAGACGAGAAAGAGGAGACATTCACTCGGTCCTTGTTAATTATGGAGTAATGATTCAAGGTTGACCACATTGATGTCAAGAACCAATGACCTAGTATAAAGGAGTATGATGCTACACAAGAACACACACCGTTTATCTCTTTCACACAAGAAGCTTTTAAGCACATTGGGTTATCTTTAGTGTCTAGGTCATATTGTGTGTAGAAGCCTTTTATTCTTTAAGCTTCTACACTTATTGTACAGTTGTTGCTCTTTCAATAACAGTGAGGTTTCTTACATTGAAACAAATTGATGTAAGCTGTTAGTCACTGGGAGAGTGTTATATAACATCGACTTATAGGGAACCTATAGAAAAGCATAGTTAGGGCAATAGAGAGTGTGGGTATACTGTTCTTGTCGTATAATGGATTGAAATAAATTGTTGTAAAGTGCTTGTGCACTGAACTGGGTTACCAAGTTTTCTGTGTTGGTTACATTTATAGTTATTACTGTCTATTAAACCAGTAGTTTTAACATTTGGTATAACTCGTGTAATGGATCACTATTTCAATGGGCATGAGCTAGAGCTGGAAATACAATATGGTGGAAGAAATGAATGCAACAATTAAAAGCAATGGATCCTCAAGCACCAGTGGGTGTTCACTCATGCTAATTCCCCAAAAAAATGGAGTAAGGCTTTCTTCCCTTTAACTATGAAGAATGATATGCTTGTTGGGATTTTATACAAGTTTTACATATTAAATTATGTAAAATCGTATGAATGATCAAATACATAGTTCTAAAAATTCACATTTAACTATGAGTTTGTGTGTATACCTCTTGTAGCGTGTTTGAGTTGCGCAGCGGAAGAGCAACCAACGTTCCTCTCTCTAGTTAGCCCACACCAACGCTAGCTTGATTCCTTCCTTGAAGCAACTAGAGCTTGAGTGTATTTGACAAAGAATGAATCAAGAAAGAAACGATTTTCTTCTCTTGATGTTATTCTTGTGTTGGCCGAATAGAGAAGGAAGAGGGAGTATTTTTTTTCAATTGTCTTACAAGTGAAAAGATGATAATGAGAAGATTGATGATTTTGTTTACCATCAAATGGTGTTTATATAGTGGTAACACAAAAAAAAAACCTTCCTTTCAATTATTCACCACTTGTTACAATAATAAGTGTGTGATGAATTTGCGGTTTAATCAGATTAAACCCAAAGACGTAACGCCTTCACAATTAAGCACCACTTAATACAATATTAATTGTGTTTGAATTCAATGTCAAACAAGCCAATTGAATTCCCCTTGATTCTTTGACATTTACACTTTTAACCCGAAAGTTTCAATCATATTGAAAATCAAGTGCATTGTATGTGTGTGACCTTCTAGGATCGAAATGACATTAGCCATATGTTAATAATGTTGGGATTTTATACATGTTTTGCATATCAAATTATACAAAAACGTATAAACGATCGAATACAAAGTTCTAAATTCACATTTAACTACGAGTTTCGAGTATACCTCTTGAAGCGTGATCGAGTGCGTAGCGGAAGAGCAACGTCCGTTCCTCTCTCTAGTTAGTCCACACCAATGCGTGATTGATTCCTCCCTTGAAGCAACTAGAGCTTGAAGCGTATATGTCAAGAATGAACCAAGAGAAAAACGATTTCTTCTCTTGGTTTGTGTGTATATTTTCGGCCAAAAACTAGAGGAAGGAGGGAGTATTTTTTTTTTTGCTTTTTTCTTGTCTTACAAAGTGTGCAAAAAGGATGAAAAACATTGTCATCAAATGTGGTCTTAATATTGTGTTAATCACATTAACATCCATATGTAACCTCCCCCTTTTTCAAGCTCCCATTCAAGACTAGCATTAGTGCATTTGAATTCAAAAAGTCAAATGCATTCTTATGCATCATTTTTGGACGGTTAATGGGGTGGAAATTCCACTTTGGAATTTCCTCCCCTTTATTCTTTGACGTTTACACTTTTAACCCGGAAGTTTCAATCGTATTGAAAATCAAGCGCATTGTTTGTGTGTGACCTTCTAGGATCGAAATAACATTAGCCATATGTTAATAAAATATCGACAAGTATTTTACTATCATATAAATCATGAGCGGGTCCTAGTAAAACCATCAAGACCCCTAATGTATTTCGAATTCATTCCCAGCTCGTATATTATTGTCAAACAAATAATATACGTATGAACTTAACCTTAAATAAGTAATCACTTCGAACAATCAAATTGTTCAATGGGCACTAATTATGACGTGTCAAACATCTCATAATTCCAACACTCCCACTTGCCCTTGGACGATTACTTGTGAAGTGATTCTTTCGCATCGCGATTCTCACAGTCAAGCTATGGTAAGATATGTGTCACCATACTCTTGCACCTGTACTGTCTCGGATACATAGAATTAATGTGATACCCAGTACTGCTACTGGAGATGGCCATCTTAATCACTATTAATCTACCGAGATTTTATGAATCAATCGACATAACCGATTTGTGCGAATCCCCTCTGATGTACAACCAATGTACCAACATGTTCCAAGTATGCCCAACATATGCCTTTATAGCCTCCCTTCTACAGGAAACGATTTACATAGTCAAGACACGCAAGTCTCATGCTAACGCATTCCTGCCATACAGGTCTAAGAATCACCATTTAACATAAGTTCGATGAGAAACACTTAGGACACAGATATGTCATCTTCTAAGTTCTCATGGCGGTCGAATCCAGTATCATAGCTTGGACTAGTTCCAAGATATATACCCATGTACATGACTAGAGTACACTTACTCCCTTTCTTGTCTAAGAAACGTGACCAAGACAATCATGTGTATGCTGATCATTACAATGTTCGATTCCAATCAGTGAACATTTGATCAGAGATAAGTTATCCCCTTGCTTCTAGGCTTAGTAGAGGGTTTCTCATTTGGGATCCTCAACCCCAAAGACCTCTCTAGAAGCCATGGATAACAATGGAATCAAAATAAAGATATATGTATGAAAGACAGTAAAACTGAAAATAAACATACATATATTTGAATCAATTATTCAACATAATCTTATCAGGACTAAACTATGACAAAATACAGACAATATAGCTCCCACTAAACCTAACGCCATTCAAGCATATATCTAAGTCCTGCACCAGATACGTGCTTGTCATGTTTGCTCTGAGGCAAAGGTTTGGTCAATGGGTCGGCCAGGTTATCGTCTGTATGTATCTTGCATACACTCACATCGCCTCGTTCCGTGATGTCACGAATGATGTGATACTTTCTGAGCACATGCTTGGAGCGGTGATGTGATCTTGGTTCCTTGGCTTGAGCAATTGCACCAGTGTTATCACAGTATAACACTACTGGCTCGTCAATGCTAGGTACAACACCAAGCTCACTCACAAACTTCTTGATCCAGCATGCTTCCTTTGCAGCTTCAGATGCTGCAACATATTCTGCCTCTGTCGTAGAATCAGCCACAGTGCCTTGCTTGCTACTGCACCAAGACACTGCGCCACCATTGATGCAAAACACATAACCAGACTGAGATCTAGAATCATCTTTGTCGGTTTGAAAGCTCGCATCGGTGTAGCCTACAACCTGTAACTCTTTATCTCCCCCATAGACAAGACACATGTCTTTAGTATTTCTCAAATACTTAAGAACGGCCTTTACGGCCTTCCAGTGCTCTTGTCCTGGACACGATTGATAACGACTTGTTACACTCAAAGCGTAAGAAACGTCAGGTCGTGTACAAAGCATGGCATACATGATAGATCCTATGGCTGAGGCATAAGGGATCTTGTTCATCTTCTCTATTTCGATGCTGTCTGTGGGACTGTCAGCACGACTAATAGAAATGCCATGTCTCATAGGGAGATTACCTTTCTTGGAATTTTCCATATGGAATCTAAGTAATACCTTATCAATATAAGTGTTTTGACTCAGTCCAATGAGTCTCTTAGATCGTTCCCTATGGATCTTAATTCCAAGAATGTACTGAGCCTCTCCTAAGTCTTTCATAGAGAAACATTTGCACAACCAGGCCTTGACTGATTCAAGCATGGGTATGTCGTTTCCTATGAGAAGAATGTCGTCTACATATAGCACGACAAATGCAATGTTGCTCCCACTAACCTTCTTGTATACACAAGAATCTTCTTCACATCGAATGAATCCAAACTCTTTGATTGATTCATTGAAGCGAAGATTCCAACTCCTAGATGCTTGCTTCAGACCATAAATAGATCTTTGAAGTTTGCATACTTTCTTAGGCTCTTTCGAGCTTGTGAATCCAGGAGGTTGTGTCATGTACACATCCTCTTCTAGTTTCCCGTTAAGGAAGGCTGTCTTCACATCCATTTGCCAAATTTCATAATCGTAGTATGCGGCAATGGCTAAGATAATCCGAATGGATTTAAACTTAACGACTGGAGAAAAAGTTTCATCATAGTCGATACCATGAATCTGTTTGAAACCTTTAGCCACAAGTCGAGCCTTATAAACATGGACATTTCCATCTTTATCAAGCTTTCGTTTAAATACCCATTTGCATTCGATGGGTCTATCACCCCTCGGCAAATCAATCAATGTCCATACTTTATTATGGTACATTGATTCCATCTCGGATTGCATGGCTAGGAGCCATTCATCAGCATCAGGTTGTTTCATGGCTTCCTCATAAGTTGAGGGTTCCCCGCTTTCAATCAGGAAAAATTCCCCATACCATCTATCGGGTTCCTGACGGGACCTTTCGGATCTCCGAGGGATGTTTTGAGTATCAGCAGGCTCGTCTACGGTTTCCCGTGGATCGAGTTGAACCTCTTCTTCATAAGAAGGGTCCACCTCCTGAGGTGATTCAGCTAAGGTACTAGTACCTGCTACATCACCCTCTTGAACAATTTCAAGAGTCTCATTACTCTTATATCTCTTTGTAATGTATTCTTTCTCAAGGAAAGTTCCATTACGAGCCACGAAAATCTTATTTTCGGGTTTGAGATAAAAGTAATATCCCTTGGTTTCCTTAGGATAACCAATGAAGTAACACTTGTCGGATTTAGGTCCAAGCTTATCTTTGTTAACTTTCTTAACATAGGCCTCGGATCCCCAAATCCTCAAGTACCCTAGTTTGGGAAGAGTCCCAAACCACATCTCATGTGGGGTCTTAGGTGCTGATTTGGTTGGACATTTGTTTAGTGTGGAAGCGGCAGTTTCCAATGCATAACCCCAAAAACTAGTTGGGAGTTCTGATGTGCTCATCATTGATCGAACCATATCTAATAAGGTTCGATTTCTCCTTTCGGAGACACCATTGTGTTGTGGTGTACCAGCAGGTGTGAGTTGTGATACAATACCACATTCTCTTAGGTGTTGCAAGAAGTCATGGCTCAAGTATTCTCCTCCCCTGTCGGAGCGAAGAATCTTGATTGTCCTGCCGAGTTGGTTTTCTACTTCTTTCTGAAATTCTTTGAACTTTTCAAAGGCTTCACTCTTATGTTTCAACAGATATACGTAACCATATCTGCTGAAGTCATCGGTGAAGGTAATGAAGTATGGAAGACCTCCTCTAGCGGGCGTGTTCATTTGGCCACATATATCAGTATGTATGATTCCCAATAAATCACTTGCCCTTTCACTCGTACCAGTGAAAGGTGACTTGGTCATCTTTCCTAAAAGACATGACTCGCATTTGTCATAAGATTCAAAACCAGATGACGTAAGAATTCCATTGTCATGGAGCTCTTTAATGCGTTTGTCACTTATATGACCGAGTCTGCAATGCCATAAGTATGTCGGGTTCAAGTCATTGGGCTTGTTCCTTTTCATACTGATGTTATAAGTTTCTACACTTGTTTCCAAGATATAGAGACCACTCTGCAGGGATGCAGTACAATAAACATTTCCATTTTTAGAGATAAAACAACCACTTTTATCAATAGTAACGGAAAAACCATCCAAATTTAATAAGGAAATTGATATAATGTTCCTACATAAAGTAGGAACATAGAATACATTATTCAAAACAATACAATATCCAGATGGTAAATTTAAAGACAGTGTTCCTACAGCAAGAGCTACAACTTTTGCACCATTGCCTACTCGTAGGTCCACTTCATCCCTTGTGAGCTTCCTTCTATTCTGCAGGTGCTGCATATTTCGACAAATATGAGTACCACATCCAGTGTCTAACACCCAAGAATTAGAATCAGAAGGTAAATCAGTTATAACATGAATACCTGTTGGCGGAGTAGTAGTGGTCAAACCACTCTTCTTGTCTGCCAGGTACTTCTTGCAGTTTCTCTTCCAATGGCCAATTATTCCGCAATAATGACACTTGTCTTCCCTTTTGGCATCCTTCTTGGATGCCTTTTGAGTAGGAGCTGTTGCACGGGGGGCAACCTTAGTCTTGCCTTTGGCACCTTTCTTCCTCTTGAACTGTTTCTTGTTCTGAATGGTCAGAACAGAGGAAGAAGTGCCTTTTGCCTTCTTAATGTTTTGTTCAGCATTGTTGATCATACCATGCAGCTCAGACAACGTCTTGTCATATTGGTGCATGTTAAAGTTCAACACAAAACCACTGAAGGAATCAGGCAGCGACCTAAGAATGATATCCACAGACATCTCCTTAGAGACGGGTGCCCCCAATGAGGCCAGTCTTTCGACCAGCCCTATCATCTTGATGACATGGGGACTTGCTGGCTGTCCATTGCCTAGCTTACAGTCAACAAGAGCACAAACAGTATCGTATCTCTCATTGCGTGCCTCCCGCTGGAACAAATTTTCCAGTTGGCGGTACATATCGTAAGCGTTGACCTCTTCGAATTGAATCTGAAGATTCGATTCCATGTTGGCCAACATTAAGCACTGGACATCTGTAGCATCATTCATGTGCTGTTCATAGACATAATACTCATTCTCATCGGTGGGAACGACCTCAGGAAGTTTGGTGGTGAGCACATAATCTGTTCTCTCAGACTTGAGAATAATTCTCAAGCTGCGAGCCCAGTCATGGAAATTAGCACCATTAAGTTTGCATTTCTCCAAAGCGGAGCGGAGAGACTTAGAGTTTTTATCGTTCGTAGACATGATAACTACAGCGGTAAAAGCGAATAAATCACTCAGATAAGCATGTCATAGTGATAATTCAAAATATCAAAATATTTGAACTCATACAATGTGTTCATAATCCTACTAAAATACACAATGTATCCGAGAACTCAGATAATTAATAATCGAACGGCAGCACGCAACATTTCGACTACCAATCATGTGAGTAGGTGAATGATCACCATTTATGCCGGGCATAATTCTCGGTGTCACCAAAAATCTTACAAGATTGCATTGGTGACAACTTTTGCCAACAGGCCCAAATCTGATTATGGGAATCACTGTTCAAGTAACCTGAGCCTATTGACGAAAGTCAGAATGAACAATCGAAGCCCGATTCTGAATCGGAAATCATTCGATTATTCCATCGGGATCAAGTCATAGGACATGTCATGTCTGCCAATCTGGCAGGTCCATGCATACGTATGTCTTATTCCGACTTTAGGGTCAGGTATGGCAAATTACTTGACTTAAGGTAGGATTAGTTATAAATATATAATCATGATCATACATGCATATATACATTCACTCAAGCAAGAATATATATCATATGAGCATGAAAATTAAGAATTATAACGCAAATAAATGGGATTAGTGATATGATCTAAAAACCGAAAAGAAAACTAGACTTAATTCTAAACTAAGTCTTCAGTCCTCCTTCAGTTCCTTCGGTGGCTTCGTCTTCTATTGATTACAATCACACGTGGTGATAAATAATTGACACGCAGGTCAATGTAATAAATAATAAAATAAAAGTGACACAAGTCGTCATAAAATAGCACGCAGGCTATATTTCTTTTTGACACAAGTCGTCATATAAAAGACAGTACGCAGACTGTATTTCAAAAACCAGATCATATCACTTATCCCAACATTCATTCACAATGAAAATAAAACATCCAATATATCAAAATATATATAATACATGAATTAAGTCAATTAAAACATGTAAGGATGTCAAATAAGGTACACACAATTATAACACATATATGTAATAAATTGTACATCAAATGTAACAACCAAATCAATAACTCATAGGTTTTACATAATTAATTAAGGCCTTTAATTTTAATTAATAAGCATTTAATATTATTTATAACCAATATAAATAAAATTAACAACCAATCATATTAGTGCTATTAATTAAAATATTGTAACATTAAAATCTAATCAAATTATCATACAAGTTATAATAATTTAATTAATTTTCTTCTGACAATCAAAAGTCAAAATACTAGAATAGCCAAAATATTCACAATAATTAATAAAACAAAATCCAAAACAATTTTAGGACCATTTTAATTATGTGAATAGTCGTGAACAGTGTTTCGTGAACAGTGAAATCGGAATCACTGTTCATCCGAATAGTGTTCCGAACTTTTCGGATGAACACATGGCTATTCAAAAATCATTTTCGAGCACTTAATAAATCCAAATAAATCCAGAAAAATTACAGTAGACTCGAAAATCATTCTAGTATTTGATTTATATTTTTTCAGAATTTTAGAAAAATATATACAGCCGTTAAAACACTGTTCAACCGAATGGTATATCAAATCCGTTCGGGTGAACATATGACTGTTCAAATGTCAATTTCGAGCACTTAAGAAATCCAAAAAATTCCAGAAAAATTTCAGTAAACTCGAAATTGACTCTAATATTTTATTTATATTTTTTTAGAATTTTATAAAAATATATACAGCCTTTAAAACTGTTCAAACGAAGGGTATATCAAATCCGTTCGAATGAACATATGGCTGTTTCAAACATTTATTTCGAGCACTTAACAAATCGAAACAATTCCAGAAAAATTACAGTGAACTCAAAATTCAATGTACTGTTTGAATAATATTTTTCCAGAATTCTATAAAAATATATACAGCACTTAAAACTGTTCAAACGAAAGGTATATCAAATCCGTTCGGATGAACATATGGCTGTTTCAAACATTTATTTCGAGCACTTAACAAATCGAAACAATTCCAGAAAAATTACAGTGGTCTCGAAATTTTGTCTACTGTTCGAAACATATTTTTACAGAATTTTAGAAAAATATTTACAGGCCTTAACAATTACATAATTGCACAATACACATAATGCACAACAACCTCAATTGATGATATCAAAACATACACATATGATATTATAATTCATGAAATCAAATTTCAAGACATTTAAAGTGAATTAGAACATATGTACCGGGCTCATGATGCCACTGTTGGGATTTTATACATGTTTTGCATATCAAATTATACAAAAACGTATAAACGATCGAATACAAAGTTCTAAATTCACATTTAACTACGAGTTTCGAGTATACCTCTTGAAGCGTGATCGAGTGCGTAGCGGAAGAGCAACGTCCGTTCC
The DNA here is from genome assembly GCA_003412495.2 of Echium plantagineum. Taxonomy (NCBI): domain Eukaryota; kingdom Viridiplantae; phylum Streptophyta; class Magnoliopsida; order Boraginales; family Boraginaceae; genus Echium; species Echium plantagineum. The sequence continues at coordinate 1,275,088 of CM016567.1, read as the reverse complement.
TCTCTCTAGTTAGTCCACACCAATGCGTGATTGATTCCTCCCTTGAAGCAACTAGAGCTTGAAGCGTATATGTCAAGAATGAACCAAGACAAAAACGATTTCTTCTCTTGGTTTGTGTGTATATTTTCGGCCAAAAACTAGAGGAAGGAGGGAGTATTTTTTTTTTTGCTTTTTTCTTGTCTTACAAAGTGTGCAAAAAGGATGAAAAACATTGTCATCAAATGTGGTCTTAATATTGTGTTAATCACATTAACATCCATATGTAACCTCCCCCTTTTTCAAGCTCCCATTCAAGACTAGCATTAGTGCATTTGAATTCAAAAAGTCAAATGCATTCTTATGCATCATTTTTGGGCGGTTAATGGGGTGGAAATTCCACTTTGGAATTTCCTCCCCTTTATTCTTTGACGTTTACACTTTTAACCCGGAAGTTTCAATCGTATTGAAAATCAAGCGCATTGTTTGTGTGTGACCTTCTAGGATCGAAATAACATTAGCCATATGTTAATAAAATATCGACAAGTATTTTACTATCATATAAATCATGAGCGGGTCCTAGTAAAACCATCAAGACCCCTAATGTATTTCGAATTCATTCCCAGCTCGTATATTATTGTCAAACAAATAATATACGTATGAACTTAACCTTAAATAAGTAATCACTTCGAACAATCAAATTGTTCAATGGGCACTAATTATGACGTGTCAAACATCTCATAATTCCAACAAATAAAATATCAACAAAGTATTTTACAAATATATAAATCATGAGCGGGCCCTAGTAAAACCATCATGACCCCTAATGCATTTCGAATTCATTCCCAGCACGTATATTATTGTCAAACATAATATACGTATGCACTTAACTTTAAATAAGTAATCACTACGAACAATCAAATTGTTCGACGGGCACTTATTATGACGTGTCAAACACCTCATAGTTTTAACAATGCTTTCTAACTATTTAAATGAGAGCTTTAACTCATTCATTTTGGAGGCTAGACACAAGCCTATAGTCACTAGGTTAGATACCATTAGGAAGAAACTATTGGAAAGAATTAAAGATAGGAAGATTGCCATGGAGAGGAAGGTGGGGCCTATTTGTCCTAGAATTGTTAAGATTTTAGATGATAACTATGCAATGGCTGATAATATGGAAGTGGAATGGAATGGAGGAGACTGTTTTGAGGTTTCAGCCTATGGTCACCAATATGTTGTCAACTGTCGAGCAAAGGAATGCACATGCAGGTTATGGCAGCTCAAAGGAATTCCATGTGCACATGCGATACATTGTTTACTTGAATTTTAGAAACCACCTCTAATTGTTGTAGATGAATTTTATAGTGTTGAAACGTTTTTTGCAAACATATGAGCATGTACTATATCCAACCACGGGCATGTCACTTTGGAAAGAAATAGAGGGCGTTCCATTGTCTCCACATGCATGTGTTAAATTAGCTGGCCGGCCCAAAAAACTAAGGAAAAGAGGCTTCGGAGAGGTTGAAAAGAAGAAAGGCAAGTATATGATGTCTAGGAAGGGAAGCCATATAAGTGTGGAACTTGTGGTGAACTTAACCACAACAAGCGTAGCTGTCCGCAAACGAATGTAAACAAAGGACAACCAAGTCAACATGTATGTTGTCTACTATTTTCTTGCTTTTGCTAACTTCGATTCGATTATACGCAATGATATATAACTACTCTTTCATGTGTAGGGGGAGACATCAACAACTGCAAAGAAGAGAGGTAGACCCAAGCTTGCTCCAACCCCTGCCTCCAACCCCTGCCTCCAACACTACCAATAAGAAGAAGTCAGCCCTGAAGAAACGCAAGAGCAACCTTCGACAAAATATTCAAGCAGACATTACGAAGGTCACTGAAATTATGGATAATCAGGAAGCAGGAGATGGCAATGACAAACAACCAAAGAAGCGACCCCGAAAGAATTAGGCCTTATTTTCATTTTGCACCCTCTACTATCGCTGAAATATCAAATTGTACCCTAATACTATCCTAAGCCTCAAATTGCACACCTATACTACTGTTTGTCTCATAGTTCACCCTAAAACGACAATTTCATATTGAAAAGAAGGGAAAATTTGGAATAGCATGTTTATTGTATTTTTGGGGCACTTTTTTTAACATAACTAAACTTATGAATTAAAAATTAACCCTCCCTTCATCTTCTTCATCAAATCCTCTCATCTTCTTCATTAAACCACCACCCCACCACAACCCAACGTCTCATTTTTTGACGCTTTGAATCTTCAATCAACTTTGGCTTCCGCTGCATTCTCGGACATTGTTGATGAAAATCCCAAAGAAAAACCATACGCTGCAGGTGGTATTACCATGGTATCTAATCAAGAGAGGTGTGTTTGGTAAATTGCGTGTGTGGGGTGTGTTTGGTTTTGAAGAAAATTTGCAATGTTTGGGTTTAGCTCTTGTTTGAATATTATTTAATATTTTTATGAAAAAATTGGTTCTTTGGGGTAGTATAGGTTATATTGGGGTGTTTGGCTGTCTGTCAATAAAATGAGATGGTGATGCTCGGTTTGGCTCTTGTTATGGCGTCTAAGGCAATTGCTAGTATGGTTTATAGGTTTTGTAGTAAATTCTTTTCTTCTTTTTTGATAAAATTGATTCTCTTTGGGTTTTAGGATAAATTGGGGTGTGGGATGTGTTTGGTTTTCAAGGAAACGGAAATGGTGATGTTGGATTTTACTGAAAATTGAAATTGTGTTGGCTGAAATGGATTTTGTTTACTTCTTGTATGGTGGTCATGAACCAAAATATGGTTTCATTTTTTAATAACAAATAACAATGCTCTCCATATTTAGGCTTGAAACGAAACTTCCTTTCATTCTTAATTGATAGATATATACAGAAACGGGTGGAATTTAGAAAAAAGTTGCTGCAATGTTTTGTTTCTCATGATTTTTTGCATCTGGTTCAAACTAGAGTGTTGGTGGTGGTGAGGATCTGATGAAAAAGATGAAGAGGGTGGGGGTTTGATGAAGAAGATGAACTGGTGGGATTTATTTTTAATTTAACAAGTTTTGTTATTTGTGAATTATGCCCTAAAAGTTTAGTATATGTGGTATTCCGATTTTGTCCTTATTTAAATACAAAATCTCCATCATATTTGGTAGAAAAATTGATTCAAGGGTGCAAAACAAAAAAAATGAAGTTTAGGGTACAATTTGAGGTTTAGAAAAGTATTAGGGTGCAATTTGAAAATTCGCCGATTGTTGAGGGTGCAAAATGAAAATAAGCCAAAGAATTAACTCATCACCTTTTGTAAAGGCATGGACAACTTTTTGTAAAGCCAACTGATCTTTTGTCTAGTCTAGGGACGGCAATTTTGACCCAATCCGCCGGGTACCCTACCCAACCCTACCCTAATGGGTCGGGTTTTTTGGGTTCATTTCGGGTAAGGGTCGGGTTGTGGGTTTTACAATTTAAAACCCGGGCAGGTAAGGGTCGGGTTGTGGGTATAGGGTAAACCCTACCCGTACCCTACCCATATATATAAGCTTATGCGAAGGGCCAAAGATTGAATTGTTCATTTTAATAGTTTATTGTTACTTACTTATTTCCACTTGAATTTATATTTGTCTCCACTTACATTTATACTTTAGTTTTTTAAGCAGTGAAGCACCTGTTTTTGTGAAATTTTATTTTGTCCAAAGGTAAAATTAAATTGTTTGAACTTCGATTAAATTGTTGTGACTTAGGAAATAAACGGGTATTACCCGTACCCATCGGGTTCTTTAAAGAAGGGTAGGGTCGGGTAATGGGTAGGTATATCAGTGGATCGGGTTTTGGGTTATATTTTTAAAATGAGGGCCGGGTAGTGGGTATAGCAAAAACCCTCCCCAACCCTACCCATTGCCATCCCTAGACTCTAGTCAAGACAATAACTTGTGAAAAACAATCTCTACATTTTGTCATCCAACAATTGAATTTGCCTCTAAGTGTTTACAGTGCTTGTAACCTTTTGTTTTTAAATGACAAACTACTATCCATTTGAAATGAATGACTTCAATTAACTGTTGCCTCAATTTTTTAACCAGTTTATCTAAATTGGCAAACAAGTATAGAAATGCAGTGTTTAACAATTTTAACCTACTCAATTTTTCAAGCTTTTATCTAATTGACAAACAAGTACCAAATTACACTTTGCCAATTCACAAACAAAAATTACAACCACAAATAATTAACCACATTAACTATGGATATGGAGTGTTTAACAATGCTAACCTACTCACTAACAATCACAACCATTAAGACACCAAGTTACAAACAAAACAAAGAGGCCAACAAAAATCAGTCACTTTTGGCATTTCCACAAACGCTTTGTATGCATCTTTTCCTTCTATGTAAACAAAAAAAATATAAGAGAAGATAACATCAAAGGAAACCCGATCTAGAATTAGGAGAAGAGAACTATTAAATTTTTCAAGAATAGAAAACCCGATCTGGATTTCCCATGCTGTCAGAAACAAGTCTGATACACTTTTTTTCACAATATGGATTTCCGACAAAGACAGATTCAGAGAGAGGAGCTCAAAAATTGGTTGATTTTAGTGTGAAAGGGCTAAGTCTAGTCATAAGGTTGTAAAGGGACCGAACTATACCGAACGTAACAACGTTTGAGTTCGGTCCGCAGGAGCTCGAACCGTACCGAACTATTGCGAACTATGCGAACAAGGTCGGTTCGGTTTGCAAAAATATTCGATGCGATTGGACATTTGGGCGGATGAGAGGGAGATGATTCATGAGTAATGAGTAGAAAATAAAGAGATATGAAGTGGAAGTGATTTTTCAGGATTTTAGAGTATAAATAAGGAAAAATTCTCTATTGATATGCGAGCCGAACTAAATCGAACTGTTTGATTTCGAACCGAATACTGTGAGCCGGATCGAACTTTTTACGTTCGCTCACAACCCTAAGTCTAGATATTTATAAGAGAAAGGTTCAAAAAATTAGGGAGGGAAAGATGCTAATTTTAGGTGTTTTTTTTTTTTTTTTTTTTTTTTTTGTAAACAGAATTTTATTGAAAGAAAAAGTAGCAATTACAAAAGGCTATTTGCAGTCAAAAATAGCCAAAGGGAACCCCCACTCTATACAAGTATACCAATTACTTCTATTTCTAATGATTCCTCTCCAAGTGCTAACACAACTCCTAATATCACCAATGCAAATTGCCACAATTTGCTCAGCTCCAATCTGTACTCCTTCGAAGTGCCTCTTGTTCCTAGCTCTCCATATCTGATAAATGGCAACAGTAAAGCACAGTCTTCGCAGCCTCCCCAGAAAGCTTTTACCAACACCTTTTGCAATGATCCTTTGTGCCTCCTCCTCAAAGCTTTGAGGCAAGTGAAAATCATGCAAATGCATAAGCAATTTCCTCCAAACCGTGCTGGATAATTCACACTCAAAATACAAATGATTCATGGTCTCACCTCTGGAGCACACATCACAACTATCATCCTGAATTATACCCCACTTCTTAAGCCTACATCTAGTAGGAAGACGATGCGATAAGAGAACCCATCCAATGAAACTACACCGAGGGATATGCCCCTTGAACCAAACCATCTTCCACCACCACACCCTACCAGGAACAACTCTCAGTGTGTTCCAAACAGCTTTGGTACAATGCTCAGCTGCCCCGAACCACTTCAATTTGTCATCCTCCACACCCAAATTCTGCGGGAAGCCTTCCTTAAAAGCTTGAATCCTCTGATTGCAGCCCCTACCACTTGGCCAACTTATAGACCTGCTAACATCAGCTACTGTATCTTTCTCCTCAATATGCAACCTGCTTACATCACTCTCATTTAGCAGCTCCACTATAATTCCTTTTTCATGCCATAAATCATTTAAGCAGTTTGTTTTCTTGCCATCCCCAATGTGCATTGTAACATGTGGCCTAAGCCTGTCTTTAAGCCTCAAAAACTTCCTCCACACCCACGAATCTGTGCTTTTGCCTTTGATTCCCCAAATACTATGCCCTCTAAGTCTGAAAGTGTTTATCCATTTAACCCACAACGACTCTCTGCTGCTACATATGTTCCATATATGTTTGGCCATACAAGCTAAATTCCAACCATGAATATCTTTTATACCTAGCCCTCCCTCATCCTTGTTCAGATTAACTTGCTTCCAAGAGACCTTTGGCATAAAACGATCACCACTTTTCCCTTTCCATAAGTAGGCTTTAATGATTGCTTCAATCTCTCTTATCACTTGAGCTGGCAAGAAGACAGTCTGACTCCAATAATTATACATTCCGAAAATTACTGACTTGATCAAAACTAGTCTACCGGCAAAGCTGAGATGTTTCGTGCCCCAACCTTCAATCTTTTGCCTTATTCTGTCAATCAACAGTCTACAATCAGCAGCACTCAGTTGTTTAGTTGTCAGAGGGATCCCCAGGTACCTAACTGGCAGTTCTGCCCTCGGAATGCCTAGCAGATTGCTCAGATTAGCAGCTTCCAAATCTTCTACTGCTGCAAAATAGCACGTACTCTTGGTGAGATTCGGATGCAGGCCAGATAACTCTCCAAATTCCTGTAAAGACTCCTTAATTACCCCCAAAGCCTCTTTATTTGCTCTACACAGAATGAACAAATCATCCGCAAAGCTAACATTAACCAATCCTATTTCCTTGCACCTCGGATGAAATTGAAATCTACTATTCCCTTTGAGCATCCTGTTGAAATATTCCATTACAAGAATAAAAAGGTAAGGAGAAATAGGGTCCCCTTGCCGAAGCCCTCTACTACTTCCAAAGTATCCACTAAGACTTCCATTTATAGAGATTGAGAACCTTGCACTAGTCACACAAGCCTGTACCAAGTTGATGAACCTCCTAGGATATCCCATAGCTTCCATAACACTCCACATGAATTGCCAATTCACAGTGTCATACGCCTTCATTATATCTATCTTCAAAGCGCATCTAGGGCTGCCACTCTTTTTATGATAGCCATTCACTAGTTCCTGCATTAGTAGAATGCCATCTGATATACTTCTTCCTGGAATGTAAGCAGTTTGTTGCTCCCCCACAACTTTATGTAAAGTGCTCTTAAGCCTGCTAGCAAGATGGTCGAAATGCACTTATAGATGGTGTTACAATAAGCTATTGGCCTGAAATCCCTCATGGTATTTGGTTGCTTTATCTTGGGAATAAGTGTAATAACAGTACTGTTAACACCCTGTGGCATATGAGTTGTTGCAAAGAAAGTCTTAACAGCCTCTATAACCTCTGCCTTGACAATTTCCCAAGCATCCTTGAAAAACTCTGAAGTGAAACCATCCGGCCCAGGTGCCTTTCCATTTTTCATGGCAAGTACTGCACTCTCAATTTCCTGATCATTAACTGGCCTGCTTAACATTACAACATCAGCTTCATCAATCTGCTGGGTGATCACAGTGCTAATATTATCATAATTCCCAACAGAAGGTGGTGCAGTAAACAATTCAGTATAAAATGCTACAATAGTTTTCTTAAGCTCTTCATAGTCACTGATTAGCACTCCACTGGAATTGGTGATGGAAGAAATCTTGTTTTGAGCTTGATGAACCCTCATATTCCTATGAAAAAAGTGTGTACTAGCATCCCCTTCTTTGAACCATTTCATCCTGGACTTAGCTTGGAACAACTGAAACTCTGCTCTTTCTAATCTCCTGAAGTCGTCCTCAACCTGTGCTGCTTTTTCCACCACCTCTAATCTCAAGTCACCACTCAAAATTTTTCCCCTTAACTCTTCAAGTTCAATTCTCATTTCATGAACTCTCATACTGATATTAGAGAAGGCAGACTTGTTCAGGGCATTCAGTTCCTTTTTCACAGCTCTAAGTTTACCATAAAGTACATCCATACCATTTCCAACAACAGGGGTATTCCAGGCCTGACTAACTAGTTCCTTGTATCCTGGATGAGAAATCCAAAATACTTGGAACTTAAAAGGCTTAGGCTCACTGGGAAGTTCCTGTTCAACAAATACATCGAGCGGACAATGATCTGATATATCAGGAGACGGCACATCAACTCTGCAGTGTCTAAAACTATTCAGCCAATCATGATTACACAAGACTCGATCAAGTACCCTTACTACACTCTTCTCTTTCCAATTCCTACTCCAAGTAAATCTATGCCCTGAATGGGGATGATCTACAACATCAATACTTTTAACACAATCATTAAAAGCTTCCATAGCAGCAGGATTAGGAGGATCTCCCCCTAAGGCTTCCAAAGAGGATCTGATCACATTGAAGTCTCCTCCAATGATCCAAGGAGAGCAGCCAATCAACCCATAACAGTGTTTTAAATCACTCCATAACTCCTCTATGTCAGCTTTAAGATTACTACCATACACCACAGCAATATGAAATTGCTTCCCATATCCTTGCACACTTCCCATTATGATCTGACTTTTGATAACTAGTGGCACAAACAGCACCTCTTGAGGGTTCCAACACACAGCAATTCTACCCACTCTATCAGGTATAGTATTATGTACACATTTCCAATTTACAAACAATCTACTTAATACGCCATCAATTTTATCAATTCTAAGTTTATTTTCAACTAAACCTATAAGATCAAACACTCTACAACTCTTCTGTATTTTATATTGTTTTTGACTACTATTCATTCCTCTAACATTCCATATTCTTATCTTCATGTGATAGTTTTTGAGACTCGACCCCTTCCTTTCCCATTTTTCTTCTTATCCCTGGCCAAAATGAGTGCAATAGAACCAGTTTTAACATTACTTCTCATGTTAGTAGGGGATATATACTCAGGTCTAGCAAGCTTTTTCCCTTCATCAGCTCTAATCATCGTATCCTCAACTTCCTCCAATGCCTCAAAAGGATTACTGACTGCAATTTCAGGCTTCTCCATGACCACCTCCTGCACAACAATATTATTCACAATGCAATCCTGCTCCAATTCCAGATCTGCAGCCTGACTCACTTCCTGATTATTTTCTGTTCGCACTTTGGGTACCCATTTCCTTACTTCCCTACGTCTAGACTCAGCTTTACCCCCAAACTTGCACCACTTCACCTCATGACCAAACAATGCACAATGACTACACTTCGGGGGAATCCATTCATATTCAACTCGTTGACGAAACTCTTCTCCCTTCTCATTGACCAGAGGCACAAACTCCGGCAGCTCCTTTCCAGCACTAACCTTGACATAAAGCCTTGCATACGCAATTCTACTACACTCAGTGGTCAAATCATCAGCAAACAGAGGCTCTCCAATAAAACTTCCAATCTTACTAAACATCTCAGCATTCCAAAATTGCAAGCTCAAAAAAGGCAATCGGATCCACACCGGAATCTCCTTCACGCCTCTACACTCAAGATCTGCTTCAGGAGTCCACGGCTTGATTACCATTGGAAATCTAGCAAATATCCATGGTCCAGCCTCCATCATTCGATCTCGCCCCTCATCACTGTCAAATTGAAATAGGAAAACTCCCGGCGATAACTTGTAGCACTTTTCCAGCCCAAACTCTCCCCATTTGGCCTTCGCATAGGTTTCAATAGCCCCAAAACTGGGGCTGATTCCCATTACAAACCCAAATGCAGCAGATTCCAGCGATTTATACCATTCATCACATCATGCGATTGATACTTCACCACCGATCGCCCCTCAACCTCCTCCGGCGGTACATACACCAATTTCATCTGCCGTTTCTGTTGTCCTACCACCGCAGCATACGTCTTCTGCCCCTGCGGAATGTTCTGGACATTTTCGCTACCCTGATTGATAGCAAAATCAGTCTGAACCCTACTGTTGACTTTTGTTGACTTTTCCCCTAGATCTGATTTCTGTTGAGAGTTGAGAGAGTATAGAGTTTCTCTCTCCATCGGATTCCAATCCTAAATTAGTATATAAATGTAAATGGACCAAAATGCCCTCTTTAAAAAGTTACAAAATGACCTCAAAATCTTTAAAAACAGCCCGGTGACCAAGTTTTCCCAAAAAAATGCAGTTGTGTGATCAAAGGTGGTCCATTTAATAATAGGGTGATCGACTTGGAAATTTTAGTATCTTTGAGTAATTTTTTATGCCATTAACCCAAATAAAATATCATAATGATAAACATTTCTATATAATTTTATAAACATGTTGACCTTCCAACTAACCATATATATTATTATAATAATTTTAATAGTAAATAAGTGATAATATAATTATAAATTATTTTAAATTCATTACTAAATTAAATATTTTCATTTCTATCATGCTAGATGAAAATTGCATCATGCGCTTTTTATATTAAGTTAATTTATTCAATTTACCATCTATATTGTAATCCTATTGAAAAATCAGTCAAGAAGCTAAAATATTTTCAATGATTTTAAAGTTATACTCCCTTTATCCCTAAAAGATATGGTCATTTGCTTTTTCAGGTCTCCAAGACACGATTTACAACGTAAATAGCTTTTATTTTGTACACGAAAAAATTATAAAAAGTACATATTTCAAAAATATACATTGAGACGAATCTAACAACATCTCATTTGACTATATTATTTCGTATTGGCTAATAAAAATTAATAGTCAAAGTTTACAAATTTTGACCAAAAAAGTCAAAATATCGCTATCAATTAGGAATGGAGGGAGTAAGTAATAACACAAATGAAAAGTTGAAAAGAAGAAAATGCAAAAACGGTAGAGTAACATGTCAATGATTACTCATGACTTTAATTTGGACTTATTGTTGACACAAATAAATTATAATTATTTTCCATTTGTATAATATAGTGCTACAATTTCTTCGGAATAATATTACTCCCTCCATGCCAAAATATAAGAACCATTTACTTTTTCACAAACTTTAAAAAAATTCCAAATTCCTCTCACATTTTAAATTTTCATTCCAACAATTTAATTTGTTTCACAAATGAGACTTCATTAAGAGATTTAATTCCTAAAAAGGAAACTTGCTCTTAAATTAAGGGATATTGGAGGGAGTATGCTATTATCTTTTTAATCAAAAAGTATTATGAGTTTATATATTGATATTAACAATTTTTTGCAGTTAAATTAAACATTTTATAAGTAATATAATAAAAAGAATATAAAACATTCATTGTGTTTTATTACATAGTTATATGGAAGGACAACATGAACAATTTGAATAAAAAATATTATGACTTTATATATGTTAAATTTTATAGTTGATTTATACATAATTACAAATTTGATGTAGTATTTGTAATTACATATGTAATGGAACATATGAAACTAAATGTCATAATTTTATTAAATATATATTCAAAAAATTCATTTAAAGTTGAACTCTATAGTTAGATGTAATTTCGACATTCTTGTCATAAAATGTAACTTATTGTATCTTACCAAATTAAAAATAATATAAATTTATTCAAACAATACGTTTTAAGAATTGATATATATACATGTTTTCAATTATTTTAAAGTGAAAAACTACATAAATGAAATGTTAAAAACAAGAAAATATAAAAAATGATAGAGAAATATGTCAATTATACTCATTTAATTTGGTTGTACATAAATATTTTGGTCACATTGGTATTTAAAATAAATTAAGAGATATTAGTCATGACTATAATTTGAATTTCTACAATTATTAATACAAATAAATTATAACTTTTTTTCATTATCAAGGTATATGTACTGTGCTACACTTTCTTTGGAACTATATTATGCTACTTTTTAATTAAAAAATTTTATGAGTTTATGCTTGCCGTTGTGATTTATATTGACACATATTTCAATTAAGTATATCATTATTTTACTAATATAATAAATTGTCTACTCTAAGTATATAATAAAAATATGAAGTTCATGTATTTTATTACAAACTATTATAAGTCATACCAATTCTTGTGGAGAAAGAATATTAAATTTAGCCCACGGGGCATAGCCCGAATGGTCACAGGTTTCACTAGAAGGGTGTGCTTTTCAACAAGTGTGTGGGTTCGATCCACGGCAAGTGCATGAGTAACTCTCCATTTGTTCAAGGGAGGACCTGCTTGTGGGTGGTTACCCAGAGTCTGGACACTCTTGAGGTGGATTACGTGACCGCTAGAGGTATATCTTGGATTTACTTCCTCTGTTAGGGGATGGGCTAGCCAAGCGGGGGCGCTTAAAATGAGTGTATCATCTTAGAATAATAATAAAATGACTCTTCATCTCAGTCATTTAATGGCTTTGAATACCAGTAATGGGCTTAGAGTTACAACATAGTGGGCAATGAGTTTACTCTATAATTTTTATAATTACATGCATCAATATAAATAGGAAGTATATTTCTCAAACTTAAAATATTAACTTAGTGAACCTTAGTTTATTATAGAATGTCCAATCTATGACTATTATTTTAGGGCAAATGACACTATCGATCACACACGTTTACGAGAATTCTGCGATCGATCACTGTGGTTCAAGTTTGACTGTTCTCTATCACCAACATTGGATATTGTGTATAAAACGACTCACTCTCGCGTTTTTTTTTTATAAAATGTGATTTTTTAAGTTTTTAAAGGGTAATTTTGTCATTTTCATACCATTTCAATACTACTAACTCTAATTTAATTTTAACAGCAGTGGGTCGTTTTCATCTCAAAATGTGTTTTCGGAGACATTCCTCGATTTCGATGACCAATTGATTTTAGAATAAAAGCGGGTCGTTTATCCCGAGGAAATTGGGTAGCCATGCAGTCGATGACGTGGAATTCGTAGAGCGTGAGTCATCAACCAGTTTACCCGATTTGGATCGAAATAAGCTATAAGAGAATCCAAATTTTGTTACTCTTCTTCTTCTTACACTAATCAGTAATAATCATAGTGTCGGGCCGATTTGAGGCGTGATGAAGAATTTTGGGTCGGGTAAGCTGTGATAGCTTCATATTTGGTTGTGGTTGTGGTGCCATGTGGCAGAGGCAGTGTCGGATTTCCAACAAGAGATGTAAGGAGAGACAGAGTACGGGAATAATAGTGGAGGAGGTGGGTTGGATCTCTAAGTAGTGTTAAAATGGTATGAAAATGACTAGATTACCCTTGTAAGAAACTCAAAAAATCACATTTTATAAAAAAAAAGGCGAGAGTGGGTCGTTTTGTACACAATATCCAACGCCGGTGATCGAAAACAGTCAAACTTGAACGACAGTGACCGAACACAGAATTCTCGTAAACGTGAGTGATCGATGGTGTCATTGGCCCTTTATTTTATTTACAGGTTTGTTTCAGATACACATATTATATATCTTATTAGAAATAAGAATTTATGTCAAATTTCAAAATTGATGCCATGATATTGTTGTTTTTGTTGTTAATTTGTGATTTTGCCTATGTATTTTCTTTGATATCGAAGATTCAACACAATTTACATGTAGCAGACTAATTATCAAGGACAAAGATTAATGACTTACAAGCTCTCAAACTACATACACGGTAATTCTCAACTTGTCACTTTATGATATTGTATTTTCTATATGTAGGTTTTTTACTCAATATAAAGTATAATTCTGAAGAAAACTTATTTAGTTATATTTTTCATATTTAGTAGAGATTTTATGTTTAACTGATGTAACTCATTTGAAAAACTTGATGTTCTTACATTATATTGAAGTAACAACATAAATATATATATATTTTTGTTTTAATAATCTAATAAATTGATGTAACTCATAAATCATGAAATGATGAAAGTCATGTAACTTTCAATTATTTTGTAATAAAGTAAATACATATATGCAATTATTATTTTAATTATTCATTAAAATCATGCCATACTTCAAAAACAAATAGCGAACGTAACTTATAAATATCATAATTATGAGTTATAATTACAATAAAGGAAATTCATAACAAAAAAATTACATTGTGAAAGTCATTTAACTTTTAAATATTGCAATGTTATCCAGTTACAATCTCCAATTCATATATCAACGCAAAAATAAATTAATTGGATGAAATGATAACTAACTGTTTATCTCCTTCAATTTATGTAATTTTGAACATGAAGGTTTGCATAGTGACGTACCAACAAAATATTTCAACATGTTTAACATTAGTGGATAATATAATAAAGTATATGATTGTAACCAACCTTACTTTAGTTTATCATGTCTAATATAGTGGATATCAAACTATATTATATAAGTATACATGTCCTTACTTTTGATATTATAAACAAGGCATGCAGGTTTTAAATGAACCGCCGAATTCGACGACGTTGCGTGGTAACAATGATAGTTGTCTTATTTGGGACCTTTGTGAATAATTATAGGTGTCTCTATAACTTTTACGTTGATTCAAAAGTATTTCTAGTAGATTCAATCCAGTGAGAAACTAATGACCTCTCTATAACTTTTACGTTGATATAATGAGTAACATATTTAATAATTATTTCGATGGTGAAAGAATTACGAAAGTTTAAAATCATTAATAATACTTGTAGTAAATTATGTAATAAACTCAATATAATAACTTCATTTCTTCTTTTAACAAGATAATAAATTTTTTAAATCGTCGAAATTGAAACGTTAAGTAGTGGGAGAATATTTTTTAAAAATATTTTTTCGAATAGAAGAGTGGGAATACTTTTTATATATAAATTATTGATTAAATAATTATTGAAATGTAGCTTTTGAGTCCTAGACATTATATATAGTATAGATTACAAAGTACATTTTAATGATAAGAATTAGATAATGAGAGTCAAGAAAATAATAATATTTAAAAATATATTCGTCCTTAAAAGTTACAAAAATAATAAAGTGTTTATGACATATATTGAATAATAGTTGTAACTTACCAAATATTAATATTATAATATGAGACAATGAAGTTTTTAATAAGTTATATATTTTCGAAATATTGTATGATATTAATGCACATGGAACACCTTAATTGATCTAATATGTTAATATTTCTTATTCCATGTCTATAAATAGATATGTTATATTGGTTATTTTATTATAAAGAAACAAAATTTATAGAGGTGAAATTAGTTTAGAATTATTTGTATAGTTTAAGTTAAATATATTTATTTTGATTACTTCAACTATTAGATATAAATATTTTATATAACTAAAACGCAATAATTGAAATACGTCAAACTACAAATTTTTTTAAAAAAATTGGAAGTTTGACCTTACTAATATCCAATTTTACTTTTATTCGGCTAATATTCACGTGTGAAGCACATAATATAGTACTAGTTATTGAAAAAACTTGTACCATATAACTCCGGTACAAGAAAAAGACATGCATTAAAGAAATAACATTGAATTAGAAAGCATAAAACATAAATGTAACCATCTCTTGTACTTCTTGGCAGTCTATGTAGGCACCCTTATACTTATAGACCAGTAAAACAGCTTAATAGTATATGTTATAACCCTCATTAGACCCATAGGAAGAGTTTGCTCCACTTGGGCTAGCTCTGTCAACAACACTAGGGGCAAATGGGATGTTTGGATGAATAGCATTAGCTTTAGCCTCAAGAGATGGATGGTTGTCCCAAATTATTTGTCTATTTTGAGTGTGAGAGTTAGGGAAACCATCAAAATCATTAACCATCCTATGGTCATATAGCATAGTAGAGCCACCAACAAAGGGTCTAGGTACCCTTGGATCGAACGGTAACATGTGTTGATGAGTGTGAACATGTCCCGTTCCATCAAAAGGATCAATAGGAGTAGGAGCAACATTAATGGCTTCACTCACATAATTAGTAGCTTCAAAACAACTGAGCTTCTGCTTCTCAATTTGGACATGGTTGTAAAGTTTTTCCTTCATTTTCTTGAGAAGTAAAAGTTGTTCCAGGGTAAGTTGATCTTTAGGAACATCCCACCAATAGAGACCTTCGCATGATTGCTTCATATGCTTGAGTTGTTTACCTTTGTCCTTCACCATGGCTAGGTCGTTTTCCACATTGGTGACACTCATGTTAAGCTCTTGAAGGGCTAAAGTCTGGTTAGCACCTAACATGAAATCGGCGAAATTCTTATCGATGTTGTTGTTGGCGTGATACTTATTGATAATGGTGCTAACGGAGGGATGACCGAAAGAGTAAACTTTGTTTCCGGGAGAGAATACAATTATAGCAACTTGTGCATCACAAAGGATGCAAAGTTCGCTAGCTTTCTTGAAAACACCGGAACGTCGTTTGGAGAATGTCACTTGTAAATGACTCTCATTCTCGATTTTTTTCATGGATATTTTTTTCCTACCTTTCCCTTTCCTTTCCATGGTGAGGTTGATAAAGATGAAAGAATGCAATTTGTTTGGTTGATAATTGCTTAATCAAGTCATATATATAGGGTTTTAGCATGGCCAGTGCATTGAATCTATTCCAATGACGTGAACCATCGCAATTGTTTATTTAAAATCACTATTATTCATCGTGATTATAATTTTATATTTTGATGAATATTAGAATAGGATTAACGTTATTTGTTTCTAAATATATATGGTAGCTATTATCTAGTAGCACCAAATAATATCCTAATTTTGGAATGTATTAGAATTATTACAATCATAATCTTAATTTAAAAGTTGAAAGTTTTTTTTTGTTAAGTCATTAAATAATTATGGTAAGAGATATTTCGCGCGAAAACAATGAATAATTTGTTCATGAAAACACCATAAATGATATATTTTAAATATGAATTTCATTATTATTAATAATGAGATTCACTTATATTGGGGAGTTTCTTTTTACTTTGCAAGTTGTCTTAACGATTTATAGAATATATAGATCGATATATTTAAGCTAAGTTATGTCTTCGTTTTTTAACCAAGGTAAGTTATATCTTTTTCTTATACATTTTACAATTAGAGTTTGGTTTTAATGATTTTCATACTTTCATTTTTATTTACTTTAACTCAATTTTTGTTCTTGCAATTCAAGCTGTAAATATATATGATCAACCATATTTTTTGTTCAAACAACACCAAACAATTATAAAGGTGTCGACTCATTGTGAGTTTTCAAGTAAATTATCTTATCAGGTGTTCCTCCTGAAAATATTTGTTTCCATAAGTGGATTTTATACTCCTTTAATATACATGAATCTTAACTTGCATATATGTTATGGTTATTGAATTTTAGATATGGTTCTTAAAACTATATAACTAATTTGTCTTATCATATATAACGCGATGAGTTGGGTACACGGTATGATTTGATTTGACGATTTTTGCCTCAAACTGATTCGATACATGCGGTTTTTGAAAACTCAAAATCAATTTTTTCAATGTTAAACTATATGGTTGGGTTTGAGTGATTTGATGGGTTGCTTTAGACGCTAATTTATATTCTTGAATGATTAAGTATGTATAATAAAATATACTTATAACTACACTGATTCAATAATATTATATTTAAAATTTAATTTGGTTATTGAATTTTAGATATCATCAATATTATGTCCAAATATGGCAATTTTTTTGTCTCAAACCGATCCTGAGATACGGTATTTTAAAAGTTGAAACCAAAATCAACTTTTTCAATGTTTACATTGTACTATTGACTTGAGTGGTTTGACGATCTGATGCTTTGATTTGGACGATCATCTAAAGTTCTGAATGAATATGTATAGTATAATATGTTTTTAATTTCATTAATTCAATAATAATATTAAGTTTTATAAGACTTAAATAATTTGACACAAATATAAGTTACGAAAGTATTAGGGCCACTTTATTAATCTTAAAACTAAAAATTGAAATATAAAATTTTAAAGTTGAAAGTGGGATCAAATTTAGGTCCAAAACATAAGGTTCTGAACCGAAACCAATATGAACCGAACCGATTTCGGATCCGTTTGCCGTAAGAGGTGCCCTTCCATGTAATGCAGCGGATCTTGCCTGTATTAGCTTGGTATGGCTGATAGCTTTTATTGCAATTTGTAAACGATACATCAATTCGTATGCATTACACAGTGTTCATCAAGGATCATGAAGCCTAAGTAGGAGGCATGTCCTTCACTATGTTCATCTCAGCATTCATTATGGGACATTATGCCTTGCTGAGTCGAACTCTATGTTTCATGGGAAGATGTTCTCCCTTTAAAATCGTTCAAACTTTGGATTTTTATTTGAACTTATTGTCATATGTGTTTTGGCAAAGTTCAATCAGCCGAATGGCTTGATTTAATTCTAAGAAAATACATCGGTTCATTTAAGTCCTTCATTGGAAAACACTCACTTAGTCAAGCTTTGACTGAGTTTAGTAAGTTTACATTGATTTCAAATTTTGAATGTTATTCTATAACTCCCACTCATCTTCTTGTTCCAACAAGATTCTTATTCGTTTACCAAAACGAGAGATTCAACTGTCGGGTGCTAGCTTGAGATCATTAATGGATCTCAAATGGAAGTAAACCTTCTTAGGTCATGTTTGGACACGTAAAGTCTTGAGATTGTACCTAGTGCTGTTACAGGGTCGGGAGTCCCGAGAACCACCCGGGAACCGGTCCGAAACTCCCGGCCCGTTTACCCGCCCGAAATTATGTCGGTCCGGGACCGGGAATTTTTTTTACCCGAGTCCCATTAGGACCCGGTAGAAGGCCCGACAAGGATGGGGTATAAATAAATACCCTTTCCACTAGGGTTTTCATTATACCCCATCTCTCAAACCCTTTCACCTGCTCTCTCTTTGATTATCGTCTCTTTATCCGTCTCTTGCTCAATCTCGTCTCTCTCTAGCTCAATCTTGTCTATTCGTCTTGGATTTGAAGTTTAGCAGCATAGGAAAATATTTTGGTTCGATTTCATCTCTCTCAATTCTCAAATCGTTTTTCAATGTATTTTTTTATTTCTTAATTTTTGTCCTTCTTAACTTCTGAAATTTCATAACGTGAGTACGTGATATTGCTTGTATTATGTTATATATGTAATATGTTATATGTATGTTCGTCCATCTAAAATTGATAATATCAAGTTAAAACTTATGAATTAGTGTTGGGGTTTAGTTAGTGTTTAATTTATGTAATTGGACTTTGAATTGGGGTTTCGCATTAAGTAGTGTTTCGAATTAATAAGTTTTATAAAAATTAGGGGTTTCATTAGGGTTTCAATTTTCGATTCGATTTCTTATTTTATTAATTCGGTTTGGGTGTTTAATTAGGTTTCGAAAATTGGGGGTTTAATTAGGGTTTCAATTTTCAATTTCAATTTTTGTTTTTATTAATTGGGTATTTAATTAGGTTTCAAAAATTGAGGGTTTAATTAGGGTTTCGATTTCGATTTTTGTTTTAATTAATTGGGGCTTTGGTGGTTTAATTGGGTTTCAAAAATTTGGGGTTTAATTAGGGTTTCGAAAATTGGGGGTTTAATTAGGATTTAGATTTCTATTTTTTTTATTAATTGGGGATTTGGGGGTTTAATAAGTTTTCGAAAATTTGGTGTTCAGGGTTTCGAACAATTGGGGGTTAAAATTTTTAATACTTCTATGTCATATTAAATTTTTAAACAAATCTGTAAATATTTTATTGTAAAATAATTAGTTGTTTGTTTGTTGTTAACTTGTTGTACACTTATATACTTCTATGTCATATTGTCATAAGTCATAACTCATAATTGTAATTTCTAGAGTGTTAAAACTGTTATTATTGTATGTATGTAAACTGTTGTACACATATATACTTGATTAACCGTACTATGTCATCGTAAAGTTTTAAATTCAGTTGTTTATTAATACTATTTTATGTTTGTTCAAGACTCTTCACTGTCACCTACCATGGAGAATATTTATTTTGACAATTTTGACGACGGTGAGACAATTGGGGGCATAGAGGTGGGTGAGATGTTTGATATCGAGAACACGGATGGGTCAACCGCTTTCGGTAAAGTTAACACTACCGCATCTTTGGACGACCCTGAGAGAAATTCCTTTGGCAAAGTATCTCGAACCAAGAAATCGATTATCCATCAAGAGATGGATGTCATTGAACTTCCTGATGATATTAAAAAAATGGAAATGTAAATGGTGTGGAAACTTGTACACTTACGATTCGAAGTATCAAAGTACTTCAAATGGGATAAAGCACTTGAAAGTGTGTTTGCAAAGAAAGTTGAAATTGTCGCAAGGTGACAAAGAACTATCACAGTCTAAATTGAGTCTTAGTGATACTGCCACTGGTGAGTTTGGTGCTCCTAGTCTTTCTACTTGGAAATATGATCATAGGTTAGAGAAACTGCTGCCCATATGGTACTTGGTCATGAATTTCCTTTTTCTATTATGGAAGATGCTATATTTAATAAGTTTTTGAAACAAATATATTCATGGTATCAAGGAATTATTAGGCAAACTGTTAGATTGTGTGAGTTGTTATGAGGATGACAAACGTAAAATGAAAAAGGCTTTGTCTATGGTTAAAGGATAAGTTTGACAACTGATTTATGGTGGCCCGGTGAACAAAAAATAGGATATATGACTATTGTGGCACATTTTATTGATTCAAAATGGTAGCTACATAAAAAAGTCTTAGCTTTTAAGAATGTTCCTCCACCTCATTCGGGGAAGTGCTTGATAGGAATTGATTGTTGTTATGGATGATTGGCACATTAGGAATAAGGTAGTTTCTATATCAGTTGATAATGCCTCTGCGAACGATAATTATATCGCTTGATTGAAGGCAGATTAAACTAATAGGAGAAACTTGCCTTTGGGAGGTAAATTATTTCATGTGCGATGTTGTGCACACATCTTGAACTTGTTAGTTCAAGATAGACTGGAAATAATTAAGCCTGTTATTGATAAGGTTAGAAAATGGGGTGAGGTATTTATTGAATTCTGAAAGTCGGTGTAAGGCTTTTAAAAAAATAGTTGTTGAGTTGCAACTTGAAGGCAGATTGCAAGTTTTAGATACCAAAACCAGGTTGAATTCCACCTGGTTGATGTTGTCCACTGCATGTCACTATAACGAAGTATGGCCTCGATACGCGGAGGAAAATGGTGCATGTATGCACTTTGTCAAGTTTTAGAAGTGTTTGTTGATGTTATGGTGATTATAAGTGGGACCTCCTACCCCACTGTGAACCTGTTCTTGACAGTGTCTACTCTGAAAATCATAACCTCCAAATACTTGTAAGTGAAATGAAAATCAAGTATGATAAGTATTGGGCACAATCCAATACTTTGATATCAATTGGCATTGTTCTCGATTCAAGGTATATATGCTCCCTTATGTATTGTACTATTGTTTATTATGTTGCCTGCAGCCTGCCTATGATGAGCAATCTGAGGCCTTGTTTTATGTTCTCTGGTGCTTTTTTATTGTGTGATATGTGATTTTGGTGCCTTGTTCTCTGTTGCTTATTCTGTCACTGATTATGTTGCCTTATAATATGTAACAGTGCCTTGGTGTGAGTGTGATACTGTGATTCATTGAATATGTTGCCTTATCAATTTGCACTATTGATGCCAATCACGCCGTTCTGTTGCCTTCTCATTTTGCACTGATTAGTGATTATGCTTCCTTGTGAGCTCTGCCTTATGATTCACTAATTAGTGATTATGACGGCTTGTTAGTCTACTTCTTGTTTGTGAGCTCTGTTGTGACTTGTGAACTTGTGATCATGCTGCCTTCTCTATTAATGCCAAATTGCCAATGATGACAATAGTTCAGAGGCTGCTGTCATTCTGCTGCCTTCTCATGTTGTTCATCTTCGGTGGTCTACTTGTTGGAATTATGAGGTGTTTGACAC
Organism: Echium plantagineum; assembly: GCA_003412495.2. Taxonomy (NCBI): domain Eukaryota; kingdom Viridiplantae; phylum Streptophyta; class Magnoliopsida; order Boraginales; family Boraginaceae; genus Echium; species Echium plantagineum. Next base: position 1,253,345 of record CM016567.1, on the reverse strand, counting down.
GTCATAATTAGTGCCCATTGAACAATTTGATTGTTTGTAGTGATTGCTTTGTAACAACAAATTTTCACAATGTCTAAGAAAGTAAATCAAAGACTGGAAAATAATGCGGCTGCAAATGATATCTTTATTGATGATTAATTTGAATGCGATGTGAGTTACAATCTCTAATATTCATTTGATTCTCCTGCAATTTGAAGTTAAGGGCTTTAACAGCTTGTTCTTGAACTTCTGAATTTGTTGAATACTTAAATGTTTGAAGCTTGAATATCTTGAATATTTGAAGATTTGTTCTTGCACTTGATTGTTGATGAATTCAGATGCATGTTGAATGCTGAGGAAGTGTTATCTGATTTGTAGAGTCTTTATCTTCTTCTGTTTTGTATCCAACCTTGCAAAAAAATGAAGTCCTCCCCAAATGAATGAGAATGCCTCTATTTATAGGCAAACAGATCCATGAGCTTGTGCTTTGACCTGAGCTTGTACTTTAGCTTGGGCTTGGACTTTGACTTGGCTTTGGACTTGGGCCTTCTTAATAATTGAGGTTGTTGTGCATTAGGTGTATTGTACAATTATGTAATTATTAAGGCATGTATATATTTTTTGAAAATTCTATAAAAATATGTTTCGAACAGTAGATAAAATTTTGAGTTCACTGTAATTTTTCTGGAACTGTTTCGATTTTTTAAGTGCTCGAAATAAATGTTTGAAACAGCCATATGTTCATCCGAACGGATTTGATATACCCTTCGTTTTGAACAGTTTTTAAACGCTGTATATATTTTTATAAAAACATCTAAAAATATTATTCAAATAGTACATTGAATTTTGAGATCACAGTAATTTTTCTGGAATTGTTTCGATTTTTTATGTGCAAGAAATAAATGTTTGAACAGCCATACATTCACCCGAACGGATTTGATATACCCTTCGGTTGAACAGTGTTTTCAGGGCTGTATATATTTTTCTAAAAGTGTGAAAAAGTATAAATCAAATATTAGAATGAATTTCGAGTCTATTGTAATTTTTCTGGATTTATTTGGATTTATTAAGTACTCGAAAATGATTTTTGAATAGTCATATGTTCATATAATTGAAAAATGACAAACAAAAAGGATGTTTTTGGCCAATAAAGGATGGTTTGCCACATGGGCAGCCACGTGGACTTCCACCTAGACTATTTCCATGTGTGTTGCCACGTGGACTGCCACGTGTCACTCCCTCATTGTGAAATCGTTCTCCATTGTTTTTGGTTCCAAAAATTGTTTTGGAATTTTTATTTTTTATGGTGAATATTTTTTTTGCTATTCTAGTATTTTGATTTTTGATTAGCAGTAAAATTAATTGAATTATTCTAACTTGTATGATAATTTGATTAGATTTTAATGTTATAAATATTTTAATTAATAGCACTAATATGATTAGTTGTTAATCTTATTTATAATAGTTATAAATATCATTAAATGGTTATTAATTAAAATTAAAGACCTTAATTAATTATTTTCAACCTATGAGTTGTTGATTTGGTTGTTACATTTGATGTACAATTTATTACATATATGTGTTATAATTGTGTGTACCTTATTTGACATCCTTACATGTTTTACTTGATTTAATTCATGTATTTTATATATTTTGATATATTGGATGTTTATTTTCTTTGTGAATGAGTGTTGGGATAAGTGATATGATCTGATTTTTGAAATACAGTCTGCGTACTGTCTTTTATATGACGACTTATATCAAAAGGAAATATAGCCTGCTTGCTATTTTTATGACAACTTGTGTCACTTTTATTTTATTATGTATTACATTGACCTGCGTGTCAATTATTTAACACAACGTGTGATTGTAATCGCTAGAAGACGAAGTCATCCAAGCTACTGAAGGAGGACTGAAGACTTAGTTTAGAATTAAGTCTAGTTAGTCTTTCGCGTTTTGAGATCATATCACTAATCCCAGTTACTTGCGTTATATTTTTTATTTTCATGCTCATATAATATATATATATATTCTTGCTTGATTGAATGTATATATGCATGTATGATCATGATTATATGTTTATAACTAATCCTACGTTAAGTCAAGTAATTTGCTATACTTGACCCTAAAGTCGGAATAAGTCATACGTATGCATGGACCTGCCAAATTGGCAAACGTGACATGACCTATGACTTGATCCTGATGGAGCGATCGAATGATTTCCGATTCAGAATCGGGCTTCGATTGTTCATTCTGATCTTCATCAGTAGGCTCAGGTTCCTGGAATAGTGATTCCCATAATCAGATTTGGGCATGTTGGCAAAAGTTGTCAGCAATGCGATCTTGTAAGTTTTATGGTGACACCGATAATTATGCCTGGCATAAATGGTGATCATTACTCACATGATTGGTAGTCGAAATGTTGCGTGCTTCCGCTCGATTGATAATTATCTGAGTTCTCAGATAGTCAGATACATTGTGTGTTTTAGTATGATTATGAACACATTGTATGAATTCAAATATTTTGATATTTTGAATTATCGTTATGACATGCTTATCTGAGTTATTTACTAGCTTTTTCCTGCCGTAGTTATCATGTCTACGAACGCTAAGAACTCTAAGTCTCTCCGCTCCGCTTTGGAGAAATGCAAACTTGATGGCACAAATTTCTATGACTGGGCTCGCAACTTGAGAATTGTCCTCAAGTCTGAGAGAACAGACTACGTGCTCACCAGCATGCTTCCTGAGGTCCCTCCCACTGATGAGGAGGAGCTTTATGTCCATGAACAGCACATGAATGATGCTACAGATGTCTAATGCTTATTGTTGGCCAACATGGAACCGAATCTTCAGATTCAGTTTGAGAAGGTCGAAGCTTACGATATGTACCGCCAGCTGGAAAGCTTGTTCCGGCAGGAGGCACGCAACGAGAGAGACGATATTGTTTGTGCTCTCGTTGACTGTAAGCTAGGCAATGGACAGCCAGCAAGACCCCATGTCATCAAGATGATAGGGCTAGTCGAAAGACTAGCCTCATTGGGGACACCCGTCTCTAAGGAGATGTCTGTGGATATCATTCTTATGTCACTGCCTGATTCCTTTAGTGGTTTTGTGTTGAACTTTAACATGCATCAATATGACAAGACGTTTGTAACGCCCCGCCCCCCGAAACCGGGTCGGAACGTTATTTGATTTGATGGACTGGCCTCACAAACCACCACGGGTCTTTCCAGCACGTTTTGTCCTCACTCACGTGCTCACCGGGACACTTCCCAATGGGTCACCCATCCTAGAATTACCCCAGGTCAAGCACGCTTAACTTTGGAGTTCTTCTGAGTTGGGCTACCGAAAAGAAGATGCATCTTGATGGTATGAGTAGTACCAATCAAATCATATCAAACATATCACATCACCCACTTTGGGCCGGGTATTACAATCTCCCCCACTTAAACAATCAACGTCCTCGTTGATCCACATCCACATCCAGGACCGTACCATCCGTGTGAGACTCATCTCACAATTCCGGACGGCTCGGCTCTGATACCATTTGTAACGCCCCGCCCCCCGAAACCGGGTCGGAACGTTATTTGATTTGATGGACTGGCCTCACAAACCACCACGGGTCTTTCCAACACGTTTTGTCCTCACTCACGTGCTCACTGGGACACTTCCCAGTGGGTCACCCATCCTAGAATTACCCCAGGTCAAGCACGCTTAACCTTAGAGTTCTTCTGAGTTGGGCTACCAAAAAGAAGATGCATCTTGATGGTATGAGTAGTACCAATCAAATCATATCAAACATATCACATCACCCACTTTGGGCCGGGTATTACAACGTTGTCTAAGCTGCATGGTATGATCAACAATGCTGAACAAAACATTAAGAAGGCAAAAGGCGCTTCTTCCTCTGTTCTGACCATTCTAAACAAGAAACAGTTCAAGAGGAAGAAAGGTGTTAAAGGCAAGACTAAGGTTGTCCCTCGTGCAACAGCTCCTACTCAGAAGACATCCAAGAAGGAGGCCAAAAGGGAAGACAAGTGCCATTATTGCGGAATAATTGGCCATTGCAAGAGAAACGGCAAGAAGTACCTAGCAAACTAGAAGGGTGGTTTGACCACTACTACTCCACCAACATGTATTACAATTATAACTGACTTACCTTCTGATTCTAATTCTTGGGTGTTAGACACTGGATGTCGTACTCATATTTGTCGAAGTATGCAGCACCTGCAGAATAAGAGGAAGCTCACAAGGGATGAAGTGGACATACGAGTAGGCAACGGTGCAAAAGTTGTAGCCCTTGCTGTTGGAACATTGTCTTTAAATTCACCATCTAGATATTGTATTTTTTGAATAATGTATTTTATGTTCCTACAGAACATCATATCAATTTCCTTATTAAATTTGGATGGTTTTTCCGTTAACTATTGATAAAAGTGGTTGTTTTATCTCTAAAAATGGAAATGTTTATTGTACTGCATCCCTGCATAATGGTCTCTATATCTTGGAAACAAGTGTGGAAACTTATAACATCAGTATGAAAAGGAACAAGCCCAATGACTTGAACCTAAAATACCTATGACATTGTAAACTCGGTCATATAAGTGACAAACGCATTAATGAGCTCCATGACAATGGAATTCTTAAGTCATCTGTATTAAATCTATGACAAATGTGAGTCATGTCTTTTAGGCAAGATGACCAAGTCACCTTTCACTGGTACGAGTGAAAGGGAAAGTAATTTATTGGGAATCATACATACTGATGTATGTAGCCCAATGAACACGCCCGCTAGAGGAGGTTTTCTATACTTCATTACCTTCACCGATGACTTCAGCAGATACGGTTACGTATATCTGTTGAAACATAAGAGTGAAGCCTTTGAAAAGTTCAAAGAATTTCAGAAGGAAGTAGAAAACCAACTCGGCAGGACAATCAAGATTCTTCGCTCCGACAGGGGAGGAGAATACTTGAGTCATGGCTTCTTGCAACACCTAAGAGAATGTGGTATTGTATCACAACTCACACCTGCTGCTACACCACAACACAATGGTCTCTCCGAAAGGAGAAATCGAACCTTATTTGATATGGTTCAATCAATGATGAGCACATCAGACCTCCCAACCAGTTTTTGGGGTTATGCATTGAAAACTACGGCTTCCACACTAAACAAATGTCCAACCAAATCAGCACCTAAGACCCCACATGAGATGTGGTTTGGGACTATTCCCAAACTAGGGTACTTGAGGATTTAGGGATCCGAGGCCTATGTTAAGAAAGTTAACAAAGATAAGCTTGGACCCAAATCCGACAAGTGTTATTTCATTGGTTATCCTAAGGAAACCAAGGGATATTTCTTTTATCTCAAAACCGATAATAAGATTTTCGTGGCTCGTAATGGAACTTTCCTCGAGAAAGAATACATTATAAAGAGATATAAGTGTAATGAGACTCTTGAAATTGTTCAAGAGGGTGATGTTGCAGGTACTAGTACCTTAGCTGAATCACCCTAGGAGGTAGACCCCTCTTATAAAGAAGAGGTTCAACTCGATCCACGGCAAACCGTAGACGAGCCTGCTGATACTCAAAACATCTCTCGGAGGTCCAAAAGGTCCCGTCAGGAACCCTATAGATGGTATGGGCAATTTTTCCTGATTGAAAGTGGGGAACCCTCAACTTAGACTACCCACAATAGGGGTTAATTGGAGGACAATGTCAACATAAATTTCCATAATAGGGGATAATTGGAGTATAATGCCAAGTCATGATGGGTTGAAGACAATTGAATTGTTTGGGGATAATTGAGAATGTGTAAGAAAAGTAGCCAATTAAAATCCGACACATGTCACGTATCATGTGTTCTTTTTTTCTTTTTTGCTGAAACTAGTCTATTTCGATTGAAATTTTTTGAAATTAATTTTTTCTTTCACAAATATTTTTATTATTTGAATCACTTCAAATAGAGCTCCATTTTGACATATTTTCATATTAAATAAAAGTAATAATATATGTATGGTGGGGTGTATGTTGGTGATATGAAAGAAAAAAAAAAGTGAATTATTTTCTGAAATACTCTCTACTATGGAGTATAAAAATATTTGGGAATATTTGATGATGTAGTGTAAAAATAATCTGATGTGGTAGGGGATAACTGCTTTTTGAATTATCCCCTGTTGTGGATAGTCTTATGAGGAAGCCATGAAACAACCTGATGCTGATGAATGGCTCCTAGCCATGCAATCCGAGATGGACTCAATGTACCATAATGAAGTATGGACATTGATAAAGATGGAAATGTCCATGTTTATAAGGCTCGACTAGTAGCTAAAGGTTTCAAACAGATTCATGGTATCGACTATGATGAAACTTTTTCTCTAGTCGTTAAGTTTAAATCCATTCGGATCATCTTAGCCATTGCCGCATACTACGCTTATGAAATTTATCAAAATGGATGTGAATACAGCTTTCCTTGACGGGAAACTAGAAGAGGATGTGTACATGACACAACCTCCTAGATTTACAAGCTTGAAAGAGCCTAAGAGAGTATGCAAACTTCAAAGTTCTATTTATGGTCTGACGCAAGCATGTAGGAGTTGGAATCTTCGCTTCAATGAATCAATCAAAGAGTTTGGATTCATTCAATATGAAGAAGATTCTTGTGTAAACAAGAAGGTTAGTGGGAGCAACATTGCATTTGTTGTGCTATATGTAGACGACATTCTTCTCATAGGAAACGACATACCCATGCTTGAATCAGTCAATGCATGGTTGTGCAAATGTTTCTCTATGAAAGACCTAGGAGAGGCTCAGTACATTCTTGGAATTAAGATCTATATGGAACGATCTAAGAGACTCATTGGGCTGAGTCAAAACACCTATATTGATAAGGTGTTACTTAGATACCATATGGAAAATTCCACGAAATGTAATCTCCCTATGATACATGGCATCTCTATTAGTCGTGTTGACAGCCCCACATACAACATCGAAATAGAGAAGATGAACAAGATCCCTTATGCCTCAGCCATATGATCTATCATGTATGCCATGCTTTGTACATGGCCTAACGTTTCTTACGCTTTGAGTGTAACAAATCGTTATCAGTCGTGTCCAGGACAAGAGCACTGGAAGGCCGTAAAGGCCGTTCTTAAGTATTTAAGAAATACTAAAGACATGTGTCTTGTCTATGGGGGAGATAAAGAGTTACAGGTGGTAGACCACACCGATGCCAGCTTCCAAACAGACAAGGATGATGCTAGATCTCACTCTGGTTATGTATTCTGCATCAATGGTGGCGTAGTGTCTTGAGGCAGTAGCAAGAAAGGCATTGTCGCTAATTCTACGCCAGAGGCAGAATATGTTGCAGCATCTAAAGCTGCAAAGGAAGCATGTTGGATCAAGAAGTTTGTGAGTGACCTTGGTGTTATACCTAGCATTGACGAGCCAGTAGTGTTATACTGTGACAATACTGGTGCAATTGCTCAAGCTAAGGAACCAAGGTCACATCACCGCTCCAAGCATGTGCTCAGAAAGTATCACATCATTCATGACATCACGGAACGAGGCAGTATGAGTGTATGCAAGATACATACAGACGATAACCTGGCTGACCCATTGCCCAAACTTTTGCCTCAGAGCAAACATGACAAACACGTATCTGGTGCAGGACTTAGATATATGCTTGAATAATGAGATCATGAACGAAGTAGAATAATTGATTCAAATATATGCATGTTTATTTTTCCCAGTTTGACTGTCTTTTCGTACATATATCTTTATTTTGATTCCATTGTTATCCATGTCTTCTAGAGAGGTCTTTGGGGTTGAGGATCCCAAATGAGAGACCCTTTACTAAGCCTAAAAGCAATGGGATAACTTGTCCCTGATCAAATGTTCACTAGTTGGAATCGAACATTACAATGATCAGTATGTACTTGATTGTCTTGGTCACGTTTCTTAGACAAGAAAGGGAGTAAGTGTACTCTAGTCAAGGACATGGGTATATATCTGGGAACTGGTCCAAGCTATGATACAGGATTCGCCCGCCATGAGAACTTAGAAGATGACATATTTGTGTCCTAAGTGTTTCTCATCAAACTTATGTTAAATGGTGATTCTTAGACCTGTGTGGTGGCAATGCATTGGCATGGGACTTGAGTGTCTTGATTGTGTCGACCGTCTCCTGTAGAAGGGAGGCTATAAAGGCTGTTGGATTTTTATACATGTTTTGCATATCAAATTATACAAAAACGTATAATCGATCGAATACAAAGTTCTAAATTCACATTTAACTACGAGTTTCGAGTATACCTCTTCTAGCGAGATCGAGTGCGTAGCGGAAGAGCAACGTCCGTTCCTCTCTCTAGTTAGTCCACACCAATGCTTGATTGATTCCTCCCTTGAAGCAACTAGAGCTTGAAGCGTATATGTCAAGAATGAACCAAGAGAAAAACGATTTCTTCTCTTGGTTTGTGTGTATATTTTCGGCCAAAAACTAGAGGAAGGAGGGAGTATTTTTTTTTTTGCTTTTTTTCTTGTCTTACAAAGTGTGCAAAAAGGATGATTAACCTTGTCATCAAATGTGGTCTTAATATAGTGTTAATCACATTAACATCCATATGTAACCTCCCCCTTTTTCAAGCTCCCATTCAAGACTAGCATTAGTGCATTTGAATTCAAAAAGTCAAATGCATTTTTATGCATCATTTTTGGACGGTTAATGGGGTGGAAATTCCACTTTGGAATTTCCTCCCCTTTATTCTTTGACGTTTACACTTTTAACCCGGAAGTTTCAATCGTATTGAAAATCAAGCGCATTGTTTGTGTGTGACCTTCTAGGATCGAAATAACATTAGCCATATGTTAATAAAATATCGACAAGTATTTTACTATCATATAAATCATGAGCGGGTCCTAGTAAAACCATCAAGACCCCTAATGTATTTCGAATTCATTCCCAGCTCGTATATTATTGTCAAACAAATAATATACGTATGAACTTAACCTTAAATAAGTAATCACTTCGAACAATCAAATTGTTCAATGGGCACTAATTATGACGTGTCAAACATCTCATAATTCCAACACTCCCACTTGCCCTTGGACGATTACTTGTGAAGTGATTCTTTCGCATCGCGATTCTCACAGTCAAGCTATGGTAAGATATGTGTCACCATACTCTTGCACCTGTACTGTCTCGGATACATAGAATTAATGTGATACCCAGTACTGCTACTGGAGATGGCCATCTTAATCACCATTAATCTACCGAGATTTTATGAATCAATCGACATAACCGATTTGTGCGAATCCCCTCTGATGTACAACCAATGTACCAACATGTTCCAAGTATGCCCAACATATGCCTTTATAGCCTCCCTTCTACAGGAGACGATTTACATAGTCAAGACACGCAAGTCTCATGCTAACGCATTCCTGCCATACAGGTCTAAGAATCACCATTTAACATAAGTTCGATGAGAAACACTTAGGACACAGATATGTCATCTTCTAAGTTCTCATGGCGGTCGAATCCAGTATCATAGCTTGGACTAGTTCCAAGATATATACCCATGTACATGACTAGAGTACACTTACTCCCTTTCTTGTCTAAGAAATGTGACCAAGACAATCATGTGCATGCTGATCATTACAATGTTCGATTCCAATCAGTGAACATTTGATCAGAGATAAGTTATCCCCTTGCTTCTAGGCTTAGTAGAGGGTTTCTCATTTGGGATCCTCAACCCCAAAGACCTCTCTAGAAGCCATGGATAACAATGGAATCAAAATAAAGATATATGTATGAAAGACAGTAAAACTGAAAATAAACATACATATATTTGAATCAATTATTCAACATAATCTTATCAGGACTAAACTATGACAAAATACAGACAATACAGCTCCCACTAAACCTAACGCCATTCAAGCATATATCTAAGTCCTGCACCAGATACGTGCTTGTCATGTTTGCTCTGAGGCAAAGGTTTGGTCAATGGGTCGGCCAGGTTATCGTCTGTATGTGTCTTGCATACACTCACATCGCCTCGTTCCGTGATGTCACGAATGATGTGATACTTTCTGAGCACATGCTTGGAGCGGTGATGTGATCTTGGTTCCTTGGCTTGAGCAATTGCACCAGTGTTATCACAGTATAACACTACTGGCTCGTCAATGCTAGGTACAACACCAAGCTCACTCACAAACTTCTTGATCCAGCATGCTTCCTTTGCAGCTTCAGATGCTGCAACATATTCTGCCTCTGTCGTAGAATCAGCCACAGTGCCTTGCTTGCTACTGCACCAAGACACTGCGCCACCATTGATGCAAAACACATAACCAGACTGAGATCTAGAATCATCTTTGTCGGTTTGAAAGCTCGCATCGGTGTAGCCTACAACCTGTAACTCTTTATCTCCCCCATAGACAAGACACATGTCTTTAGTATTTCTCAAATACTTAAGAACGGCCTTTACGGCCTTCCAGTGCTCTTGTCCTGGACACGATTGATAACGACTTGTTACACTCAAAGCGTAAGAAACGTCAGGTCGTGTACAAAGCATGGCATACATGATAGATCCTATGGCTGAGGCATAAGGGATCTTGTTCATCTTCTCTATTTCGATGCTGTCTGTGGGACTGTCAGCACGACTAATAGAAATGCCATGTCTCATAGGGAGATTACCTTTCTTGGAATTTTCCATATGGAATCTAAGTAATACCTTATCAATATAAGTGTTTTGACTCAGTCCAATGAGTCTCTTAGATCGTTCCCTATGGATCTTAATTCCAAGAATGTACTGAGCCTCTCCTAGGTCTTTCATAGAGAAACATTTGCACAACCATGTCTTGACTGATTCAAGCATGGGTATGTCGTTTCCTATGAGAAGAATGTCGTCTACATATAGCACGACAAATGCAATGTTGCTCCCACTAACCTTCTTGTATACACAAGAATCTTCTTCACATCGAATGAATCCAAACTCTTTGATTGATTCATTGAAGCGAAGATTCCAACTCCTAGATGCTTGCTTCAGACCATAAATAGATCTTTGAAGTTTGCATACTTTCTTAGGCTCTTTCGAGCTTGTGAATCCAGGAGGTTGTGTCATGTACACATCCTCTTCTAGTTTCCCGTTAAGGAAAGCTGTCTTCACATCCATTTGCCAAATTTCATAATCGTAGTATGCGGCAATGGCTAAGATAATCCGAATGGATTTAAACTTAACGACTGGAGAAAAAGTTTCATCATAGTCGATACCATGAATCTGTTTGAAACCTTTAGCCACAAGTCGAGCCTTATAAACATGGACATTTCCATCTTTATCAAGCTTTCGTTTAAATACCCATTTGCATTCGATGGGTCTATCACCCCTCGGCAAATCAATCAATGTCCATACTTTATTATGGTACATTGATTCCATCTCGGATTGCATGGCTAGGAGCCATTCATCAGCATCAGGTTGTTTCATGGCTTCCTCATAAGTTGAGGGTTCCCCGCTTTCAATCAGGAAAAATTCCCCATACCATCTATCGGGTTCCTGACGGGACCTTTCGGATCTCCGAGGGATGTTTTGAGTATCAGCAGGCTCGTCTACGGTTTCCCGTGGATCGAGTTGAACCTCTTCTTCATAAGAAGGGTCCACCTCCTGAGGTGATTCAGCTAAGGTACTAGTACCTGCTACATCACCCTCTTGAACAATTTCAAGAGTCTCATTACTCTTATATCTCTTTGTAATGTATTCTTTCTCAAGGAAAGTTCCATTACGAGCCACGATAATCTTATTTTCGGGTTTGAGATAAAAGTAATATCCCTTGGTTTCCTTAGGATAACCAATGAAGTAACACTTGTCGGATTTAGGTCCAAGCTTATCTTTGTTAACTTTCTTAACATAGGCCTCGGATCCCCAAATCCTCAAGTACCCTAGTTTGGGAAGAGTCCCAAACCACATCTCATGTGGGGTCTTAGGTGCTGATTTGGTTGGACATTTGTTTAGTGTGGAAGCGGCAGTTTCCAATGCATAACCCCAAAAACTAGTTGGGAGTTCTGATGTGCTCATCATTGATCGAACCATATCTAATAAGGTTCGATTTCTCCTTTCGGAGACACCATTGTGTTGTGGTGTACCAGCAGGTGTGAGTTGTGATACAATACCACATTCTCTTAGGTGTTGCAAGAAGTCATGGCTCAAGTATTCTCCTCCCCTGTCGGAGCGAAGAATCTTGATTGTCCTGCCGAGTTGGTTTTCTACTTCTTTCTGAAATTCTTTGAACTTTTCAAAGGCTTCACTCTTATGTTTCAACAGATATACGTAACCATATCTGCTGAAGTCATCGGTGAAGGTAATGAAGTATGGAAAACCTCCTCTAGCGGGCGTGTTCATTGGGCCACATATATCAGTATGTATGATTCCCAATAAATCACTTGCCCTTTCACTCGTACCAGTGAAAGGTGACTTGGTCATCTTTCCTAAAAGACATGACTCGCATTTGTCATAAGATTCAAAACCAGATGACGTAAGAATTCCATTGTCATGGAGCTCTTTAATGCGTTTGTCACTTATATGACCGAGTCTGCAATGCCATAAGTATGTCGGGTTCAAGTCATTGGGCTTGTTCCTTTTCATACTGATGTTATAAGTTTCTACACTTGTTTCCAAGATATAGAGACCACTCTGCAGGGATGCAGTACAATAAACATTTCCATTTTTAGAGATAAAACAACCACTTTTATCAATAGTAACGGAAAAACCATCCAAATTTAATAAGGAAATTGATATAATGTTCCTACATAAAGTAGGAACATAGAATACATTATTCAAAACAATACAATATCCAGATGGTAAATTTAAAGACAGTATTCCTACAGCAAGAGCTACAACTTTTGCACCATTGCCTACTCGTAGGTCCACTTCATCCCTTGTGAGCTTCCTTCTATTCTGCAGGTGCTGCATATTTCGACAAATATGAGTACCACATCCAATGTCTAACACCCAAGAATTAGAATCAGAAGGTAAATCAGTTATAACATGAATACCTGTTGGCGGAGTAGTAGTGGTCAAACCACTCTTCTTGTCTGCCAGGTACTTCTTGCAGTTTCTCTTCCAATGGCCAATTATTCCGCAATAATGACACTTGTCTTCCCTTTTGGCATCCTTCTTGGATGCCTTTTGAGTAGGAGCTGTTGCACGGGGGGCAACCTTAGTCTTGCCTTTGGCACCTTTCTTCCTCTTGAACTGTTTCTTGTTCTGAATGGTCAGAACAGAGGAAGAAGTGCCTTTTGCCTTCTTAATGTTTTGTTCAGCATTGTTGATCATACCATGCAGCTCAGACAACGTCTTGTCATATTGGTGCATGTTAAAGTTCAACACAAAACCACTGAAGGAATCAGGCAGCGACCTAAGAATGATATCCACAGACATCTCCTTAGAGACGGGTGCCCCCAATGAGGCCAGTCTTTCGACCAGCCCTATCATCTTGATGACATGGGGACTTGCTGGCTGTCCATTGCCTAGCTTACAGTCAACAAGAGCACAAACAGTATCGTATCTCTCATTGCGTGCCTCCCGCTGGAACAAATTTTCCAGCTGGCGGTACATATCGTAAGCGTTGACCTCTTCGAATTGAATCTGAAGATTCGATTCCATGTTGGCCAACATTAAGCACTGGACATCTGTAGCATCATTCATGTGCTGTTCATAGACATAATACTCATTCTCATCGGTGGGAACGACCTCAGGAAGTTTGGTGGTGAGCACATAATCTGTTCTCTCAGACTTGAGAATAATTCTCAAGTTGCGAGCCCAGTCATGGAAATTAGCACCATTAAGTTTGCATTTCTCCAAAGCGGAGCGGAGAGACTTAGAGTTTTTATCGTTCGTAGACATGATAACTACAGCGGTAAAAAGCGAATAAATCACTCAGATAAGCATGTCATAGTGATAATTCAAAATATCAAAATATTTGAACTCATACAATGTGTTCATAATCCTACTAAAATACACAATGTATCCGAGAACTCAGATAATTAATAATCGAACGGCAGCACGCAACATTTCGACTACCAATCATGTGAGTAGGTGAATGATCACCATTTATGCCGGGCATAATTCTCGGTGTCACCAAAAATCTTACAAGATTGCATTGGTGACAACTTTTGCCAACAGGCCCAAATCTGATTATGGGAATCACTGTTCAAGTAACCTGAGCCTACTGACGAAAGTCAGAATGAACAATCGAAGCCCGATTCTGAATCGGAAATCATTCGATTATTCCATCGGGATCAAGTCATAGGACATGTCATGTCTGCCAATCTGGCAGGTCCATGCATACGTATGTCTTATTCCGACTTTAGGGTCAGGTATGGCAAATTACTTGACTTAAGGTAGGATTAGTTATAAATATATAATTATGATCATACATGCATATATACATTCACTCAAGCAAGAATATATATCATATGAGCATGAAAATTAAGAATTATAACGCAAATAAATGGGATTAGTGATATGATCTAAAAACCGAAAAGAAAACTAGACTTAATTCTAAACTAAGTCTTCAGTCCTCCTTCAGTTCCTTCGGTGGCTTCGTCTTCTATTGATTACAATCACACGTGGTGATAAATAATTGACACGCAGGTCAATGTAATAAATAATAAAATAAAAGTGACACAAGTCGTCATAAAATAGCACGCAGGCTATATTTCTTTTTGACACAAGTCGTCATATAAAAGACAGTACGCAGACTGTATTTCAAAAACCAGATCATATCACTTATCCCAACATTCATTCACAATGAAAATAAAACATCCAATATATCAAAATATATATAATACATGAATTAAGTCAATTAAAACATGTAAGGATGTCAAATAAGGTACACACAATTATAACACATATATGTAATAAATTGTACATCAAATGTAACAACCAAATCAATAACTCATAGGTTTTACATAATTAATTAAGGCCTTTAATTTTAATTAATAAGCATTTAATATTATTTATAACCAATATAAATAAAATTAACAACTAATCATATTAGTGCTATTAATTAAAATATTGTAACATTAAAATCTAATCAAATTATCATACAAGTTATAATAATTTAATTAATTTTCTTCTGACAATCAAAAGTCAAAATACTAGAATAGCCAAAATATTCACAATAATTAATAAAACAAAATCCAAAACAATTTTAGGACCATTTTAATTATGTGAACAGTCGTGAACATTGTTTCGTGAACAGTGAAATCGGAATCACTGTTCATCCGAAAAACACTGTTCATCCGAATAGTGTTCCGAACTTTTCGGATGAACACATGGCTATTCAAAAATCATTTTCGAGCACTTAATAAATCCAAATAAATCCAGAAAAATTACAGTAGACTCGAAAATCATTCTAGTATTTGATTTATATTTTTTCAGAATTTTACAAAAATATATACAGCCGTTAAAACACTGTTCAACCGAATGGTATATCAAATCCGTTCGGGTGAACATATGACTGTTCAAATGTCAATTTCGAGCACTTAAGAAATCCAAAAAATTCCAGAAAAATTTCAGTAAACTCGAAATTGACTCTAATATTTTATTTATATTTTTCCAGAATTTTATAAAAATATATACAGCCTTTAAAACTGTTCAAACGAAGGGTATATCAAATCCGTTCGAATGAACATATGGCTGTTTCAAACATTTATTTCGAGCACTTAACAAATCGAAACAATTCCAGAAAAATTACAGTGAACTCAAAATTCAATGTACTGTTTGAATAATATTTTTCTAGAATTCTATAAAAATATATACAGCACTTAAAACTGTTCAAACGAAAGGCATATCAAATCCGTTCGGATGAACATATGGCTGTT
This sequence comes from Echium plantagineum, assembly GCA_003412495.2. Classification (NCBI taxonomy): domain Eukaryota; kingdom Viridiplantae; phylum Streptophyta; class Magnoliopsida; order Boraginales; family Boraginaceae; genus Echium; species Echium plantagineum. Next base: position 1,237,495 of record CM016567.1, on the reverse strand, counting down.
TCAAACATTTATTTCGAGCACTTAACAAATCGAAACAATTCCAGAAAAATTACAGTGGTCTCGAAATTTTGTCTACTGTTCGAAACATATTTTTACAGAATTTTAGAAAAATATTTACAGGCCTTAACAATTACATAATTGCACAATACACATAATGCACAACAACCTCAATTGATGATATCAAAACATACACATATGATATTATAATTCATGAAATCAAATTTCAAGACATTTAAAGTGAATTAGAACATATGTACCGGGCTCATGATGCCACTGTTGGGATTTTTATACATGTTTTGCATATCAAATTATACAAAAACGTATAATCGATCGAATACAAAGTTCTAAATTCACATTTAACTACGAGTTTCGAGTATACCTCTTCTAGCGAGATCGAGTGCGTAGCGGAAGAGCAACGTCCGTTCCTCTCTCTAGTTAGTCCACACCAATGCGTGATTGATTCCTCCCTTGAAGCAACTAGAGCTTGAAGCGTATATGTCAAGAATGAACCAAGAGAAAAACGATTTCTTCTCTTGGTTTGTGTGTATATTTTCGGCCAAAAACTAGAGGAAGGAGGGAGTATTTTTTTTTTTTGCTTTTTTTCTTGTCTTACAAAGTGTGCAAAAAGGATGATTAACCTTGTCATCAAATGTGGTCTTAATATAGTGTTAATCACATTAACATCCATATGTAACCTCCCCCTTTTTCAAGCTCCCATTCAAGACTAGCATTAGTGCATTTGAATTCAAAAAGTCAAATGCATTTTTATGCATCATTTTTGGACGGTTAATGGGGTGGAAATTCCACTTTGGAATTTCCTCCCCTTTATTCTTTGACGTTTACACTTTTAACCCGGAAGTTTCAATCGTATTGAAAATCAAGCGCATTGTTTGTGTGTGACCTTCTAGGATCGAAATAACATTAGCCATATGTTAATAAAATATCGACAAGTATTTTACTATCATATAAATCATGAGCGGGTCCTAGTAAAACCATCAAGACCCCTAATGTATTTCGAATTCATTCCCAGCTCGTATATTATTGTCAAACAAATAATATACGTATGAACTTAACCTTAAATAAGTAATCACTTCGAACAATCAAATTGTTCAATGGGCACTAATTATGACGTGTCAAACATCTCATAATTCGAACAAAGGCATATGTTGGGCATACTTGGAACATGTTGGTACATTGGCTGTACATCAGAGGGGATTCGTACAAAACGGTTATGTCGATTGATTCATAAGATCTCGGTAGATTAATGGTGATTAAGATGGCCATCTCCAGTAGCAGTACTGGGTATCACATTAAGTCTATGTATCCGAGATAATACAGGTGCAAGAGTATGGTGACACATATCTTACCATAGCTTGAGTGTAAGAATCGTGATGCAAAGGAATCACTTCACAAGTAATCGTCCAAGGGCAAGTAGGAGTGTTGGAATTATGAGGTGATTGACACGTCATAATTAGTGCCCATTGAACAATTCGATTGTTCGTAGTGATTGCTTATTTAAAGTTAAGTTCATACATATATTATATGTTTGACAATAATATACGAGTTGGGAATGAATTCGAAATGCATTAGGGGTCATGATAGTTTTACTAGGGCCCGCTCATGATTTATATGTTAACAAAATACTTGTCGATATTTTATTAATATATGGCTAATGATATTTCGATCCTCGAAGGTCACACACATACAATGCGCTTGATTTTCAATATGATTAAAACTTCCGGGGTTAAAGTGTAAACGTCAAGGAATGAAGGGGAGGAAATTCCAAAGTGGAATCTCCACCCCATTTTAGCCGTTCATATGGTGTACAAAAAGGCAAGAGACTTTTAATTTTTAAACACCATTATTTGATGAAATAATTGGTGCTTAAAGAGGGCATATGTTAAATTTGAGTTTTTTTTTTTTTTGATAATTAGCGATGAATTTTGACTACAATGATATTACAAACATGAATACAGAAATTGCTAACTAATAGAAAGTTAGAGTATAATATGAGACAAATATGTCTCCAACAAGGTTCGAACCCATGACCTCTTACATGAAAGGTTGGGCCGGATGCCACTAGGCTATTGAGCCATCGGCATGTTAAATTTGAGTTTTAATGAGATTAAAAGCTAAAATGCATAACATCCTTTTTTCACTCACTTATATAATTGTGTGAGACAATTGAGTTAGAAAATAAGCTCTCCCTCTTTACTTCATAATTTCGGCAGAAACATATAGAACAAAAGGAAATTGTTTCTCTTGTTCATTCTTGGTCAAACACACTTCCAAGCTCTACTTGCTTCAAGGAAGGAATCAAGCTTGCGTTGGTGTGGACTAACTAGAGAGATGAACCATTGTTGCTCTTCCGCTACGCTATTCCGATCACGCTACAAAGGTATACTCGAACTCTAGTTAAATGTGATTTTTAGAACTATCTATTCGATTCTTTATATGATTTTGCATCAAAACTTGTATAAGCACCCAACACTGCTGCATTGTGACTTGTTAGCTCTGTTGTGATTCTGCTGCCTTCTCTATTAATGCCAATGATGACATTAGTTCTGAGGCTGTTGTGATTCTGTTGCCTTCTCATGTTGTTCGTCTTTGTTAGTCTGCTAGTCTGCTACTCTATTGCCTCATGCCAATGATGACATGACAATAATCTAAGGCCTCGTTATTTAATAACTTGTTCAATTCATAGGTTTAAAATAATTTTCATCAAATGGGTCTATGCATTCTTGTACCCCAACCCCGTTGAAGCAGAAACTTATGAAAAGGAGTTGACAAACGACATAGCCTCGCTGTTAAGATCTATGAAGAAACATACAAAAAACCTGATGCGCAAACAGTTCAAACTACTCAAGAAGCCTCCAATTCTTGTTCTGGATTGGGAAAAACAAGCTTCGAGATGTTTTTGGAAAGTGTCGAGGGACTTAACAATTCAAAAACTCATCTCGAGTATTATCTTGAAGACGCCCCTTTGAAAGTAGTTGGAGGAACTAAGTTTGATGTTTTAAGATGGTGGATGGGTAATGAAGCTAAATTCCCCATTCTTAGTAAGTTGGCGAAGGACATCCTCTCTATTTTGTTACTACAGTGGCTTCAGAATCGACGTTCAGTGCTGGAAAGAGGGTCATCGATCCTAAAAGAGCTTCAATGAAAACTAAGACCGTTGAAATGCTAATATGTGGAGGTGATTGGGTGAAAGAGATCTACGGTCTTAAAAAAAAGGTCTCAACAAAGTATTGTAAGTAAATTATTTTTTTATTGTCTGTTTCATTTACTATTATTACATAGTCATTTACTCATTTACAAACTACTCTTTCATTATAGCTTGTAGTTTCAGAAGACGAGCCCTTACAGTTTCAGTTCGGTGAAGAAGCAATTGTAGCTTCGTCAAACTCAAGTCTGATCAATGCTTAATTGCCTAATGCCTATGATGAAAGTGTTCTAAGGTTTGAAAATGTATTAAACGGCCCCTTAATAGTTTCTGGATTCTGGATAATTTGCTGGATAATTTGGATATTTGGATAATTTTGGATATGTTGGATAATCTGGTATTGCTGGATAATTTGGATATGTTGGATATTTTGGATACATTTATTGGATAATTTTGTCGGGTATTTTGGACATTTTAGGTGTTTATGTCATTGTTTTTGATGTCCCATTTCCTATCGGGTGGTCCGGGTACCCGCCCGGTAACGTCCCGGTCCGGTTCCGGAAACTTTCATACCCGCCACGTTATCAGTCCGGTTCTCGTGTATCCGATATGCTTATCGGACAGGCTCCCGTTACATCGAGGATTCGGACCGATCCGGACCGATCCGGACCGGTAACATGACTTATTGTACCACGTACATCCATCTCTCAAGAGTTCCAATCAGGAATTCATTCCTTACATCCATTTCTCACGTTTCATAATCATGAAAAGTATGAATGGCTAACATTATCCAAATGAATTCAATCATAGCCACAGGTGAATGAATTTCATCAAAGTTCATATCATGAACTTGTTCAAACATCTTTCACCACGAGCTTTGGTATTGAAACATTGACACTATCGTCCTTATCATGTTTCCTTTCGAATACCCATTTGCATTCAATGAGGTGAACTTCATCATGCAAATTTAAGAAAGAGTAACCCTTTGTTTGGTATGTCGAATCCATGTCAAATTTTCATGGCTATTAGCGGTTCATCAGTTAATTTGCTACTTGTTCCTACTTCAGAAGAAGTGGAATTGTCATCTTTCAAGATGACTAATCATGATAACAGTATAAATGCAATTATTCTCCTATGGATTGGCTTTCCACAATTCCATCATTTTGAGTTTCCTCAAGATGAACACATTTATTTCTAGTCCTTTCTAGACAATCAATTGCTTACAAGAAATGTTCCTAATTTGTGATGAGCATTAAATCTCATGCTTCAGGTAGGAATATTTAACCAACTGTTTCCTACTTTACAAAAGTAGCTTTTAATTGGATTTAGGCACTATTCCACTCTTCGTCAATTTCTTGACTATAAGCTTTATAGGCTTGACTCCTTAGATAACTCAAATTTGAAAGGCTTTCAAATGCACAATACATGTGGAGCTATCTTCTGATGAAGTTGAATATTTATTCAAACATAAGTGTCGCACTTTGTGATGCATGTCCAGTGGATAATTGATTAGATAGATAAGTAATGCAAGTTCGCTTGTTTGGCTCAGAAACAATAGTGTGTTTGATCCCCTAAGCATTTTACCTTTCATTATATATAATGAGGGTAGTTTGGTCAATTTATCCAAAGGGCAAGTATTCATACTTACAGTATGATCTATAATCGAAACCTTCAACTAATTCACATAAGTGAAGTTCTTTGATAGGATACTAATTATGGAGACTAATCTGCATAATCACATGTATGTTTCTTGTTTGATGTGTGTAGATAGTCTAGACTCATCTTTAGGGAGATATTTTACTTTGTATCACAAGTAAATGAAACATCCTTAATACATTAGGACCAAACTTGAAATTAAAAGGAAAAACCCTTCATTATTCAAACCTAAACAAGAACCAGAGAAATAGGTAAAGAGGAAGAAGTTTGGCGGAAAAACATGCCGTTGACAATTGAAACCAACATTTATGGAGGGAAATATTATCGTTGATTATTTCAACGCAACCTTGATTTCATTCTTCTCGCCTGCCCTCAATCTCTCTCTCTCTCTCTCTTAACCCTAATAAAAAAATCTCTCTTTTGCTCTCAATTTCTCTCGCTCTGCAACTAAAATGGCTTCTCTTAGTTTCGAAATTTACATAGATAGTGATGAGGATCTGCTGGTCCGCACAAACCATAATAATAATAATTATAATAGTAGTGTACTTGTGGCAAGAAACGAAGCAGTGACTACTAAATTTGTGAAGCCGAAGCCACACCCACCGGCCTATTTATATGATTCCGGGCTATGGAGAAAGCAGATGAAGCTTCTTCAATCGTTTCGCTAAACAAGATAAGTTCTGTTTCTGTTTTATTGTTTGTTTGTGTATAATTGGAATTGATTAGTATGTTACTACCCTGTCCCAAAAAGATTGTCCAGTTTTGAATTTTCACTCACAAAGTTGTTATATTTGTTTATGTTTTGGGTTTCATATTGTGTGATTCATGTGATTTGGAATTGATTAGTTGTTAGTATCGGGTCCCAAAAAGATTGTCCAGTTTGATTTTCACTCACAAATTTGTTAAATTTGTTTCTATTTTGGGCTTCATATTGTGTGATTTATGTGATTTGGAATTAGTTAGTATATTAGTACCCTGTCCCAAAAAGATTGTCTAGTTTCATTGTCATTCACAAGTTTTTTTAAATATGTTTCTGTTTTTGGCTTCACATTCTATGATTCATCTGATTTGGAATTGATTAGTATGATACTACCCTGTCCCAGAAAGATTGTCCAGTTTCATTGTCACACAAGTTTGTTAAATTTGCTTCTGTTTTGGGATTCATAATGTGATTCATGTGATTTGGAATTGATTAGTATATTACAACACTGCTTGTGTTTCGGGCTTCATATTGTGTGATTCATATATATTACTACCCTGTCCCAGAAAGATTGTCCAGTTTCATTGTCACACAAGTTTGTTAAATTTGCTTCTGTTTTGGGATTCATAATGTGATTCATGTGATTTGGAATTGATTAGTATATTACAACACTGCTTGTGTTTCGGGCTTCATATTGTTTGATTCATGTATGTTACTACCCTGTCCCAGAAAGATTTGTCCAGTTTGATTTTCACTCACAAATTTTTTAAATTTGTTTCTGTTATGTAAATTCATATTGTGATTCATGTGATTTGGAATTGATTAGTATATTACTACACTGCTTGTGTTTTGGGCTTCATATTGTGTGATTCATGTGATTTGGAATTGATTAGTATGTACTAACCCATTCCAAAAAGATTGTCGAGTTTGATTTTCGTGCACATATTTGTTAAATTTGTTTGTGTTTGGGCTTCAGAATGTGATTTAGAACTGATTAGCGTGTTACATACAGTCCCGAAACGATTGTCCAGTTTGATTCTCAATGATAATGTTTAGCATTTTGGTTTTCGGATTTGATGTTGTCATTGATTTGGTTTTGAATTGCTTAAGCTGTTACTACATCTCTCCCATAAAGAATGTCCACTTTGGTAAATGTCAGCCACATTTGGTTTTGAATTGCCTAAGCTGCTACTACATCTGTCCCATGAAGAACGTCCACTTTGGTAGATGTCAGCCACATTTTGTATTCGTAGGTTCAATTGAATTTGTGTTTTTGGATTTTATTTCGTGAGCGGTGTGGCTTGGAGTACAGGAGGCTGCTGCTGATGTATCTGAGATTGGATCAGATGTATTAGATAAGGTTGTAGTGATGACAGTAGTTGAGGGAAAAGGAAGAAGCCACTAAATTGAACACTTCACTCGCTCTAAGGCTCGTTGAGTAGACAGCGATTGGAGTGCATGGGGCCCCTTTAGAGATAGGGGCGAGGACTGCACGACCTCGTAATTCAAGTCCGGAGCAACCCTTGCCTAAGCTAGTATGATGTTGTATAGGAGATTTGATGTAACAATATAGTGTTTATCTTTCTTGTAATCTAACTTTGTTTCAGTACTTGTTAACTATGCTTATCTAGTTGTCTTTTACGTATTAGTTCTAAATCCAAACACTTGAAACTCAATATTAATGACTCCACATAGTGTCCATGATCATAACCAAGTGTCCATGAATTTCAAAAAATGAACAAGACACGCCTCAGAATTGCAGAATATTCAACAAGGCCTAGAAAAAGCCAATCAGCCCCAAAAGATGGTATGTTTTATGAACATATTTGTTAAATTTGTTTGTGTTTGTGTCCCGTAAATATTGTCCAGTTTGATTTTCAGTAGTTTTGAGCAATTTGGTTTCTTTTATGCACATATTGGTTAAATTTATTTGTGTTTGTGTCCCGTAAATATTGTCCAGTTTGATTTTCAGTGATAGTTTTAAGTAATTTGGTTTTGGAATTTAATGTTAAGCTGTTACTTGATCTGTCCCATAAAGATTGTCCACTTTGGTAAATGTCAGCCACATTTTGTATACATAGCTTCAATTGAAATGTAAATTGTTTGTGTTTTTGGATTTTATTTTGTGATGGGTGTGACTTGGAGTACATGAGGCCCTTGGTGATGATATATGAGATCGGATCAGATGTATATCGTATTAGTTGAGAGAAAAGGAAGAAGCCACTAAATTGAAGACTCCGCTCGCTCTAACGCTAGTTGAGAAGATAACGAGTCTCGAGTGCATAAGCCCCTTTAGGGATATGGGACACTACAGCAGTACTATATGAGCTTGTAATTCAAGTACCGAGCAAGCCTTGTCTAAGCTAGTATTCATGTTGACGTTGTATAGGAGAGTTTTTTTTTTTTAATTAGCGATGATTATGTTATATAGGAGAGTTGATGTAACATTCTAGTGTTTATCTGCTTTCAAATACTTCCAAAAAGATGAGTACTCATTACTGTAAGATTGTAAAATTTCAATAGTGACTACCATTTATTTATTGTAATCTAAATTTTGTTTCAGAACTTGTGAACTATGCTTGTGTAGTTGTCTTTTACTAAATCCTTGAAACTCGATACTAATGACTCGAGATACTGTGAAGGCCCGACAAATGCAGAGCTATAACTTTTTTTAACCAATCGACATCATACAAGGAAATTCTTCGTTATCGGAGAGGGGAATTTACACTACAACGAGACAGACACTCTTAAATATTTAGAACCTCTCCAAGTTTCGAACCACTAGGCCAAGCTAGTTAGTTTATAGTTACGTATCTTTAACTGAAGGACTAATCATAGAGAATTAGCGAGGGAGAGGAGGGAAGACTTGAGTCTCGAGGTGAGGGAGAAGATGAAACATGGCCATAGAGCATAGATGTTTAAAATTAATATTTATCACTTATAATTTAGTTAAAAAAATATAATTAAGTTATGAACTGTAATTTAAGAATCTTAAAAATTTTGTATTTTATACCATCCTTAAAATTAGTTAACAAGCAAATTTAATTAAAAAAAGAATTAAAATAGTTGAGTTTAATTTAATTATTTCATCAAATGCCCCCTTACTAATTTTTTTAAAAACTATAATTTTATTAGTCAAAAATTGCTCCTCTTTAGATAATTATATCGAATTGTTATATATGAGATGTTTCACTTTTGAGAGTGAATTATATAGATGAACTGCGAGACATCTAGTTATATGAAGGGGTATATATATGAAGCTTCATATATTATTGATAATGGATATTGCGTACTCGAAGTTATCATTACCATCATTACTCTTATTTCATAATCACTAAGTAGAAATTTAGCAGATTTTGCAACAATGAATGTTGTTGTCTGCAAGAATTTTCAGTTTTTAACATGTACAATTAAATGGTATTATCTATGTTAGATTTGAGAGAAAAATTCATCAATGAGTATAAAGATATTATGAAAATTGAGTGTCCTAAGAAAGTGTAGCATAGTAAAAATGGCCGTTTCAAAGCTTTCAAGTGAAATGGAGAACTCTTGGGATGGTGTCCCAATTGAAGAGTTTTGAATCATTTGGCTACCTTCCATGTTGATCCTAGTCCCATTGATAGGGATGTTAATGACTCAGAGAGGGGACTTGAGTTGGAGATTCCTAAGTAAATTTTATTGTCTCTTTTGCTACATTTGCGGGTGCAACATGTAGAGAAGAGATTGACAGGTCTGAAGAAACAGAATTGGGTCAACATAATTTTCGGAACACATTTACTGTGTATTTCGTATTTAATCTCAAAGGCCAACATGAAATACCAAGACAGACTTCGAAATTGCTAGAATACTTACCTCCTATGCAAATCGCTTGTAGGTCAACCAATTAGAAGCAAAATGTGAATTGAGACACCAATATAAGAAAAAGCTTAAAATTTTCGAAGCCAATGGAGGAGCTAAGGCTGCCGTCAGTTTTGATGTGGGAAGGGATTGATTAAAAGAGTTTTTGTGTTGAGTTTAGGCTTTTATAGTGACCTCATGGGCTCGGTTCGCTTTGGTCTTGATTCGATGGATCAACAAGCTAAATAATCAGTTATGAACCAAAACGTATAAGTTTTATTATTTTATTTAATTATTATATTTTAAATTCATTAAATTAGGCCATAATATTACAATATCATATGTCAATATTACATCAAAACATATAAAAAATTCATACTATACAATTTTAAATAAGTTTATAATCACAAAATTACAAAATTGCATAAACATGATATTTGATATTAAACTCGATTAAATTATATAATATTAAGCATGCTCAACATACCACTAATGGAATTTTATAACAATATAACATCCATGATCACATCATAGATATAAATTAAATCGAAAAACACATATATATCTTATTTTTAAGAGCCGAAAAATATCTCTTCCAAATGGCAGCGGAATTGTTGAAATATTTGATGGAAGAGATCCTCGCAGTCCCTCGAGCAGCTCACGTGTGATGCCTCTAGTTGATCCACACCAAGAGCTGTTAAATCACCAAACACTATTTGCTACAATATTTTGAGTGTAGATATGTGTTTATTTTGTTGTGAGAACAACAAAATATATAGGAGAGGGAGAGAGAAGGGCTCGGCCCTATGGAGTAAGAAGGAGATGAAAATGAGAACCTTAGGTTTTATTTTTCTATCTCTTAACTTATATACTCCATGCTCCGGGTTAGCCCGACTCGTTGAATGTTCAACCGAATGAGCTTGACTCGTTTTAAAATCGAACTAACTCATTAAATCGATTAACTAATATTATTAGTCGATTTAGTAACTTAACAAGTTACTAATGAACTTCCCTCGCTACTGTTGAATAAATTGATAACTTAATTTATTCGGTTTAGTCCAATTAATCATTTTACATTATCAATGTAAAACACTCGATTGAGATTGATTAAACTTAATCAATTCTCAATTTAAATGTTTGGGTTGAATTTCACACATGAAATATAATTCAACGTCATTATATGTGTGTGACCTTCTGGGTTTAGATAATATTAGTCGTATAATATTTATAATTGACCATTATAAAATATTACAATGGTTATGCATGGGATCTAGCAATTTCGCGTAACCCCTAATATTATCGTGAGTTCCAATTTAGTAATTGTCAATTACTATTTATTGAATACTTAGTTCGAGTAATCTCATTTAACAAAATCTAGTAAATGAATTGTTACATCAATTGCCCAATGGGCATTATTTATAGAAAATAGTTATTATAAAATTACTGTTTTCCAACACCCTCCAAGTGTATTTTGAAGTGCCCTCCAAGTGCATTTTTATAGTAGTGAACAATACTCAGTCATCATTTTCCATAAGGCAAATGAGATCATCAAAATACAAGTAATTAAGATCAAGAAGAATATAGATGCTTTCTAAAACCAGACTACCAGTTGATTTGATGGGGTCGGATCTTTTGACGAGATATTTGGTAAGGTGTCCCATGCCGCGTTTGATCTCATTAGAATAGAAATGAGATGCAATGAACACCAGAGTATTGGCGCAGATGCAAACAGGTGTGATGGCCATTATAGACGTTCCCATGACATTCCTTGTTCTCATGAGATAGGCATATCACACCACCTGGGAGCAACACTCCTCTTGCTAATTTCACGATTTCTGGAAGAAGTTAGATATTGATATCCATGCTCCTACAATTGAGCCGTGTATTAATGATAATGATATGGAACATGAGTGGACCGCAATTCAAAATGTTGTCCTCCACTTCAGAGATAGTTGTTTAAGACAATCAAGGACGTCTTACATCCAGAGGTAGCAAATATGTCAATACCTCACCCTGTTCCGGATGAAGCATGTTCTCGAAGAAGCTCTAGTACGAGATTCTTGTCAGATTGGGAGATGACTACATTAAACTTTGGAATTTCAACCAAATCACATTCTGGAATATCATCTAGGTGTTCCAACATTGCGGTTTTCCAGTTCAGTCCTATGTCCATAAGATCTAATTCTAATGGTTCACCAATGTACCCTTTAACTCCAGCAACTCCACTAACTCCTACAACTCCTGCAGCTCCTGGAAGTCCCATATCACGTCCCCCGTTAACTTTGGACAATATCAGGAGGGAATTTCAAAGCCTGGCCGGGATCGTAGTCGTGATCGGGGACGTGGTCGTGGTCAAGGTCAGGGTATGCCACTTGGTTATCTTCAGATGTCTTCGTACTATTCATATTTGATCTCATTCATTATCCCATGTGTCTATGGATTCATAGATGTGAAGAAAGATGGTAATTGTGGGTACAAGGTAGTGGCACGACATATTTATGGCAATGAGAATCAGTGGCCTCTTGTGAGAAAAGACTGTATGATGAAGCTAATGCAAAATCAAGCTCTCTACGACACCATATTACATGAGATGGACAACGCTGCTTTGATAACACATATTGGTCACTATGGTGACGAATTTGTCCCGTACGACCAATAGATGTCCTTGCCGGAAGATGGACATATTATCGTTACTATGTACAGTGTGGTCTTTCTCTCGTATAGCCTAAGTGGGGGAATCACATGTCTCCCCGCATATGTCAGAGCTGGTAATGGTGCTCCAACGACATGCTGGTGTTAAGACAAGACGCGGGTGGTTTGCATTTTATACTTGTAAGTTATTTTTACTTGTTTAACGCATTTCAATGTAATTTTTTTTGTAACATGTTGTTGTACTTTCGTAGCTTCATATGGAGGATGTTCAAATACCTATAAAGAGTTTTGCGTTGTACTGGGAAAGAAGCCATCATTTGCGGATAACCTTATCGCACCTTGCAGATCCAACATTCTCTTCTACAATCAATTATGTTGTGCCATGAAACTCGGGTCAGGCTTACATATAGTGAAACACAGTGGAGTCTTGAAATGGGACACAATAAGACTGAATTAATCTTAAGCCAAACCAATATAAAAATTCTGAGTTGTTTAACTTAGTATTCAGTTGTTCTATATTTAGCAATCATGTCGTATAAGCCACTGTTCAAAAAGTGAATTCAAACTTACAATGCATTCCAATTAAACCAATGAATACCTTCAACCCAAAACTCAATCAAGATGAAGAATAATTAGAACAATTTCAACAATTATGATAAACAAATAAATTGCATTTTACATAGTTTTACCAAGAATGATCATTAGTAACTTCAAAGTTGTTATCAATTGATAGATTTAGACAACAGTTTAACCAATACCGAATTACTATGACACTTACTTTCCATTTATAATTCATTTATCTTGTACAATTACTTAATGTAACAGTAAATGAAAGAGAAATCACACAAATTCTTGACATGGGTTTAACTTCTGATAATTTGGGGATTGATTATTTGTTGGTTTGTTGATAACAACATTTTGTCTAAAGAAACATGGAATTAGAAGAATTTAAATAACCTAAGCCACTACATTGCCTCTATATTAAATAACGACATTTGGTAAACTTAGGAAATGTTAAGAGTCTATGGGGCTCCACTCTAAAACACATTAGTAATAGAGGGAGTAGCCCAAGATCTTATACATTGATTCGGGAGGACACCGACTTCCGATGTGGGATGTGCATCTTAACAGAAAACATGTTTCGTTTTTACTCTATCATCTTCCTTACAAAAAATAAACCAAATGCATGAAAGTATAGTCAGGGACGGAGGCAGAAAATAATGTAAAGGTAGCACAATTGTTAAAATGTAAAACCATTAAAATAAATCTTAAAGCCAATACAAAAATATACGATACGGATATTAGAAATTTTAAATAACAATTGACCACGACGCTTTATTATTCTTTGAACCTCTGTATGATAGCTTCATTTGACATACAATTGAATATATCTTCTTAAATATGAACCACCAAGTTATCGTTTATCATCACACATTCGGTTGCGAAGACGACTTCTTACAATATTAGATGAATAAGGTAAACGTAAAGAAAATATTGCATCAATATAACTAACTACACTACACAAAATTCAATGTTTAACATGTAAAATTGAACCTTTTTCTAATTCCATCACGGTTGCCCAAACATCAAGTTACTCGTAGGCTAATAAATTCAATTAACACAATATTTAATCTAGTGATAAATAATATAAATAAATAAACTTTATGTTTTCTTATCTATTGTACTAATGTATAATGTATGTCTTCCAAATTAACATGAAATTCGATCGGCAATATATTGAAATAAACTAATGTATGTCTTCCAAATAAACTCTATTTTACTAATATATCCAGCTATAATCTATGTAATTTTAGATTGCTAGTAATTTAAGAATGAGATAACAGTAATTCTCATATAAATAGTAAAATAGTAATTTTACAAGTCAAAATTGTTACAATCTGAATGCGTCGTTGAATATTGTAGTACTATTATCTGGATGTATGTGCATGTCATTCCATTGTTATTGGATCTACAATATGACTCGCTTGATTCATTTAGAATAATAATAGTTAAACAATCTAACTTGTGAAAGTATCAAACGGACCTCTGTGAAACGATTGGGGAGGAAATACTTTACTAGTGAGAAATTTTGAAAAATATCATGGTCAACTCATGGTATTTGTAAAAATAAATAAAACTTTTTGTTATTGGAGATTATCACAATTTTATGGTGAATTGACTAAATTACCCTTTAATAAATCTAATATAAATACATTATTCTCTCTTCATCTCACTCTCTCTCCATCTCAAATTCTCTCTTCATCTCTTCGTTTCACGGCTCATTCCGCCGCCCACCTCCTTCACCGGACGTCATATTCACTTTATTTTCAATGTTGGCTTAATTTCATCTGGGCACCTGAACTATTAAAAAAATCTCAAATAGGCACCTGATGAACTTCCATTTTTTATATTTTATAATAAATAGGCACCTGAAACATAAAAATGGCACCTCAACTTCCATTTTTCATATTTTTCTGAAATTTTCAGATTTTTCACATTTTAAAAATACTTAACCTGAGGAAAAATTAGTCAATATCGAAAATATAATTTTTTTTTTCAGCAAAAAAAATCAGGTGTCAAAACATTTATTTTATACCCCCACCCACCCCCACCTCCTTTATCATTACCATTATCAAGTTTTAATATAGATCTTGCTATTCTTCTGCTATTAATCTAACATGTATAAATATGGACAATATATGGTAGGTTCATATATGAGCAGTAGCCTCTCTTACAACTTTTAAAGGTATGCACATATAAGAAATAGAACTGATGAGAGAATATATGGATTTTGATTATTTTCATTTTAAGTTTAAGAAACTTAAAAAAAAAAATCCAACCCATCTTCAAAATTGACATCTTTAGAAGCTTCCTGATCTTGAATTTTGAAATTATTTCCATCTTCATCTTTTTTGGTAAATTTTCCATTATTCTTGTCCCAAATTCTAGATCCCAACAAGTATATTTTTCGATCTTGAGAAGTCTTGATTTTGGACTTGGTCTTAGCCATTTTGTGATACTGATCTTGGAACTGATTTGGGTTTGACTGTATTTCTCAAAAGATAATGAACTTAGAGTTAAACTTGGGTTTTTCAAATGGATCTTTTGAAGAATTTGAGGAGTTTGATTTTATCTTCTTCAGTGAAGACTCTGCCAACAGATGATTTGGGATTAGTTGAAAGAGGCGTGTTTAAGGAAGGTGTGGTGAGATTGTTGAGGGATCGTGGTGGTTTTTTTCCGCCATGGTGTGAGTTGAAGATGATGATGAAGAAGGGTATTGGGGGTGAGGTTAAATGTTTGAGGTTAGGTAAGAGGGTTGTGTTAGATTAAATAGTTAGGTTTAGGTGTAACTTGACTATTTTGCCCTTCATCTAAAATTTTAAATCTGAGAAATTCAGAAAAACAAAAGTTTAGGTGCTAATTTTTTAGTCCAGGTGCCTAATTGTTATAAAAAGTTCATCAGATGCCTATTTGGGATTTTTTTAATAGTTCAGGTGCCCATATGAAATTAAGCCTTAAATGTTTTTGTCATTTAAAGTTGTTTTTTCTCCAAAAAAGTTTAAATCTTTTTTTCAATATAGTTTATTTAAAATCACGTTTTTTAATAAGTTAAATACTTTATATGTATTGTGTTTTTGTTATTTGAAGGTTTTTGAACAAAAGTTTGAATCTTTTCTAAGAAGTTTGAATCTTTTCTAAGATTTTTATGGATATGTTGGTAAATTTGCATTAAAAATTATAGATATATGTGTAAAGTTTGTTCTTTTGGTACTTTAATGTTGTCTTTTGAACAATCATTAAATCTTTTTAAGTTGAACACAAGACTTTGACTTTAAATAATGTTTGAACTATGAATTTATGTTATATGTGTGTTACAAGTACGTAATTTGAAGATTTGATGTTGTTTTGTGATAAAAGTTCTAATTTTTGGGGTATTATGTTGATATAGTCTCGTTTTTTATAAGTATAACATTGTATAGTTAAATATAATAGATTATAACACTTTATAATAAAGTATAATAAATTTATAATGAAGTATAATCGAGTATACACTTTATAATATAATTATGTGTAATTACACTTCATATAAGTTGTTTAATATTGGAGTATAATGTTGATACACTTGAGTTTATTATGATACAAATTATTATAATTGATTATAATCCAATATAACACGTTTATAATTGAATTAGATGATTTCAATTTTTGTTTAGTTATTTCACGCTGAAGAATTAGAGATTTCAAGTTCTAAAGTCGTGCGAATGGTCATTTGAGAAAAGATTCATGTTGAAGAATATAAATTTAATTCTTTTTTATTTCCTTTTCCTTTTTCAGGGTTTTTTAGTCTTCAAATGTATTACTAAAATTTATTTGTTCCATACCATAAAGAAATAAATATTTCTTTGTGATTTGTACTAATTTTAATATATTAATCTATTTTTTATGGTTGTATTCAATTTGTGTCCGATTCTTTGTATTATATATCATATCAATGGTCGTTGGGTTGAACTCTGTAACGTCAATTTGATGCAAAGATAAATCGCAAAGATGAATCATGAAAAATTTAAGTTCGTTGTGGATTTAAAGCGATTACAACGGTAACATAATAGATTATAATAGTCATTTCAACCCAAAAAACTTGTTTAATGCTATCAATTTTTCATTAAGGGTAAAATAGTTATTTCACCCCAAAATTGTGGTAATCTCCAATAAAAAAAAGTTTTGGTTATTTTTGTAAATACCATGCGTTGACCATGGTAGTCTTCAAAATTTCTCCTTTACTAATAGGACCGATAACATAACTCATATGTTCGTATTGAATTAAGAAATGGTTCAGTTAGAACATGTCGGAACATCATACTTAAATGGCTTTTTTTCATCTAGGCCCCTGAACTAATCTTTTTTCCCAAATAGGCCCCTGTACCCAAAAAATGGCACCTGAACTTTCATTTTTCACATTTTTCTGAATTTCTCAGGTTTTTGACATTCAAAAATTCCTTAACCCAGGGGCAAGTTAGTCATAAATATGAGTTTTTGGACGGAAATATTCGAGAAAAGTTCAGGTGCCATTCCGGGAAAAAAACATTTAAGCGCCAAAGTTGAAGAAAAAGTTCAGGTGCCAGACAAAAAAATATATTTTGACATTCTCATATTTGAAACTCGAATTCATGTTTGTATTTAAATTTTAAACTCTAGTTGTATTCGATATTCAGATTCTATTTTTTAGATTAGAAATATATTGAAACTTTTTAAAAATAAATATAATTATTAATAATAATTAAAAAAACCCCTCCCCTACCCCCACGCACCGCCCCCTCCCCCTCCCCCCCCCCACCTGCGAACACCACAGCAGCCCCACCCCCCCCACCTGCGAACACCACAGCAGCCCCACCCCTCCCCCCCCCCCCACCTGCGAACACCACAGCAGCCCCACCCCCCCACCTGCGAACACCACAGCAGCCCCACCCCTCCCCCCCCCCCCCACCTGCGAACACCACAGCAGCCCCACCCACCACCACCCCCCCACCTGCGAACACCACAGCAGCCCCCCCAACCCCCGCTCACCTGCGAACACCATAGCAGCCCCCCCCCCCCACCCCACCTGCGAAGACCACAGCAGCCCCTCCCCCACCTGCGACACCTGTAAACAGAATTTTATTTTTCGTTGCAGCAAAAAAATTGCATTATTTATTATACCAAGAAACAAATACAATTTTCATTTCAGCAAATTAAGATTGCAAGTTTGAACCAGTTTGAACAGTAGAGAGTTAAAATTAAGGGTGTGGGGGTAGGGGTGGGATGAAAGTTTGAAAATGATGTTTTTAATGAGGTTGGGTTAAATATTTGAGGTTGGGTTAGTATATAATTAGGTTGAGTTAATTTTAGATGTGGTTAGACTAATTTGCCCTCTATATAATATTTAAAATGAGAGAAATTTATTAAAAAAAAAGTTTAGGTGCCATTTTTTGGGTACAGGGGCCTATTTGGCAAAAAAAGGTCACCAAGGGCTGATTTGGGAAAAAAAGATTAGTTCACGGGTCTAGATAAAAAAAAGCCTACTTAAATACGTCTATGGATACTTTCATGCATACGAAAAAAATAAAAGAAGAAAAAATTTGCGTCGTGGAAACAAGAACCAGAGAAATAGGTAAAGAGGAAGAAGTTTGGCGGAAAAACACGCCGTTGACAATTGAAACCAACATTTATGGAGGGAAATATTATCGTTGATTATTTTAACGCAACCTTTATTTCATTCTTCTCGCCTGCCCTCAATCTCTCTCTCTCTCTCTCTTAACCCTAATAAAAAATTCTCTCTTTTGCTCTCAATTTCTCTCGCTCTGCAACTAAAATGGCTTCTCTCAGTTTCGAAATTTAAATAGATAGTGATGAGGATCTGCTGGTCCGCACAAACCATAATAATAATAATTATAATAGTAGTGTACTTGTGGCAAGAAACGAAGCAGTGACTACTAAATTTGTGAAGCCGAAGCCACACCCACCGGCCTATTTATATGATGCCGGGCTATGGAGAAAGCAGATGAAGCTTCTTCAATCGTTTCGCTAAACAAGATAAGTTCTGTTTCTGTTTTATTGTTTGTTTGTGTATAATTGGAATTGATTAGTATGTTACTACCCTGTCCCAATAAGATTGTCCAGTTTTGAATTTTCACTCACAAAGTTGTTATATTTGTTTATGTTTTGGGTTATATATTGTGTGATTCATGTGATTTGGAATTGATTAGTTGTTAGTATCGGGTCCCAAAAAGATTGTCCAGTTTGATTTTCACTCACAAATTTGTTAAATTTGTTTCTATTTTGGGCTTCATATTGTGTGATTTATGTGATTTGGAATTAGTTAGTATATTAGTACCCTGTCCCAAAAAGATTGTCTAGTTTCATTGTCATTCACAAGTTTTTTTAAATATGTTTCTGTTTTTGGCTTCACATTCTATGATTCATCTGATTTGGAATTGATTAGTATGATACTACCCTGTCCCAAAAAGACTGCCCGGTTTAATTTTCACTCACAAAGTTGTTAAATTTGTTTCTGTTTTGGGCTTCATATTGTGTGATTCATCTGATTTGGTATTTATTAGTATAATACTACCTGTCCCAGAAAGATTGTCCAGTTTCATTGTCACACAAGTTTGTTATATTTGCTTCTGTTTTGGGATTCATAATGTGATTCATGTGATTTGGAATTGATTAGTATATTACAACACTGCTTGTGTTTCGGGCTTCATATTGTGTGATTCATATATGTTACTACCCTGTCCCAGAAAGATTGTCCAGTTTCATTGTCACACAAGTTTGTTAAATTTGCTTCTGTTTTGGGATTCATAATGTGATTCATGTGATTTGGAATTGATTAGTATATTACAACACTGCTTGTGTTTCGGGCTTCATATTGTTTGATTCATGTATGTTACTACCCTGTCCCAGAAAGATTTGTCCAGTTTGATTTTCACTCACAAATTTATAAATTTGTTTCTGTTATGTAAATTCATATTGTGATTCATGTGATTTGGAATTGATTAGTATATTACTACACTGCTTGTGTTTTGGGCTTCATATTGTGTGATTCATGTTATTTGGAATTGATTAGTATGTACTAACCCATTCCAAAAAGATTGTCGAGTTTGATTTTCGTGCACATATTTGTTAAATTTGTTTGTGTTTGGGCTTCAGAATGTGATTTAGAACTGATTAGCGTGTTACATACAGTCCCGAAACGATTGTCCAGTTTGATTCTCAATGATAATGTTTAGCATTTTGGTTTTCGGATTTGATGTTGTCATTGATTTGGTTTTGAATTGCTTAAGCTGTTACTACATCTCTCCCATAAAGAATGTCCACTTTGGTAAATGTCAGCCACATTTGGTTTTGAATTGCCTAAGCTGCTACTACATCTGTCCCATAAAGAATGTCCACTTTGGTAGATGTCAGCCACATTTTGTATTCGTAGGTTCAATTGAATTTGTGTTTTTGGATTTTATTTCGTGAGCGGTGTGGCTTGGAGTACAGGAGGCTGCTGCTGATGTATCTGAGATTGGATCAGATGTATTAGATAAGGTTGTAGTGATGACAGTAGTTGAGGGAAAAGGAAGAAGCCACTAAATTGAACACTTCACTCGCTCTAAGGCTTGTTGAGTAGACAGCGATTGGAGTGCATGGGCCCCTTTAGAGATAGGGGCGAGGACTGCACGACCTCGTAATTCAAGTCCGGAGCAACCCTTGCCTAAGCTAGTATGATGTTGTATAGGAGAGTTGATGTAACAATATAGTGTTTATCTTTCTTGTAATCTAACTTTGTTTCAGTACTTGTTAACTATGCTTATCTAGTTGTCTTTTACGTATTAGTTCTAAATCCAAACACTTGAAACTCAATATTAATGACTCCACATAGTGTCCATGATCATAACCAAGTGTCCATGAAATTCAAAAAATGAACAAGACACGCCTCAGAATTGCAGAATATTCAACAAGGCCTAGAAAAAGCCAATCAGCCCCGAAAGATGGTATGTTTTATGAACATATTTGTTAAATTTGTTTGTGTTTGTGTCCGGTAAATATTGTCCAGTTTGATTTTCAGTAGTTTTGAGCAATTTGGTTTCTTTTATGCACATATTGGTTAAATTTGTTTGTGTTTGTGTCCCGTAAATATTGTCCAGTTTGATTTTCAGTGATAGTTTTAAGTAATTTGGTTTTGGAATTTAATGTTGTGATTGATTTGGTTTTGAATTGCTTAAGCTGTTACTTGATCTGTCCCATAAAGATTGTCCACTTTGGTAAATGTCAGCCACATTTTGTATCCATAGCTTCAATTGAAATGTAAATTGTTTGTGTTTTTGGATTTTATTTTGTGATGGATGTGACTTGGAGTACATGAGGCCCTTGCTGATGATATATGAGATCGGATCAGAGATGTATATCGTATTAGTTGAGAGAAAAGGAAGAAGCCACTAAATTGAAGACTCCGCTCGCTCTAACGCTAGTTGAGAAGATAACGAGTCTCGAGTGCATAAGCCCCTTTAGGGATATGGGACACTACAACAGTACTATATGAGCTTGTAATTCAAGTACCGAGCAAGCCTTGTCTAAGCTAGTATTCATGTTGACGTTGTATAGGAGAGTTTTTTTTTTTAATTAGCGATGATTGTGTTATATAGGAGAGTTGATGTAACATTCTAGTGTTTATCTGCTTTCAAATACTTCCAAAAAGATGAGTACTCATTACTGTAAGATTGTAAAATTTCAATAGTGACTACCATTTATTTATTGTAATCTAAATTTTGTTTCAGAACTTGTGAACTATGCTTGTGTAGTTGTCTTTTACTAAATCCTTGAAACTCGATATTAATGACTCGAGATACTGTGAAGGCCCGACAAATGCTGAGCTATAACTTTTTTTAACCAATCGACATCATACAAGGAAATTCTTCGTTATCGGAGAGGGGAATTTACACTACAACGAGACAGAAACATTCTTAAATATTTAGAACCTCTCCAAGTTTCGAACCACTAGGCCAAGCTAGTTGGTTTATAGTTACGAGTCTTTAACTCAAGGACTAATCATAGAGAATCAGTGAGGGAGAGGAGGGAAGACTTGAGTCTCGAGGTGAGGGAGAAGATGAAACATGGCCATAGAGCATAGATGTTTAAAATTAATATTTATCACTTATAATTTAGTTAAAAAAATATAATTAAGTTACGAACTGTAACTTAAGAATCTTAAAATTTTTGTATTTTATACCATCCTTAAAATTAGTTAACAAGCAAATTTAATTGAAAAATGAATTAAAATAGTTGAGTTTAATTTAATTATTTCATCAAATGCCCCCTTACTAATTTTTTTTAAAACTATAATTTTATTAGTCAAATTGCTCCTCTTTAGATAATTATATCGAATTGTTATATATGAGATGTTTCACTTTTGAGAGTGAATTATATAGATGAACTGCGAGACATCTAGTTATATGAAGGGGTATATATATGAAGCTTCATATATTATTGATAATGGATATTGCGTACTCGAAGTTATCATTACTGGAGTACCAATACCAACCTGTTTGTGCTTGTTTGAAAATGATTTTTCATTACCATCATTACTCTTATTTCATAATCACTAAGTAGGAATTTAGCAGATTTTGCAACAATGAATGTTGTTGTCTTGAAACAAGAATTTTCAGTTTTCAACATGTACAATTAAATGGTAATATCTATGTTAGATCTGAGAGAAAAATTCATCAATGAGTATAAAGATATTATGAAAATTGAGTGTCCTAAGGAAGTGTAGCATAGTAAAAATGACCGTTTCAAAGCTTTCAAGTGAAATGGAGAACTCTTGGGATGGTGTCCCAATTGAAGAGTTCTGAATCATTTGGCTACCTTCCATGTTGATCCTAGTCCCATTGATAGGGATGTTAATGACTCAGAGAGGGGACTTGAGTTGGAGATTCCTAAGTAAAATTTATTGTCTCTTTTGCTACATTTGCGGGTGCAACATGTAGAGAAGAGATTGACAGGTCTGAAGAAACAGAATTGGGTCAACATAATTTTCGAAACACATTTACTGTGTATTTCGTATTTAATCGCAAAGGCCAACATGAAATACCAAGACAGAGTTCGAAATTGCTAGAATACTTACGTCCTATGCTAATCGCTTGTAGGTCAACCAATTAGAAGCAAAACGTGAATTGAGACACCAATATAAGAAAAAGCTTAAAATTTTCGAAGCCAATGGAGGAGCTAAGGCTGCCGTCAGTTTTGATGTGGGAAGGGATTGATTAAAAGAGTTTTTGTGTGGAGTTTGGGCTTTTATAGTGACCTCATGGGCTCGGTTCGCTTTGGTCTTGATTCGATCGATCAACAAGCTAAATAATCAGTTATGAACCAAAACGTACAAGTTTTATTATTTTATTTAATTATTATATTTTAAATTCATTAAATTAGGCCATAATATTACAATATCATATGTCAATATTACATCAAAACATATAAAAAATTCATACTATACAATTTTTAATAAGTTTATAATCATAAAATTACAAAATTGCATAAACATGATATTTGATATTAAACTCGATTAAATTATATAATATTAAGCATGCTCAACATACCACTAATGGCAGCGGAATTGTTGAAATATTTGATGGAAGAGATCCTCGCAGTCCCTCGAGCACCTCACGTGTGATGCCTCTAGTTGATCCACACCAAGAGCTGTTAAATCACCAAACACTATTTGCTACAATATTTTGAGTGTAGAAATGTGTTTATTTTGTTGTAAAAACAACAAAATATATAGGAGAGGGAGAGAGAAGGGCTCGGCCCTATGGAGGAAGAAGGAGATGAAAATGAAACCCTTAGGTTTTATTTTTCTATCTCTTAACTTATATACTCCATGCTCCGGGTTAGCCCGACTCGTTGAATGTTCAACCGAATGAGCTTGACTCGTTTTAAAATCGAACTAATTCATTAAATCGATTAACTAATATTATTAGTCGATTTAGTAACTTGTTCGGTTTAGTCCAATTAATCAGTTGACATTATCTATGTAAAACACTCGATTGAGATTGATTAAACTTAATCAATTCTCAATTTAAATGTTTGCGTTTAATTTCACACATGAAATATAATTCAACGTCATTGTATGTGTGTGACCTTTTGGGTTCAGATAATATTAGTCGTATAATATTTATAATTGACCATTATAAAATATTACAATGGTTATGCATGAGATCTAGCAATTTCGCGTAACCCCTAATATTATCGTGAGTTCCAATTTAGTAATTGTCAATTACTATTTATTGAATACTTAGTTCGAGTAATCTCATTTAACAAAATCTAGTAAATGAATTGTTACATCAATTGTCCAGTGGGCATTATTTATAGAAAATAGTTATTATAAAATTACTGTTTTCTAACACCCTCCAAGTGCATTTTGAAGTGTCCTCCAAGTGCATTTTTATAGTAGTGAACAATACGCAGTCATCATTTTCCATAAGGCAAATGAGATCATCAAAATAAAAGTAATTAAGATCAAGAAGAATATAGAGCTTTCTAAAACCAGACTACCAGTTGATTTGATGGGGTCGGATCTTTTGACGAGATATTTGGTAAGGTGTCCCATGCCGCGTTGGATCTCATTAGAATAGAAATGAGATGCAATGAACACCAGAGTATTGGCGCAGATGCAAACAGGTTTGATGGCCATTATAGACGTTCCCATGACATTCCTTGTTCTCATGAGATAGGCATATCACACCACTTGGGAGCAACATTCCTCTTGCTAATTTCACGATTTCTGGAAGAAGTTAGATATTGATATCCATGCTCCTACAATCGAGCCGTGTATTAATGATAATGATATGGAACATGCGTGGACCACAATTCAAAATGTTGTCCTCCACTTCAGAGATAGTTGTTTAAGACAATCAAGGACGTCTTACATCCAGAGGTAGCAAATATGTCAATACCTCACCTTGTTCCGGATGAAGCATGTTCTCGAAGAAGCTCTAGTACGAGATTCTTGTCAGATTGGGGGATGAC
The DNA here is from genome assembly GCA_003412495.2 of Echium plantagineum. Taxonomy (NCBI): domain Eukaryota; kingdom Viridiplantae; phylum Streptophyta; class Magnoliopsida; order Boraginales; family Boraginaceae; genus Echium; species Echium plantagineum. The sequence continues at coordinate 1,212,938 of CM016567.1, read as the reverse complement.
TACATTAAACTTTGGAATTTCAACCAAATCACATTCTGGAATATCATCTAGGTGTTCCAACATTGCGGTTTTCCAGTTCAGTCCTATGTCCATAGGATCTAATTCTAATGGTTCACCAATGTACCCTTTAACTCCAGCAACTCCACTAACTCCTACAACTCCTGGAAGTCCCATATAACGTCCCCCGTTAACTTTGGACAATATCAGGAGGGAATTTCAAAGCCTGGCCGGGATCGTAGTCGTGATCGGGGACGTGGTCGTGGTCAAGGTCAGGGTATGCCACTTGGTTATCTTCAGATGTCTTCGTACTATTCATATTTGATCTCATTCATTATCCCATGTGTCTATGGATTCATATATGTGAAGAAAGATGGTAATTGTGGGTACAAGGTAGTGGCACGACATATTTATGGCAATGAGAATCAGTGGCCTCTTGTGAGAAAAGACTGTATGATGAAGCTAATGCAAAATCAAGCTCTCTACGACACCATATTACATGAGATGGACAACGCTGCTTTGATAACACATATTGGTCACTATGGTGACGGATTTGTCCCGTACGACCAATAGATTTCCTTGCCGGAAGATGGACATGTTATCGTTACCATGTACAGTGTGGTCTTTCTCTCGTATAGCCTAAGTGGGGGAATCACATGTCTCCCCGCATATGTCAGAGCTGGTAATGGTGCTCCAACGACATGCTGGTGTTAAGACAAGACGCGGGTGGTTTGCATTTTATACTTGTAAGTTATTTTTACTTGTTTAACGCATTTCAATGTAAAATTTTTTGTAACATGTTGTTGTACTTTCGTAGCTTCATATGGAGGATGTTCAAATACCTATGAAAAGTTTTGCGTTGTACTGGGAAAGAAGCCATCATTTGCGGATAACCTTATCGCACCTTGCAGATCCAACATTCTCTTCTACAATCAATTATGTTGTGCCATGAAACTCGGGTCAGGCTTACATATAGTGAAACACAGTGGAGTCTTGAAATGGGACACAATAAGACTGAATTAATCTTTTTTTTTTTTTTTGATAATTAGCGATGTATTGATTAAAACGAACGAGAAGAAATACAGACCGAGTACAAAGCCTTTAAAACTTAGGCCCAAAAATCAGAATTAGATAGGGCGGGCCGGAGCTAACTCTGGGCCCAAGCCTATCTAATGCCCTAACCCTATTTCCAAGCTATATAAGCACTTCAAGGTGCTCAAACCCTCATAACTCATCTGTGCTTCAATAAAGTCTCAACTATTAACCCTAAATGCTCTAGAGAAATGAACAGTCGTGTTCATCCTCTGATCCAATGTAGCCGATCTTCCATCTCTCAAGCTTTCTCTACCACCCAAAACTTATAAGAGAAGAATCCTTCGAATCCCTTCTCAAAATACTAATGTCTTCCCAACTTACTAATATTCTAAGATGATTACATCTGAGAAACCAGATCAGAGAGCCTAACACATTCCTCCCGCCTCTCACCCTTGCCTGGTCTGTTCATGAAGAACCGTGACCCTTCAGCTCCCCCTTTCCCGTTGCCGGAGGTCCGATGAGGAATAAGCTTCACCAAGGAGGCGGATCTGAGCTATTTCCCTTCGGGGAGGCCGCTGGAGGTGACCACCGTTCAAGCAATCGGACACGGGGCGTGGATGAGACTCGGAGCAGCTTCTTCGGCTCCTAAAAAGTAAGTCGCAAACTTCACAACCTCCGTAGGTGTACGAAACTTGTCTTCGTGAATCTTTCTGTTCCTTTGGTACCAAAGGTCCCACATGCATGTTGACCATAGTTGAAACTTATCTGGTGGCATCTTTATTTTCATTGTTCTGAATAAGTCCTTGAAAGACAATATGTCCGAGTCTATGAACGGTGCCTTAATCAAACTGTGTATTTCTTTAGTAAAATCACACTGAATGAAGAGATGAAATTCATCTTCGTGCTGCTTGTTGCAAAATGAACATAATTGGTCCAGTACTACATGCCTTGAATTTAAATTTACCTTTGTTGGTAATCTGTTAAGACACGCTTTATAGAGAAAATGCTTAATCTTTCTAGCCACTGGAATTGTCCAAATCTGAGTGAAAACTCGGTCTTGGACCGGATGACTGCTTGATGCTTGTATTTGTGCCTGATGTGTGTCCTGGATAAAATTATAGGCTGATTTAACTGAAAACTTGCCTTGCTTGTCTGCTTTCCACCATGGTTTATCGGTATTATTCAGTTTATTTAGTGGAATGCTTAAAATGCCTTGAACATCTATGGGCCAGAAGGTGGACAGTAGCTTGTCCATTTTCCACACCCCGACTTCTGAGTCTATAAAATCTGACACTTTGAGATGCTTAAGATCTGGGTCTACTGGTGTTAACACATTATTTGAGCTTGTATGTGGTACCCAACTTTGGTTCCAAACATCTATGCTGTGTCCATTTGCTAACTCCCATTTTGTGCCTTTGTTGACGAGGTCCCGGACCGAGAGTATGCTACGCCATGAAAAGCTTGGAGAACTTCCCAGTGATGCCATCCAAAAACTTTGCTGAGGGAAGTATCGTGCCTTCAAAACACGAGCCAGTAAAGAGTTTGGGGAGTTGACAATTCGCCAGACTTGCTTCATAAGAAGAGCCTCATTAAAAGTTTTTGTATCCCGAAACCCCAAACCCCCATTATCTTTACTTTTACAAAGTGTAGACCAGGCTATCCAATGTATTTTATTCTTTCCGTTTTCGCCTGATCCCCACCAATAATTTGAAAGAATTGTATTAATTTCGTTACATAGGGACAGTGGTAGACGAAAACAACTCATTGTAAAGGTGGGGATCGCTTGTAAAACAGATGTAATAAAAATTTCCTTTCCCGCATTAGATAATAATCTAGGTTTCCAATTGTCCACCTTCGCTTTGACCTTGTCAAGAATGTAGGTGAAAACCGCCTTCTTGGAGGTCCCGATCGTGGATGGGAGACCTAGATAGTTACCATGGTCAGAAACCTCGGGAATGCCTAACAATCCCGAGATATTCTGCCTGGTTGCAACAGTCACACAAGGGCTGAACAAGATAGAGGACTTCTCGGGGCTCACCAGTTGACCCGATAGGTCCTCGTATGTCTTGAGAATATGTTTGAATATAGCTGCCTCCTCCATCGATGCTTTACCCACTAACAAGGTGTCATCCGCAAACATGAGGTGGGAGATAGGCTCCACCCCTTCATATTGAATCCCATGAAGTCTTCCCCTATCACAGGCTTCCTTTAGCATAGAAATGAGCCCTTCGGTGCATAGGATAAATAAATACGGGGATAAAGGATCGCCTTGCCTTAATCCTCGTCCTGGTCTAATAAAACCTGTCTGCTCACCATTAATCAAGAGGGAGTATGTAACGGACTCCACATGCTGCATAATGAGCTGAATCCAGTGATCATTAAAACCGAAGTGCCTAAGCATAAACCTTAGGAAATTCCATTCGATCCTATCGTATGCCTTAACCATGTCCAACTTAATGGACATAAAGCCCTCTTTTCCTGTCTTCTTCTTTTTGATCGTATGATGGATTTCATACGCAAGAAGGATATTATCCGTAATCAAACGATTGGGCATAAAGGCACTTTGGGATTCCGAAATAATCGAGGGCAAGATTTTTTTCAGTCTATTGGCCAATACCTTGGCTACCATCTTGACACTCGTATTGCATAAAGCAATCGGTCTAAACTGCACCATTGAAATCGGCTTAGGGACCTTTGGGATCAGTGTAATAAGTGTGAAATTCATCTTATTAAGGAAGATCCCCTGATTAAGGACCTGGAGGCCCATTTTGATGATGTCAGGCCCCACTGTCCCCCAATAATGTTTGAAAAAAGCAGGAGACATGCCGTCCGGTCCCGGGGCTTTGGACCCTTCCATCGAGAACAAACCCTGTTTCACCTCATCCTCTGAAAAAGGCATGGCCAACCAGGCCTTATCTGAATCCGAAAGTGATTTGAGGGGGATAGAACACTGGATTGGTCCTCCTGGGACCTGCTGGGACGAAAACAAGTGGGTATAAAAAGATTCTGCGAGCCTTTTTATGCCTGCTATGTCCCTGACCCATTCACCATCTGAGTTCTGTAGTTCGGAGACCCAGTTGGTCTTTCTCCTCTGAGTAGATAAAGCATGAAAATACGCAGTATTGCGATCCCCTTTAACTCGCCAAAAATTCCGAGATCTTTGGCACCAGTAAATATCGTTTGTCTCTCTTAGCTTATCTATATCCTTAGCAAGCACACAAGCTTGGCTTTTTGAAATATTTGAGATAATCCCCTGCTGTAAACTGTCAAGCTCTTCCTGCTTGGCCTTAATCGCTCTTGGGACATTACCCAAGACCTCACGTTTCCATTGGAGGAAGCCCAGTCTGGTGTTCCGAATACTTTCGAACACTTTTGTACAGGGATCAATATTAACACTTTTTGACCACGAATCCTCGACCACCAACTTCGTGCTATCATACATGCACCAGCCTTCCTCGAACCGAAACCGAGATTTAGGTTTTGGTTGTGGAGACACCCTATCCCCTATGCACAGTAAGAGTGGTAGATGATCTGAAGTATACGTGGATAGGTGTTGTAATGAAGTATTAGGGAAGCAAGCGTGCCAATTAGCACTAACCATGGCTCTGTCTAATCTAGCTCTTGTGGAATAAGGAGATACAAAATTGTTGCACCACGTAAACGGATACCCCGAAAAACCAATATCAATTAAATCACAATCAAAAACAACTTGACGGAATTGGGCCATTTGCCAATTCGGTCGACCTCTTCTAGACGAAATAAACTCAGAACTAGTACAGACTTCGTTAAAGTCACCGACAAAAACAGTAGGAAGACTCGAAAAGCTATTAATAAAACGTAGTAAATCCCACGAAAGTTTCCGTTTCCCAGTCTCGTGATGGCCATAGAAGCCTACAAAGCGCCACTGGTCCACGGCTGATTCCATAACGTGAGCCTCGATATGGTGTGAGGAATAAGTCTTGACTGCCACCTCCAATTCTCTAGTCCATAATAACATGACACCACCACGTCGCCCCTTTGCCCCCACACACAAACCATTTGGAAACTTGAGTTTTTGTTTAAGAAACTCAAATTCCGAACACTGCAGCTTTGTTTCTATAAGAAAAATAAGACGGGGTTTGTGAGCTCTAACCAAGCTCACTAATGCTCGAACTGCCCGGGGATTGCCTAAGCCCCGACAGTTCCAAACTAGACAATTCATTTCTCCCGGCTGGGCTGTTCCACAGCCTCAGCCGATACTTCAGTAGGGGAGGAGACATCCAATCCTTCATCGGAAAGAGATGCCTTCTTTCTGGGAGATTCCATAGAGCTGTCCTTCACATACGGGTGTTGGCGCTTTTTTTCAGCTGTAGCCTTGGCGCTCTTGAGTCTGTTTTTGGATCCACGAACAAGGCTGGCCTGAGAGTTGGTGGGCTGGGCCGTCTGCTGGACATTTTTGACCGAGGAAAAGTCGAAAAATTTCAAAGTTTGTAGTAGACCATGAGCATTACCCCCTTCCTCAAAATCGGGTACAAATGAATCTACAGCCTGTTTCCCTTTATTGCTCGGTTTATGAGGATGGGCTGGCTCCTTAACTCGTCCGTTATCTTCTTCTGGGTCAAAGGAGTTATTGGTGTAAATGGTATTCATTACACCCTTAACTCCATCGACCATCAATGCATTTGACGTATCCTTAATGACGGATTCAAACCCGGGAGGAATTCTAGGGCCTAAGTCAATGTCATTAAAGCGGGGGACAACACTGCTAGCACCAGCCGTCAGGCTGGTCCCTTTTGGACATTCCGGTGTCTTGACCGATCGGACAGCTGCCGGAGTTGGAAGAACACGGAGAGACAACTCCATCTCTTGCTCCCGATCTACTAGAGTGGACGTATCTCTAGGGATTTGCCACGCATCCTCCTCACCTTGTAAGATTTCTGCGTCAAGACGACTTATTATCCATGAACGCTCCATGGGTGCCTTAATACCACCATCCACCCGTACTTGGGTTCGTGGATCAACATTTTCCGGAATCAAGGGGCATTGACGTATGAGGTGCCCAATAAATCCACAATGAAAGCAAATTATGGGTAGCCTCTCATAGGAAATCAGTCCTTGAATCCTATTGCCTTCAACTTCAATCCCCATCCGTCTCCTCAAAGGCTTCTCCACATTAACAACACCCCTTATCCGAAAAAACTTTCTTCCCATCTTATCTCTCCTAAGCTCAACAATTTCAGATTGCATGAAAATCCCAAGCAGCTTGGATGCAACCTCCTTGTTGTAGAATTCATTTGCCAATCCCCGAATGTGAATCCAGAATTTGCATTCAACGAAATTCAAAGTCGTAGGATCTACCCCCCGGACCCATTCCTTCAGCAGGAGAAGGTTGTCATCGAAACACCACGGGCCCGCTTCATACACCCGAACTCGCTTCTCAATGGAAGGGAAAAAAACATGTAGGAGAGGCCCCTCCACCCTGGAGACCCGCAGATCCGCACAGTTCCATGCTTTAGACATGGCTGTTTGGAATCCTTGGAGACTCACGAATCCCTTGTTGAAGCCATATACTTTCACATAAAAGCTGGCTTCACTTTCGACCAATCCCGTAATAAGGTCGAAATCTTGCAACCGTAAATCCACCAGATCCCCTTCATCCGCTGCAGCCGCCAATTGTTTTAAGGCTTCGGCATTCATAATGAGTACTGCGTAGTGGGCTAGAATGAATAGGACGGCAAAACACTTAAACCGGTGATTCAGAGAGCCTATTAGAGGAGAAGAAAGGTAAGTGATGTGACTATTCCTCCCGATCTCGCGAGTATATATAGTCCATGAGAGGTTACGTAAATTGGCAAGAATCTTTGAATAGGGTAAGAAAATGAGGAATAAAGAATAGCCAAAATTGAGGGAAACCCAATCCGTGATTAGATTGACCAAGAAGACCATGGAAAGCCTTAAATTGAAGATTAAATCCAGGAGAAAATCAGGGAAGATGTGATCCGAGAGCCGTAAATTCGAAATTGGAGGCAAGAAAACATAAAAATACACTCTAGGCAAAACCTAAGTGAGAGACTACTCTAGAGAGAATTTTCCTAGAGAGAATTTTTGTGATCAAATTTGATTTTCCTGCTCGAAGACTGAATTAATCTTAAGCCAAACCAATATAAAAATTCTGAGTTGTTTAACTTAGTATTCAGTTGTTCTATGTTTAGCAACCATGTCGTATAAGCCACTGTTCAAAAAGTGAATTCAAACATACAATGCATTCCAATTAAACCAATGAATACCTTCAACCCAAAACTCAATCAAGATGAAGAATAATTAGAACAATTTCAACAATTATGATAAACAAATAAATTGCATTATACATAAATTTAGACATCACATTTAGGGTAACCGAATTGAGCAGATCCCAAAAAAGAGCATCACATTTTCCCTGACTATGGAAAAATATTAAAATCTTTCCCTTCTCATACCATTCACCAAGAATGATCATTAGTAACTTCAAAGTTGTTATCAGTTGATAGATTTAGACAACCGCTTAACCAATACTGAATTACTATGACACTTACTTTCCATTTATAATTCATCTATCTTGTACAATTACTTAATGTAACTGTAAATGAAAGAGAAATCACACAAATTCTTGACATGGGTTTAACTTCTGATAATTTGGGAATTGATTATTTGTTGGTTTGTTGATAACAACATTTTGTCTAAAGAAACATGGAATTAGAAGAATTTAAATAACCTAAGCCACTACATTGCCTCTATATTAAATAACGACATTTGGTAAACTTAGGAAATGTTATGCATTGATCCGGGAGGACACCGACTTCCGATGTAGGTTGTGCATCTTAACATGAAACATGTTTCGTTTTTACTCTATCATCTTCCTTACGAAAAATAAACCAAATGCATGAAAGTATAGTCAAAGACGGACGCAGAAAATAATGTAAAGGTAGCACAATTGTTAAAATGTAAAACCATTAAAATAAATCTAAAAGCCAATACCAAAATGTACGATACGGATATTAAAAATTTTAAATAACAATTGACCACGACGCTTTATTATTCTTTGAAACCTCTGTATGATAGCTTCATTTGACATACAATCGAATATATCTTCTTAAATATGAACCACCAAGTTATCGTTATCATCACACATTCGGTTGCGAAGACGATTTCTTACAATATTAGATGAATAAGGTAAAAGTAAAGAAAATATTGCATCAATATAACAAACTACACTATACAAAATTCAATATAATGCTTAACATGTAAAATTGAACCTTTTTCTAATTCCATCACGGTTGCCCAAACATCAAGTTACTCGTAGGCTAATAAATTCAATTAACACAATATTTAATCTAGTGATAAATAATATAAATAAATAAACTTTATGTTTTCTTATCTATTGTACTAATGTATAATGTATGTCTTCCAAATTAACATGAAATTCATGTTAGAATTATGAGGTGTTTGACACGTCATAATAAGTGCCCGTTGAACAATTTGATTGTTCGTAGTGATTACTTATTTAAAGCTAAGTTCATACGTATATTATGTTTGACAATAATATACGTGCTGGGAATGAATTCGAAATGCATTAGGGGTCATGATGGTTTTACTAGGGCCCGCTCATGATTTATATGTTAGTAAAATACTTGGTTGATATTTTATTAACATATGGCTAATGTCATTTCGATCCTAGAAGGTCACACACATACAATGCACTTGATTTTCAATATGATTGAAACTTCCGGGTTAAAAGTGTAAATGTCAAAGAATCAAGGGGAATTCAATTGGCTTGTTTGACTTTGAATTCAAACACAATTAATATTGTATTAATTGGTGCTTAATTGTGGAGGCGTTACGTCTTTGGGTTTAATGTGATTAAACCGCAAATTCATCACACACTTATTATTGAAATAAATGATGAATCTTTGGGTTTAATGTGATTAAACCGCAAATTCATCACACACTTACTATTGTAATAAATGGTGAATAATTGAAAGGAAGATTTTTGTTTATAGCACCACTATATAAACACCATTTGATGGTAAACAAAAGATCAACCTTCTCACTATCATCTTTTCACTTGTAAGACAATTGAAAAGAAATAATACTCCCTATTCCTTCTCTATTCGGCCAAAACAAGAATAACATCAAGAGAAGAAAATCGTTTCTTTCTTGATTCATTCTTTGTCAAATACACTTAAGCTCTAGTTGCTTCAAGGAAGGAATCAAACTAGCATTGGTGTGGACTAACTAGAGAGAGGAACGCTGGTTGCTCTTCCGCTGTGCAACTCAAACACGCTTCAAGAGGTATACACACAAACTCATAGTTAAATGTGAATTTTTAGAACTTTGTATTCGATCGTTTATACGTTTTTGTATAATTTGATATGCAAAACATGTATAAAATCCCAACAGTGGCATCATGAGCCCGGTACATATGTTCTAATTCACTTTAAATGTCTTGAAATTTGATTTCATGAATTATAATATCATATGTGTATGTTTTGATATCATCAATTAAGGTTGTTGTGCATTATGTGTATTGTGCAATTATGTAATTGTTAAGGCCTGTAAATATTTTTCTAAAATTCTGTAAAAATATGTTTCGAACAGTAGACAAAATTTCGAGACCACTGTAATTTTTCTGGAATTGTTTCGTGCTCGAAATAAATGTTTGAAACAGCCATATGTTCATCCGAACGGATTTGATATACCTTTCGTTTGAACAGTTTTAAGTGCTGTATATATTTTTATAGAATTCTGGAAAAATATTATTCAAACAGTACATTGAATTTCGAGTTTACTGTAATTTTTCTGGAATTGTTTCGATTTGTTAAGTGCTCGAAATAAATGTTTGAAACAGCCATATGTTCATTCGAATGGATTTGATATACCCTTCGTTTGAACAGTTTTAAAGGCTGTATATATTTTTATAAAATTCTGGAAAAATATAAATAAAATATTAGAGTCAATTTCGAGTTTACTGAAAGTTTTCTGGAATTTTTTGGATTTCTTAAGTGCTCGAAATTGACATTTGAACAGTCATATGTTCACCCGAACGGATTTAATATACCATTCGGTTGAACAGTGTTTTAACGGCTGTATATATTTTTCTAAAATTTTGAAAAAATATAAATCAAATACTAGAATGATTTTCGAGTCTACTGTAATTTTTCTGGATTTATTTGGATTTATTAAGTGCTCGAAAATGATTTTTGAATAGCCATGTGTTCATCTGAAAAGTTCGGAACACTATTCGGATGAACAGTGTTTTTCGGATGAACAGTGATTCCGATTTCACTGTTCACGAAACACTGTTCACGACTGTTCACATAATTAAAATGGTCCTAAAATTGTTTTGGATTTTGTTTTATTAATTATTGTGAATATTTTGGCTATTCTAGTATTTTGACTTTTGATTGTCAGAAGAAAATTAATTAAATTATTATAACTTGTATGATAATTTGATTAGATTTTAATGTTACAATATTTTAATTAATAGCACTAATATGATTAGTTGTTAATTTTATTTATATTGGTTATAAATAATATTAAATGCTTATTAATTAAAATTAAAGGCCTTAATTAATTATGTAAAACCTATGAGTTATTGATTTGGTTGTTACATTTGATGTACAATTTATTACATATATGTGTTATAATTGTGTGTACCTTATTTGACATCCTTACATGTTTTAATTGACTTAATTCATGTATTATATATATTTTGATATATTGGATGTTTTATTTTCATTGTGAATGAATGTTGGGATAAGTGATATGATCTGGTTTTTGAAATACAGTCTGCGTACTGTCTTTTATATGATATGACGACTTGTGTCAAAAAGAAATATAGCCTGCGTGCTATTTTATGACGACTTGTGTCACTTTTATTTTATTATTTATTACATTGACCTGCGTGTCAATTATTTATCACCACGTGTGATTGTAATCAATAGAAGACGAAGCCACCGAAGGAACTGAAGGAGGACTGAAGACTTAGTTTAGAATTAAGTCTAGTTTTCTTTTCGGTTTTTAGATCATATCACTAATCCCATTTATTTGCGTTATAATTCTTAATTTTCATGCTCATATGATATATATTCTTGCTTGAGTGAATGTATATATGCATGTATGATCATGATTATATATTTATAACTAATCCTACCTTAAGTCAAGTAATTTGCCATACCTGACCCTAAAGTCGGAATAAGACATACGTATGCATGGACCTGCCAGATTGGCAGACATGACATGTCCTATGACTTGATCCCGATGGAATAATCGAATGATTTCCGATTCAGAATCGGGCTTCGATTGTTCATTCTGACTTTCGTCAGTAGGCTCAGGTTACTTGAACAGTGATTCCCATAATCAGATTTGGGCCTGTTGGCAAAAGTTGTCACCAATGCAATCTTGTAAGATTTTTGGTGACACCGAGAATTATGCCCGGCATAAATGGTGATCATTCACCTACTCACATGATTGGTAGTCGAAATGTTGCGCGCTGCCGTTCGATTATTAATTATCTGAGTTCTCGGATACATTGTGTGTTTTAGTAGGATTGTGAACACATTGTATGAGTTCAAATATTTAGATATTTTGAATTATCGCTATGACATGCTTATCTGAGTTATTCATTTGCATTTTTTCGCCGTAGTTATCATGTCTACAAACGCTAAGAACTCTAAGTCTCTCCGCTCCGCTTTGGAGAAATGCAAACTTAACGGCACCAATTTCCATGACTGGGCTCGCAACTTGAGAATTGTTCTCAAGTCTGAGAGAACAGACTACGTGCTCACCAGCATGCTTCCTAACGTCCCTCCCACTGATGAGGAGGAGTTTTATGTCTATAAACAGCACATGAATGATTCTATAGATGTCCAATGCTTAATGTCGGCCAACATGGAATCGAATCTTCAGATTCAATTCGAAAAGGTCAACGCTTACGATATGTACCGCCGGCTGGAAAACTTGTTCCAGCAGGAGGCACGCAATGAGAGATACGAATCTGTTTGTGCTCTCGTTGACTGTAAGCTAGGCAATGGACAGCCATCAAGTCCCCATGTCATCAAGATGATGGGCTTAGTCGAAAGACTAGGCTCGTTGGGGGCACCCGTCTCTAATGAGATGTCTGTAGATATCATTCTTAGGTCGCTGCCTGATTCGTTCAGTGATTTTGTGTTGAACTACAACATGCATCAATATGACAAGACGTTGTCTGAGCTGCATGGTATAATCAACAATGCTGAACAAAACATCAGGAAGGCTAGAGACACTTCTTCTTCTTCTGTTTTGACTATTCAGAACAAGAAACAGTTCAAGAAGAAGAAAAGTGTCAAAGGCAAGACAAAGGGTTGCCCCTCGTGCAACGGCTCCTACTCAGAAGGCATCCAAGAAGTATGCCAAAAAGGATGACAAGTTTCATTACTATGAGATAGTTGACCATTGGAAGAGAAACTGCAAGAAGTACCTGGCAGACGAGAAGAGTGGTTCGACCACTGCTACTCTGCCATCATGTATTAATGCTATAACATTAGCATGACAAGGAACAAGCTTGATGACTTGAACCCGACATACCTATGGCATTACAGACTCGGTCATATAAGTGACAAACGCATTAAAGAGCTCCATGACAATGGAATTCTTACGTCATCTGGTTTTGAATCTTATGACAAATGTGAGTCATGTCTTTTAGGCAAGATGACCAAGTCACCTTTCACTGGTACGAGTGAAAGGGCAAGTAATTTAGTGGGAATCATACATACTGATATATGTGGCCCAATGAACACGCCTGCTAGAGGAGGTTTTCTATACTTCATTACCTTCACCGATGACTTCAGCAGATACGGTTACGTATATCTGTTGAAACATAAGAGTGAAGCCTTTGAAAAGTTCAAAGAATTTCAGAAGGAAGAAAACCAACTCGCCAGGACAATCAAGATTCTTTGCTCCGATAGGGGAGGAGAATACTTGAGCCATGACTTCTTGCAACACCTAAAGGAGTGTGATATTGTATTACAGCTCACACCTGCTGGTACACCACAACACAATGGTGTCTCCGAAAGGAGAAATCGAACCTTATTAGATATGGTTCGATCAATTGATGAGCACATCAGAACTCCCATCTAGTTTTGGGGTTACACATTGGAAACTGCCGCTTCCACACTAAACAAATGTCCAACCAATTCAGCACCTAAGACCCACATGAGATGTGGTTTGGGACAGTTCCCAAACTGGGGTACTTAAGGATTTGGGGATCCGAGGCCTATGTTAAGAGAGTTAACAAAGACAAAATTGGACCCAAATCCGACAAGTGTTATTTCATTGGTTACCCTACGGAACCCAAGGGATACTTCTTTTATCTCAATCCCGAAAATAGATTTTCGTGGCTCGTAATGGAACTTTCCTTGAGAAAGAATACATTACAAAGAGACATAAGAATAATGAGACTCTTGAAATTGTTCAAGAGGGTGATGTAGCAGGTACTAGTACTTTAGCTGAATCACCTCAGGAGGTGGACCCCTCTTATGAAGAAGAGGTCCAACTCGATCCACGGGAAACCGTAGACGAGCCTGCTGATACTCAAAACATCCCTCGGATATCCGAAAGGTCCCGTCAGGAACCCGATAGATGATATGGGGAATTTTTCCTGATTGAAAGCGGGGAACCCTCGACTTGTGAGGAAGCCATGAAACAACCTGATGCTGATGAATGGCTCCTAGCCATGCAATCCGAGATGGACTCAATGTACCATAATGAAGTATGGATATTGATTGATTTGCCGAGGGGTGATAGACCCATCGAATGCAAATGGGTATTTAAACGAAAGCTTGATAAAGATGGAAATGTCCATGTTTATAAGGCTCGACTAGTAGCTAAAGGTTTCAAACAAATTCATGGTAGATGAAACTTTTTCTCCAGTCATTAAGTTTAAATCCATTCGGATTATCTTAGCCATTGCCGCATACTATGATTATGAAATTTAGCAAATGGATGTGAAGACAGCTTTCCTTAACGGGAAACTAGAAGAGGATGTGTACATGACACAACCTCCTGGATTCACAAGCTCGAAAGAGCCTAAGAAAGTATGCAAACTTCAAAGATCTATTTATGGTCTGAAGCAAGCATCTAGGAGTTGGAATCTTCGCTTCAATGAATCAATCAAAGAGTTTGGATTCATTCGATGTGAAGAAGATTCTTGTGTATACAAGAAGGTTAGTGGGAGCAACATTGCATTTGTCGTGCTATATGTAGACGACATTCTTCTCATAGGAAACGACATACCCATGCTTGAATCAGTCAAGGCATGGTTGTGCAAATGTTTCTCTATGAAAGACCTAGGAGAGGCTCAGTACATTTTTGGAATTAAGATCCATAGGGAACGATCTAAGAGACTCATTGAACTGAGTCAAAACACTTATATTGATAAGGTATTACTTAGATTCCATATGGAAAATTCCAAGAAAGGTAATCTCCCTATGAGACATGGCATTTCTATTAGTCGTGCTGACAGTCCCACAGACAGCATCGAAATAGAGAAGATGAACAAGATCCCTTATGCCTCAGCCATAGGATCTATCATGTATGCCATGCTTTGTACACGACCTGACGTTTCTTACGCTTTGAGTGTAACAAGTCGTTATCAATCGTGTCCAGGACAAGAGCACTGGAAGGCCGTAAAGGCCGTTCTTAAGTATTTGAGAAATACTAAAGACATGTGTCTTGTCTATGGGGGAGATAATGAGTTACAGGTTGTAGGCTATACCGATGCGAACTTCCGAACCGACAAAGATGATTCTAGATCTCAGTCTGGTTATGTGTTTCGCATAAATGGTGGCGCAGTGTCTTTGTGCTGTAACAAGAAAGACACTGTGGTAGATACTACAATGGAAGCTAAATATGTTGCAGCATCAGATGCTGCAAAGGAAGCATGCTGGATTAAGAAGTTTGTGAGTGAACTTGGTGTTTTGCCTAGCATTGACAAGCCGGTAGTGTTATATTGTGATAACACTAGTGCAATTGCTCATGCCGAGGAACCAAGGTCACATCACCGCTCCAAGCATGTGCTTAGAAAGTATCACATTATTCGTGATATCACGAAACGAGAAGATGTGAGTATATACAGACAATAACATAGTTGACCCATTGACCAAACCGTTGCCTCACGGCAAACATGATAAGCATGTATCAAGTGTTAGACTTAGATATATGCTTGGATGGTGTTAGGTTTAGTGGGAGCTATATTTTTGTATTTTGTCATAGTGAAGTCCTAATAAGACTATGTTGAATAATTGATTCAAATATATGTATGTTTATAGTTTGACTATCTTTTCATACATATATCTTTATTTTGATTCCATTGTTGTCCATGTCTTCTAGAGAGGTCTTTGGGGTTGAGGATCCCAAATGAGAGACCCTCTACTAAGCCTAGAAGCAAGGGGATAACTTGTCCCTGTTCAAATGTTCACTGATTGGAATCGAACATTGTAATGATCAGTATGTACATGATTGTCTTGGTCACGTTTTTTAGACAAGAAAGGGAGTAAATGTACTCTAGTCATGCACATGGGTATATATCTTGGAACTAGTCCAAGCTATGATACTGGATTCGACCGCCATGAGAAAACTTAGAAGATAACATATCTGTGTCCTAAGTACTTCTCATCGAACTTATGTTAAATGTTGATTCTTAGACCTGTATGGCGGGAATGCATTAGCATGAGACTTGCGTGCTTTGACTGTGTCAAACGTCTCCTGTAGAAGGGAGGCTATAAAGGCATATGTTGGGCATACTTGGAACATGTTGGTACATTGTTGTACATCAGAGGGGATTCGCACAAATCGGTTATGTCGATTGATTCATAAAATCTCGGTAGATTAATGGTGATTAAGATGGCCATCTCCAGTAGCAGTACTGGGTATCACATTAATTCTATGTATCCG
This sequence comes from Echium plantagineum, assembly GCA_003412495.2. NCBI lineage: Eukaryota > Viridiplantae > Streptophyta > Magnoliopsida > Boraginales > Boraginaceae > Echium > Echium plantagineum. The sequence goes on along the minus strand of CM016567.1, from coordinate 1,196,960 downwards.
AGACAGTACAGGTGCAAGAGTATGGTGACACATATCTTACCATAGCTTGACTGTGAGAATCACGATGCGAAAGAATCATTTTACAAGTAATCGTCCAAGGGCAAGTGGGAGTGTTAGAATTATGAGGTGTTTGACACGTCATAATAAGTGCCCGTTGAACAATTTGATTGTTCGTAGTGATTACTTATTTAAAGCTAAGTTCATACGTATATTATGTTTGACAATAATATACGTGCTGGGAATGAATTCGAAATGCATTAGGGGTCATGATGGTTTTACTAGGGCCCGCTCATGATTTATATGTTAGTAAAATACTTGGTTGATATTTTATTAACATATGGCTAATGTCATTTCGATCCTAGAAGGTCACACACATACAATGCACTTGATTTTCAATATGATTGAAACTTCCGGGTTAAAAGTGTAAATGTCAAAGAATCAAGGGGAATTCAATTGGCTTGTTTGACTTTGAATTCAAACACAATTAATATTGTATTAATTGGTGCTTAATTGTGGAGGCGTTACGTCTTTGGGTTTAATGTGATTAAACCGCAAATTCATCACACACTTATTATTGTAATAAATGGTGAATAATTGAAAGGAAGATTTTTGTTTATAGCACCACTATATAAACACCATTTGATGGTAAACAAAAGATCAACCTTCTCACTATCATCTTTTCACTTGTAAGACAATTGAAAAGAAATAATACTCCCTATTCCTTCTCTATTCGGCCAAAACAAGAATAACATCAAGAGAAGAAAATCGTTTCTTTCTTGATTCATTCTTTGTCAAATACACTTAAGCTCTAGTTGCTTCAAGGAAGGAATCAAACTAGCATTGGTGTGGACTAACTAGAGAGAGGAACGCTGGTTGCTCTTCCGCTGTGCAACTCAAACACGCTTCAAGAGGTATACACACAAACTCATAGTTAAATGTGAATTTTTAGAACTTTGTATTCGATCGTTTATACGTTTTTGTATAATTTGATATGCAAAACATGTATAAAATCCCAACAATTCAATCGGCAAATATTGAAATAAACTAATGTATGTCTTCCAAATAAACTCTATTTTACTAATATATGCAGCTATAATCTATGTAATTTTAGATTGCTAGTAATTTAAGAATGATATAACAGTAATTCTCATATAAAGAGTAAAATAGTAATTTTACAAGTCAAAATTGTTACAATCTGAATTGTTCGTTGAGTATTGTAGTGCTATTATCTGAATGTATGTGCATGTCATTCCATAGTTATTGGATCTACAATATGACTCGCTTGATTCATTTAGAATAATAATAGTTAAACAATCAAACTTGTGAAAGTATCAAACGGACCTTTGTGAAACGATTGGGGAGGAAATACTGAAATTTTGAAAAATATCATGGTCAACTCATGGTATTTGTAAAAATAAATAAAACTTTTTTTATTAGAGATTATCACAATTTTATGGTGAATTGACTAAATTACCCTTTAATAAATCTAATATAAATATATTATTCTCTCTTCATCTCACTCTCTCTATTCCTCTCACTCTCTCTATTCCTCTCACTCTCTCTTCATCTCTTCGTTTCACGGCTCATTCCGCCGCCCACCTCATTCACAGGACGTCATATTCACTTTATTTTCAATGTTGGCTTAATTTCATCTGGGCACCTGAACTATTAAAAAAATCCCAAGTAGGCACCTGATGAACTTTCATTTTTCATATTTTATAATAAATAGGCACCTGAAGCATAAAAATGGCACCTGAACTTCCATTTTTCATATTTTCTGAAATTTTCAAATTTTTCACATTTTAAAAATACTTAACTTGAGGGAAAGTTAGTCAATATCGAAAATATAATTTTTTCAGCAAAAAAAATCAAGTGTCAGAACATTTATTTTATACCCCCACCCACCCCCACCTCCTTTCCCCACCTCCTTTATCATTACCATTATCAAGTTTTAATATAGATCTTGCTATTCTTGTGCTATTAATCTAACATGTATAAATATGGACATTATATGGTAGGTTCATATATGAGCAGTAGCCCCCTCTTACAACTTTCAAAGGTATGTACATATAAGAAATAGAACTGATAAGAGAGAATATATGAATTTTGATTATTTTCATTTTAAGTTGAAGAAACTTAAAAAAAAATCCAACCCATCTTCAAAGTTGACATCTTTAGAAGCTTCCTGATCTTGAATTTTGAAATTATTTCCATCTTCATCTTTTCTGAAAAATTTTCCATTATTCTTGTCCCAAATTCTAGAACCCAACAAGTATATTTTCCGATCTTGAGGAGTCTTGATTTTGGATTTGGTCTTAGCCATTTTGTGATACTGATCTTGGAACTGATTTGGGTTTGACTGTATTTCTCAAAAGATAATAAACTTAGAGTTAAACTTGGGTTTTGCAGATGGATCTTTTGAAGAATTTGAGGAGTTTGATTTTATCTTCTACAGTGAAGACTCTGCCAACAGATGATTTGGGATTAGTTGAAAGAGGCGTGTTTAAGGAAGGTGTGGTGAGATTGTTGGGGAATCATGGTGGTTTTTTTCCACCATGGTGTGAGTTGAAGATGTTAAAGATGATGATGAAGAAGGGTATTAGGGGTGAGGTTAAATGTTTGAGGTTAGGTAAGGGGGTTGTGTTAGATTAAATAGTTAGGTTTAGGTGTAATTTGACTATTTTGCCCTTCATCTAAAATTTTAAATTTGAGAAATTCAGAAAAACGAAAGTTTTGGTGCTAATTTTTTGGTCCAGGTGCCTAATTGTTATAAAAAGTTCATTAGGTGCCTATTTGGGATTTTTTTAATAGTTCAGGTGCCCATATGAAAGTAAGCCTTAAATGTTTTGGTCATTTAAAATTGTTTTTTCTCCAAAAAAGTTTAAATCTTTTTTTCAATATAGTTTATTTAAAATCACGTTTTTTAATTAGTTATATACTTTATATGTATTGTGTTTTTGTTATTTGAAGGTTTTTGAACAAAAGTTTGAATCTTTTCTAAGATTTTTATGGAAATGTGAGTAAATTTGCATTAAAATTTATAGATATATGTGTAAAGTTTGTTCTTTTGGTACTTTAACGTTGTCTTTTGAACAATCATTAAATCTTTTTAAGTTGAACACAAGACTTTGACTTTAAATAATGTTTGAACTATGAATTTATGTTATATGTGTGTTACAAGTACGTAATTTGAAGATTTGATGTTGTTTTGTGATAAAAGTTCTAATTTTGGGGGTATTATGTTGATATAGTCTCGTTTCTTGTAAGTATAACATTGTATAGTTAAATATAATAGATTATAGCACTTTATAATAAAGTATAATAAATTATAATGAAGTATAATCGAGTATACACTTTATAATATAATTATGTGTAATTACACTTCATATAAGTTGTTTAATATTGGAGTATAATGTTGATACACTTGAGTTTATTATGATACAAATTATTATAATTGATTATAATCCAATATAACACGTTTATAATTGAATTAGATGATTTCAATTTTTGTTTAGTGATTTCACGCTGAAGAATTAGAGATTTCAAGTTCTAAAGTCGTGCGAATGGTCATTTGAGAAAAGATTCATGTTGAAGAATATAAATTTAATTCTTTTTTATTTCCTTTTCCTTTTTCATGGTTTTTTAGTCTTCAAATGTATTACTAAAATTTATTTGTTCCATACCATAAAGAAATAAATCTTTCTTTGTGATTTGTACTAATTTTAATATATTAATCTATTTTTTATGGTTGTATTCAATTTGTGTCCGATTCTTTGTATTATATATCATATCAATGGTCGTTGGGTTGAACTCTGTAACGTCCATTTGATGCAAAGATAAATCGCAAAGATGAATCATGAAAAATTTAAGTTCGTTGTGGATTTAAAGAGATTACAACGGTAACATAATAGATTATAATAGTCATTTCAACCCAAAAAACTTGTTTAATGCTATCAATTTTTCATTAAGGGTAAAATAGTTATTTCACCCCAAAATTGTGGTAATCTCCAATAAAAAAAAGTTTTGGTTATTTTTGTAAATACCATGCGTTGACCATGGTAGTCTTCAAAATTTCTCCTTTACTAATAGGACCGATAACATAACTCATATGTTCGTATTGAATTAAGAAATGGTTCAGTTAGAACATGTCGGAACATCATACTTAAATGGCTTTTTTTCATCTAGGCCCCTGAACTAATCTTTTTTCCCCAAATAGGCCCCTGTACCCAAACAATGGCACCTGAACTTTCATTTTTCACATTTTTCTGAATTTCTCAGGTTTTTGACATTCAAAAATTCCTTAACCCAGGGGCAAGTTAGTCATAAATATGAGTTTTTGGACGGAAATATTCGAGAAAAGTTCAGGTGCCATTCCGGGAAAAAAAACATTTAAGCGCCAAAGTTGAAAAAAAAGTTCAGGTGCCAGACAAAAAAATATATTTTGACATTCTCATATTTGAAACTCGAATTCATGTTTGTATTTAAATTTTAAACTCTAGTTGTATTCGATATTCAGATTCTATTTTTTATATTAGAAATATATTGAAACTTTTTAAAAATAAATATAATTATTAATAATGATTAAAAAAACCCCTCCCCCACCCCCACGCACCACCCCCTCTCCCCCCACCTGCGAACACCACAGCAGCCCCACCCCCCCACCTGCGAACACCACAGCAGCCCAACCCCCCCCCCCCCCCCCCCCACCTGCGAACACCACAGAAGCCCCCCAACCCCAGCTCACCTGCGAACACCATAGCAGCCCCCCCCCCACCCCACCTGCGAAGACCACAGCAGCCGCTCCCCCACCTGCGACACCTGTAAACAGAATTTTATTTTTCATTGTAGCAAAAAAATTGCAGTTTTGATTATACCAAGAAACAAATACAATTTTCATTTCAGCAAATTATGATTGCAATTTTGGTTTTAGCAACAAAAAAATCGGTGGTTTGGAACCAGCTTGAACACTAGAGAGTTAATATTAGGGGTGTGGGGTAGGGGTGGGGTGAAAGTTTGAAAATGATGTTTTTAATGAGGTTGGGTTAAATATTTGAGGTTGGGTTAGTATATAATTAGGTTGAGTTAATTTTAGATGTGGTTAGACTAATTTGTCCTCTATATAATATTTAAAATCAGAGAAATTTATTAAAAAAAAAGTTTAGGTGCCATTTTTTGGGTACAGGGGCCAATTTGGCAAAAAAAGGTCACCAAGGGCTGATTTGGGAAAAAAAGATTAGTTCACAGGTCTAGACAAAAAAAAAAAAGCCTACTTAAATACGTCTATGGATACTTTCATGCATACGAAAAAAATAAAACAAGAAAAAATTTGCGTCGTGGAAACAAGAACCAGAGAAATAGGTAAAGAGGAAGAAGTTTGGCGGAAAAACACGCCGTTGACAATTGAAACCAACATTTATGGAGGGAAATATTATCGTTGATTATTTTAACGCAACCTTTATTTCATTCTTCTCGCCTGCCCTCAATCTCTCTCTCTCTCTCTCTCTCTCTCTCTCTTAACCCTAATAAAAAAATCTCTCTTTTGCTCTCAATTTCTCTCGCTCTGCAACTAAAATGGCTTCTCTCAGTTTCGAAATTTACATAGATAGTGATGAGGATCTGCTGGTCCGCACAAACCATAATAATAATAATTATAATAGTAGTGTACTTGTGGCAAGAAACGAAGCAGTGACTACTAAATTTGTGAAGCCGAAGCCACACCCACCGGCCTATTTATATGATGCCGGGCTATGGAGAAAGCAGATGAAGCTTCTTCAATCGTTTCGCTAAACAAGATAAGTTCTATTTCTGTTTTATTGTTTGTTTGTGTATAATTGGAATTGATTAGTATGTTACTACCCTGTCCCAAAAAGATTGTCCAGTTTTGAATTTTCACTCACAAAGTTGTTATATTTGTTTATGTTTTGGGTTTCATATTGTGTGATTCATGTGATTTGGAATTGATTAGTTGTTAGTATCGGGTCCCAAAAAGATTGTCCAGTTTGATTTTCACTCACAAATTTGTTAAATTTGTTTCTATTTTGGGCTTCATATTGTGTGATTTATGTGATTTGGAATTAGTTAGTATATTAGTACCCTGTCCCAAAAAGATTGTCTAGTTTCATTGTCATTCACAAGTTTTTTTAAATATGTTTCTGTTTTTGGCTTCACATTCTATGATTCATCTGATTTGGAATTGATTAGTATGATACTACCCTGTCCCAAAAAGACTGCCCGGTTTAATTTTCACTCACAAAGTTGTTAAATTTGTTTCTGTTTTGGGCTTCATATTGTGTGATTCATCTGATTTGGTATTTATTAGTATAATACTTCCTGTCCCAGAAAGATTGTCCAGTTTCATTGTCACACAAGTTTGTTAAATTTGCTTCTGTTTTGGGATTCATAATGTGATTCATGTGATTTGGAATTGATTAGTATATTACAACACTGCTTGTGTTTCGGGCTTCATATTGTGTGATTCATATATGTTACTACCCTGTCCCAGAAAGATTGTCCAGTTTCATTGTCACACAAGTTTGTTAAATTTGCTTCTGTTTTGGGATTCATAATGTGATTCATGTGATTTGGAATTGATTAGTATATTACAACACTGCTTGTGTTTCGGGCTTCATATTGTTTGATTCATGTATGTTACTACCCTGTCCCAGAAAGATTTGTCCAGTTTGATTTTCACTCACAAATTTATAAATTTGTTTCTGTTATGTAAATTCATATTGTGATTCATGTGATTTGGAATTGATTAGTATATTACTACACTGCTTGTGTTTTGGGCTTCATATTGTGTGATTCATGTGATTTGGAATTGATTAGTATGTACTAACCCATTCCAAAAAGATTGTCGAGTTTGATTTTCGTGCACATATTTGTTAAATTTGTTCGTGTTTGGGCTTCAGAATGTGATTTAGAACTGATTAGCGTGTTACATACTGTCCCGAAACGATTGTCCAGTTTGATTCTCAATGATAATGTTTAGCATTTTGGTTTTTGGATTTGATGTTGTCATTGATTTGGTTTTGAATTGCTTAAGCTGTTACTACTTCTCTCCCATAAAGAATGTCCACTTTGGTAAATGTCAGCCACATTTGGTTTTGAATTGCCTAAGCTGCTACTACATCTGTCCCATAAAGAATGTCCACTTTGGTAGATGTCAGCCACATTTTATATTCGTAGGTTCAATTGAATTTGTGTTTTTGGATTTTATTTCGTGAGCGGTGTGGCTTGGAGTACAGGAGGCTGCTGCTGATGTATCTGAGATTGGATCAGATGTATTAGATAAGGTTGTAGTGATGACAGTAGTTGAGGGAAAAGGAAAAAGCCACTAAATTGAACACTTCACTCGCTCTAAGGCTCGTTGAGTAGACAGCGATTGGAGTGCATGGGCCCCTTCAGAGATAGGGGCGAGGACTGCATGACCTCGTAATTCAAGTCCGGAGCAACCCTTGCCTAAGCTAGTATGATGTTGTATAGGAGAGTTGATGTAACAATATAGTGTTTATCTTTCTTGTAATCTAACTTTGTTTCAGTACTTGTTAACTATGCTTATCTAGTTGTCTTTTACGTATTAGTTCTAAATCCAAACACTTGAAACTCAATATTAATGACTCCACATAGTGTCCATGATCATAACCAAGTGTCCATGAATTTCAAAAAATGAACAAGACACGCCTCAGAATTGCAGAATATTCAACAAGGCCTAGAAAAAGCCAATCAGCCCCGAAAGATGGTATGTTTTATGAATATATTTGTTAAATTTGTTTGTGTTTGTGTCCCGTAAATATTGTCCAGTTTGATTTTCAGTAGTTTTGAGCAATTTGGTTTCTTTTATGCACATATTTGTTAAATTTGTTTGTGTTTGTGTCCCGTAAATATTGTCCAGTTTGATTTTCAGTGATAGTTTTAAGTAATTTGGTTTTGGAATTTAATGTTGTGATTGATTTGGTTTTGAATTGCTTAAGCTGTTACTTGATCTGTCCCATAAAGATTGTCCACTTTGGTAAATGTCAGCCACATTTTGTAACCATAACTTCAATTGAAATGTAAATTGTTTGTGTTTTTGGATTTTATTTTGTGATGGGTGTGACTTGGAGTACATGAGGCCCTTGCTGATGATATATGAGATCGGATCAGATGTATATCGTATCAGTTGAGAGAAAAGGAAGAAGCTACTAAATTGAAGACTTCGCTCGCTCTAACGCTAGTTGAGAAGATAACGTGTGTCGAGTGCATAAGCCCCTTTAGGGATATGGGCCACTACAACAGTACTATATGAGCTCGTAATTCAAGTACCGAGCAAGCCTTGTCTAAGCTAGTATTCATGTTGACGTTGTATAGGAGAGTTTTTTTTTTTTTTTAATTAGCGATGATTATGTTATATAGGAGAGTTGATGTAACATTCTAGTGTTTATCTGCTTTTAAATACGTCCAAAAAGATGAGTACTCATTACTGTAAGATTGTAAAATTTCAATAGTGACTACCATTTATTTATTGTAATCTAAATTTTGTTTCAGAACTTGTGAACTATGCTTGTGTAGTTGTCTTTTACTAAATCCTTGAAACTCGATATTAATGACTTGAGATACTGTCAAGGCCCGACAAATGCTGAGCTATAACTTTTTTTAACCAATCGACATCATACAAGAAAATTCTTCGTTATCGGAGAGGGGAATTTACACTACAATGAGACAGAAACATTCTTAAATATTTAGAACCTCTCCAAGTTTCGAACCACTAGGCCAAGCTAGTTGGTTTATAGTTACGTATCTTTAACTCAAGGACTAATCATAGACAATTAGTGAGGGAGAGGAGGGAAGACTTGAGTCTCGAGGTGAGGGAGAAGATGAAACATGGACATAAAGCATAGATGTTTAAAATTAATATTTATCACTTATAATTTAGTTAAAAAAATATAATTAAGTTACGAACTGTAACTTAAGAATCTTAAAAATATTGTATTTTATACCGTCCTTAAAATTAGTTAACAAGCAAATTTAATTAAAAAAAGAATTAAAATAGTTGAGTTTAATTTAATTATTTCATCAAATGCCCCCTTACTAACTTTTTTTAAAACTATAATTTTATTAGTCAAATTGCTCCTCTTTAGATAATTATATCGAATTGTTATATATGAGATGTTTCACTTTTGAGAGTGAATTATAATAAATGAATTGCGAGACTTCTAGTTATATGAAGGGGTATATATATGAAGCTTCATATATATTATTGATAATGGATATTGCGTACTCGAAGTTATCATTACTAGAGTACCAATACTAACCTTTTTGTGCTTGTTTGAAAATGATTTTTCATTACCATCATTACTCTTATTTCATAATCACTAAGTAGGAATTTAGCAGATTTTGCAACAATGAATGTTGTTGTCTTGAAATAAGAATTTTCAGTTTTTAACATGTACAATTAAATGGTAATATCTATGTTAGATCTGAGAGAAAAATTCATCAATGAGTATAAAAATATTATGAAAATTAAGTGTCCTAAGGAAGTGTAGCATAGTAAAAATGGCCGTTTCAAAGCTTTCAAGTGAAATGGAAAACTTTTGGGATGGTGTCCCAATTGAAGAGCTCTGAACCATTTGGTTACCTTCCACGTTGATCCTAGTCCCATTGATGGGGATGTTAATGACCCAGAGGGGGGTCTGAGTTGAAGATTCCTAAGTAAATTTTAGTGTCTCTTTTGCTAAATTTGCGGGTGCAACATGTAGAGAAGAGATTGACTAGTCTGAAGAAAGAGAATTGGATCAAGCTTCTTCTGATACCATGTCTTATCCCTAAACGGGAGTTCCCTTGTTTAATCCTAACTCTTTTCTAGTTTTGCAGACATTCTCGTGCCAAGTTCCAGATTTAACCAAAAGAGTGATGGAGAACAAGCTTTGTGTTGTTGAAAATAGCATCATTCCGAATGAGCCAAGTAGTCCACAAAATACTTCCTAAAAGTAATAGTTCAATTATATTATTTTCAGTCCTAATTTTATTTAAGAAAACATAAAGTGAAATAGAAGAAGAGGGGAAGAGAATAATGATATTGATTTTAAAATGTAAGAAAATGGATGCTATAATTATTTAATTAGGAATAGATTTGTTTATTGCATTTTGGGCTAGTTTTAAGATGTTTTTATAATACTTCCTCCGTTTTCGAAATGTTTGATTGTTTGCGGAAAAGTACTTTATTAAGGAATGATGTAAGATTACTAATATGTCCTCAAATAAAGGTGTTGAAGTGTTACTTTATTATAGACAAAAAGTACTTTATAGGGGCAAAAAGGGAGAAAATAGGCTTAAAAATTCATTGAAAATTTAAACAATCAAACATTTTGAAACATGACAAAATTTCTAAATAATCAAACATATTGAAACGGAGGGAACAATTTCAATATGCTTGATGTTGACTAATTAAAGGTTCAAGTGGACTAGGTTCTTACATATCTAATAAATGATACTCCCTCCGTTTCGATATGTTTGATTGTTTGGGGAAAAAATGCTTTATTAAGGAATTATGCAAGATTACTAATATGTCCTCAAATAAAGGTGTTGGAGTATTACTTTATTAGGGACAAAAAGTACTTTATCAGGGCAAAAAGAAAAAGTTTAAAAGTTCATTGAAAATGTAAACAGCCAAACATTTTGAAACATGACAAGATTTCTAAACAATCAGACCTATTGAAACGGAGTACGTTTAAGAGATTTTGTAGTAGGTATTACAAGTGAAGAAAGTGGAAGATCTAAGCTTCAAAAATTCCCGGATCATAAAAGTCATTTCTAAATTTATGTATAAGGAAGTTATTGAGCGTCCTTATTGTGGAGCGAGTTTGATAAAGAATCCTCGCAGAGTGTGAGCCACCATTTTAAAATATACTCCCTCCGTCCCTAAAAGATTGTCACATTTTGACTTTTGTGGTCAATTACAATAAAATTTGATCATGAATTCTCATTAAACGATAAGAAATAATATAGTCTTGTGGGACCTCGTTAGATTCGTCTCAATATATATTTTTGAAATAACAACTTATTATAATTTTTTCGCATGTAGAATAAGAGATATTTATGTTCTAAATCGTGTTTTATTGACCACCAAAAGTCAAATGTGACAATCATTTAGGGATGGAGGTAGTACTAGTTATATGTTTATTTCTGATTAGGACTAACTAAGTATAGTTAATTTTCTTATAGGGACTAACTAAATAGAGTACAAAACGTTCGGTTCAAAACTTAGAAAAATATAAAAATGTTATGAATATAATGCTATAAAGAGTGACAACAAGATAGAAGGAGATAATATATTTTATTGCTTGCTTGAGAGTGTCCATACAATATGAGAAGTACAACTATTTATAGGCCCTTTTCTAATACATGAAAGGTTAAAGTACTAATGAGCCTTTAAGTTAAAATACCAAGAGACATCCATAATGTAACTATTTATAACACTCCCCCTTGGATGTCTATTAATCAAGAACATGCCTCGTTAAAACCTTACTAGGAAAAACCTTATCGGAAAAACCCTAGTGAAGGAAAAAGAGTGCACTATCCTTAATATACGCATGCAATGTTGCCTCATTAAAACCTTGATAGGAAAACCCTTTTGGGACAAAACCTATATCAAGGAAAAAGAGTACAACGCGTATTTAACTCCCCCTTATGAATGCATCACTGCACATCCTTCAATCGACGAAGTCCCATGCCCTTTGATAATTTCTCGAACGTTGAAGTAGGAAGTGACTTAGTAAAAATATCTGCCAAGTTCTCACATGAACTGATTTGTTGAACATTAATTTCACCATTCTTTTGGAGATCATGGGTAAAAAAGAATTTTGGTGAAATATGTTTTGTTCTATCTCCCTTGATATATCCTTCCTTTAGTTGTGCAATACATGCAGAATTATCCTCATAAATTGTAGTTGGAGCTAATTTTTCAAATGATAATCCACATGTATTTTGGATATGATGGATCACGTTTCTTAGCCATATACATTCACGTCTTGCTTCATGTATTGCCAATATTTCAGCATGATTTGATGATGTAGCTGATATGGTCTGTTTCATGGATCGCCATGAAATTGCTGTCCCACCATAAGTGAATAGATATCCAGTCTGAGATTTTCCGTTGTGAGGATCAGATAGGTATCCAGCATCAGCATATCCAATTAATTCTAATTTGGATGTATTTGGGTAGAACAACCCAACGTCCATGGTTCCCCTAAGAAAGCGAAGGATATGTTTGACATCATTCCAATGCCTTCGTGTTGGTGCAGAACTGTATCTTGCCAATAGGTTAACCGCAAAAGATATGTCTGGTCTCGTATGACTAGCAAGATACATGAGTGCTCCAACAGCGCTTAAGTAGGGTATTTCTGGACCAAGTATCTCTTCATCATTTTCTCTTGGTCTGAAAGGGTCTTTGTTTACGTCCAATGACCTAACCACCATCGGGGTGCTCAATGGGTGTAATTTATCCATGTAAAACTGTTGCAAGACCTTTTTCATATACGTCCCTTGGTATACAAATATTCCTTTATTGCAATGAGCAATTTGCAATCCAAGACAAAACTTTGTTTGTCCAAGGTCTTTCATCTCAAATTCCTTCTTCAAACAGTTTACGGCTTTTGGAAGTTCTTCAGGAGTTCCAATTATATTTAAGTCATCAACATAAACTGCAATTATCACAAACTCTTTTCCTGATCTTTTCATGAAAATACAAGGACATGTAAGATCATTCTTATAACCTTCTTTGGTTAAATAGTCACTGAGGCGATTATACCACATTCGCCCAGACTGCTTTAATCCGTATAAGGACTTGTTCAATTTTATTGAAAATTGTTCTCGAGAACTTGAAACATGTGCCTCAGGCAAATGTAATCCTTCAGGGAGTTTCATATAAATGACGTTTTCAAGCGTACCATATAGATAGGCTGTTACAACGTCCATCAAGCGCAAATCGAGTCCTTCACGTACTGCCAGACTAATCAAGTACCGAAAGGTAGTTGCATCCACCACGGGAGAATATGTCTCCTCATAATCAATGCCAGGTTTTTGCGAAAATCCTTGGGCAACAAGTCTTGCCTTATACCTCATGATTTCTCCTTTTTCATTTCTTTTTCGCACAAACACCCATTTATAACCTACTGGCTTTACACCGTTTGGTGTACGGACTACTGGTCCAAAAACCTTTCGTTGTTCAAGTGATTTTAGTTCAGACTCCATTGCTACTTTCCATTTTGGCCAATCATTCCTACCTCTGCATTCTTCTACAGACTTTGGTTCATGATCCTCATTTTCATTCATCATATTCAGCGCTATATTATATGAGAATTTTTCGTCGACGTCTATTTCATTTCGATCCCATCGAGTCGTCCCGCTCATAACATAATTTATTGAGATCTCTTTATTGTTACTAATTTCAGGTACCTGTGGCTCTCCTGGAACCAATTTATCAGTTATGAGTTGAGATTCTTCGGGATTTATGATATCCTCATTTTGACCATCTATGGTGGTCCCACTTTTTCTTTTCCGAGGATTTTTATCCTTGGATCCAACTGGTCTACCACGCTTCAGTCGTGCATGAGACTCATTTGCAATCCTATTGTGTCCCTCAAGGACATCAATCTTGATAGGAGCATTTGCAGCTGGTATGTGTGATTTGGTCACACCTTTTGGGTCAGAGAAGGCGTCTGGCAGTTTATTAGCTAAGCCTTGTAGGTGAATTATCTTTTGAACTTCTAGTTCACATTCTTTTGTACGAGGATCAAGATGAGATAATGATAATTCTTTCCAACTAATATTTCTCAGCTGCTTATTCTCTCCCCCTAATATTGAGAAGTCTGATTCATCAAAGTGACAATCAGCAAATCGAGCAGTAAATAAGTCTCCTGTGCAAGGTTCCAAATACTTTATTATGGACGGAGACTCAAAACCAACATATATTCCCAACCTCCTTTGAGGACCCATCTTAGTGCGTTGTGGTGGAGTAATAGGGACATATACCGCATTTCCAAATATTTTTAGATGGGAAATATTAGGTTCCTGACCCGAAACCAATTGTAAAGGGGATGTTGGGTGATAACTTGTTGGCCTTATGCGAATTAGTGTTGCTGCATGCAAAATTGCATGTCCCCAGCAAGTAACTGGGAGTTTCGCTCTCATGAGTAACGGTCTTGCAATCATTTGAAGACGTTTAATAAACGATTCAGCGAGACCATTTTGTGTGTGAACATGTTCTACAGGATGTTCAACATCAATACCCACAGACAAACAATAGTCATTGAAAGATTTGGAGGTGAACTCACACGCATTGTCAAGCCTAATTTTCTTGATTGGGTAATCAGGAAAGTGTGCTCTTAATCTGATGATTTGAGCTAACAATCTCGCAAATGCCAGGTTGCGAGTAGATAATAGAGATACATGTGACCATCTCGTTGATGCGTCAATAAGGACTATGAAATACCTAAATGTTCCACATACAGGATGTATAGGACCACATATGTCACCTTGTATACGTTCCAAGAATGTTGGAGACTCAATTCCGACTTTTGTCAGTGAGGGTCTAATGATAAGTTTACCTTGAGAACAAGCAGCACAAGCAAAATCTTTCGACTGGAGGATTTGTCTACTCTTCATTGGATGTCCAAGAGAGTTCTCAATTATTTTTCGCATCATAATTGAACCAGGGTGGCCTAACCGATCATGCCAAATGATGAATTCATCATGGTTCTTAAACTTCTGGTTTGATAGAACATGTGTTTCTATACTAGAGATATGTGTATAGTACAACCCACATGAAAGTGTTGGTAACTTTTCTAATATATTCTTTTGACCAGATATCTTGCTAGTAATATTAAGATATTCCATTCCTCCTTCACTCATTGTTTCAATGTGGTAGCCGTTTTGGCGTATGTCTTTGAAACTGATTAAGTTTCTCTGAGACTTAGAGGAATATAATGCATTTTCGATGCACAGTTGTGTTCCTTTAGGAAGTAATATGTTAGTTCTTCCGGAGCCTTCAATTAATTTTGCACTCCCCGAAATTGTGATAACACTTGCTTCTTGTGTTATCATATATGAAAAATATTTCTTATCTTTCAAAGTGGTATGAGTTGTAGCACTATCTGCAAGGCATATATCTTCTTTATTCACATTGTTGGTTGCCACATGGGAATTCATTGTTCCTTTTTACACAAAATGAGAATAATATTAACAAACGATAATATGAATGTAAGAGTAATAATGTAATATCGAAATTTTAATGCATCATATCAATTAAAATAAAGCATTAACGATCTCCAATCGGAAAAAAAAAAATACAAGGGGGAAACCATGTTTCAGGTTTGTTTTATTGAATGAAAATAACAAAGTGAAAACCATGTTTGAAACCATGTTTCAAGTTTCCTTATTGAATGGAAAATAACAAGGAAAAATAATAATTTTAGGCGACTTCATGTCCGCTAACATTTCCTTCGAAGAAATTAGCAACATCTTCGGTAGCATCAAACTGGTCATGTTTGCCAACATCCACTTCAGGGTTAACAAAGAAGTCAGCGACATCTAAATGGGTAGCGTCAAACTGGCCATGGTTAATCTCACCCATCACTGCAAAGTTTGTTTCCACCTTTTGTTTTTTTATTCTTCACTGATTCTTTATAAAGATCACTAAGATGTTTTGGGGTACGGCATGTACGTGACCAATGATCTTTTCCGCCACAACGGTAACATATGTTCTCCCCTGATTTTCCCGTGCCACCTTTTCCATTGTTCCACTTTTTACTAGAAGCCGAACGAGATGAGCTCCCTTTCATATATCCACGCCCACGATACGATGGACGTCCATGTAATGGGTGACGATCACGCCCACGTCCTCGCCCATGTCCTTGTTTTCGTCCACTATTAGAGCCATTGTGAGTTATCACATTCACTTCTGGGAATGGAGTGGATCCAATTGGGCGAGACTCATGGTTTTTCAACAACAATTCATTATTTTGTTCAGCTAAAAGTAGACAGGTTACTAATTCTGAATACTTTTCAAATCCTTTTTCACGATACTGCTGCTGCAGGAGCACATTACTGGCGTGAAAGGTAGAGAACGTTTTTTCCAGCATGTCTTTATCACTGATGTTCTCCCCACATAACTTCAAATGTGAACAGATCTTAAAAAGTGCGGAATTATAGTCTCCAATACTTTTAAAATCCTGAAGTCTCAAGTGCATCCATGCATAACGAGCTTGTGGGAGAATAATAGTTTTCAAGTGGTCAAACCTTTCTTTTAGAAGATTCCAAAGCTCAAGTGGGTCTTTCACAGTGAGATACTCATTTTTCAATCCTTCGTGAAGGTGGCGACGAAGGAAGATCATCGCTTTTGCTTTGTCCTGGTTGGGAGACCTATTTCCAACTTTTATAGTATCTCCTAAACTATTTGCATCCAAGTGTATTTCGGCATCTAACATCCAAGGCAAATAATTTTTTCCCGATATATCAAGTGCCGTAAACTCAAGTGTTCCAAGTTTGGCCATTTTTAATCTATTGAAACATATACATTAAGTGAGGAAACGTATGAAATAAGATGACAATTTAATTAAAAAAAATGTAAATTGACTAATAAAAATAATATATTGGGCTAGTATTCAGTACTAGTAATCATCAAATAGTTTCTTCATATTTTTTATCAATCATCAAGTCTTCAGGACTGATGAGTATACTTCAAGGATGCAATATTTAGTTCGAACAATTATTTTCTAAAATTGTTCTCGATCTTGATCAAACCTAATTTACCTATAATCTTCGAGATTTAGGTGTTTAATAAATTTTTTTAGAACTGGTAAATCTTCGGGATTTATATATTTGATATCGTCTTCTGGACGCATCAAAGTCGATATTATAAATAACGAGTCATAGATAATGTGTAAATTAAATTTTATAACAATCGAATTATAGCTTTTGTCGATAATAACAGTGCCAATCATGGCAATTCAAATGAGAAAATTAGAGCGAATACGAGTATACAATTTGATCTAAGAATAAAAATATTCATATTTTATAGTATAATAACGCACGGTAGAGTGAATGAGTACAAAACATAAAATATGGTGGAGGCAGGCCACAAACATACTATATACAAAATACTAGTATTCATAAAATGAACGTATAGAAACATATTATTTAAAGGTAATATATGATGAAGGTCACACTCATATTATATACACCATATTAATACATATTTATAGGTATAAATCAACATAATTTGGACTTACGTCATTAAGCAAAATAGCACATCATTGCCCAAAAAGTAGCACATTATTATCACTTGAAAGTCATGTATATACTGGATTAGTCTAGCCTTTATTCATTCATTTGTAAAACGATTAATGCATATATATAGATGAATCCTTTGTACGCAATATGTTTTAATTTAAATATTACCTCAGTTGGAGACTCGTGCTGATAACGTGTTATGAATATAATGCTATAAAGAGTGACAATAAGATAGAAGGAGATAATATATTTTATTGCTTGCTTGAGAGTGTCCATACAATATGAGAAGTACAACTATTTATAGGCCCTTTTCTAATACATGAAAGGTTAAAGTACTAATGAGCCTTTAAGTTAAAATACCAAGAGACATCCATAATGTAACTATTTATAACAAAAAAGTTCTTGTCAAAACATTATCTGTTTCAGTCTGATATCGTAAATACTAAGTTTTCTCAAGTATGGGAGAACTTATCCAAGTATTCATTGCCCGGGATTTGTGTACCTTGACATTTGAGATAACAGTGGGTTTGATATAGAAGCCCGAACTGCCATATCTCTCGCCTCCTGTCTCAAGAGTGGCGCCACTGGTGACACCAGACTTAATGCACTCGAGAACTTTATCAAACTGATCCTGATCAATCAGCGATGAAGAGAATTAATCTTCAATGTCTTCAGAAGGAGTAAATAACGAAATGCATTTTCTGGTGCATTGAATATGGATTATATGATCATCCATAACTAATCCAACCTTTACTTGAAGATTGTTGGTAATGAGAAATGGGAACATGAAGCAATGAAGTTGTTGGGAGATGAGCGAAAGTAGAAAACTGCGATGGAATTGCTTGAGCAATATACTCGATTTGTGGAGGAAACCATGGATTCAGCCGTTTTCGTGGTCAATGGCTGAAGCTCCTCAAGTTTTCTTCAGATAACAAGTTATACCAGATTGGAGGAATGCTAAAATCTCCAGTCGTGCAATGTCTTGTATAGAGAACTTAACAGCAGTAAACATTTCACCTTCATCAAGTTATTCTCGATAGATGGAAGCAAAGAAAAGAAGAACACAGTCACAGCCAAAATCCTCATCGTCAAAGTCGATATCATCGTCTTCTTCATCAGATTTGTCCGCAACAGTAGCACTTTTTCTGTGGAAAAGAGAAACATGATTATAGTGAAGTCTCCAACCAAACACTAACACACTTTAAATATGTAGAAGAATTAATTACCCCAGAAGCTCTTCCATTTTGAAACCACTCTCGATCAGTAAGATTCTTTTCTCTGGTACCAGCAAGCGCTGAATCTGACATTAGCCTGTTAATGAATTCATAAATTTTAGTAAAATATCCAACTGCTAAAAGATATTAAGCTCTGGCAATAATAGTAAAATCTGTTGCCTTGGGATTAATAAAGCATCTCCATGACAAACAAACAAGCATGTCATACACTTGAAGGTATATATGGCAAAACAATAATAACTTCAGCTTTTAGCTCACTGGCAGGACTTACTTCATTGCTTATAGGAACGAAGGAAGTATTCCTCTCCATCGTTATCATGTTTTTAACATAGCAGTTAAACCACTAACTAATGAAAGAGTTATAAGCATTAGAATCTAGTTCAGACATTTTATCAAACATCAACCGAGTATTAACGATCTCACCACTTCTTAAATAAAAATCAACCAGACCTATCTGCACGAAAATATTCTCCCCAAACCCAGTTTTCAACACAATCCCCTGTACCGGTTCACCTGTATGCACATCAATCCAACTTAGTTTAACCTAAAGCATAAAATTGAAAAAAGAAAAAAAAAATTCTGTGCTTATAAGCTGGATCCGGCTCAGACCTGTAACAACAATTTTTGAAGCTGGAGAAAACGCGCAAGAATTTGATCAAGAATCAATACCTTTATATCATTCACAGATAGAATTCCTTCAGTCAATTGATGCTCCAATTTCTGTAAGTCCTTAAAACTAAAGAATTCGAGCTCCTTACCCATCATCCGAATTACGAGTAGAGCGAAAATTGAGAAAAGATAACAGAAGTAAGCAACAATATTATTCATCAAATAAGTGATACACTCAATAATAAAATTCAATAGCAAAATAATAATTGCTCTTGAAGATGAAATGCTTTCCAAACAAACTCACCAGTGCGAGTCCGGATTCGGTGCATCAATAATTCGGTGCACCCGGTGCATCAAGTACCCATTTAAAGGTTTTACGTGGGTACTGTACCCACTTGAAACTTCATCATTGGTACTTGTACCCAAATTGTACTATAACAATGGTACAATACCACATATTTATTTTGGATTGATAAATATGTGGTATTGTACCATTGTTATAGTACAATTTGGGTACAAGTACCAATGATGAAGTTTCAAGTGGGTACAGTACCCACGTAAAACCTTTAAATGGGTACTTGATGCACCGGGAGCACCAAAGTATTGATGCACCGAATCTTTTCACCACCAGTGCACCTTCCAGAGCCTTGCAGCTTCAGCTTTGAGCTTGTTCATTTTAGGCAATGTATCATGCTTTACCAACAAAAGCAATTTTCGTTTCGATCTCTCTAAGTACTGGAGTAATCGAGAATCAAGATAATTGATATAAATAACATCAACAATTGAAATAGCAAGGAAAAAGCTAAGAAGTTGCTATTCATTACCTTAGAAAATGAGAGAAATTGGGTCATCTCTCATTAGCATAGAGGTTGGGGGTTGTAGGTGGAGGGAGAGATTTTTCAGATGAGGGGTGGTGGACGTGGAGACGGGGGGTGGGGGTGGGGTGGGGGGTGGGGGGGGGGGTTTGAGAGATTGGGGAAAGGGGAAGGGGCTGGAATGGAACGGTTTTAGAGGGTGGAAAGAATTTAGAGGGGCTGGAAAGATCTGGAAGAGATCCAGCAAAAAAAATTTGTTACTGTAAATGTACAACAAAAAAAGCTGAGCGTATTAGTATTTGATGCAGCGAGTATGAAGACCATGAGAAGAGTACAATTGATTATGCGGAAGGTACAAGCTACCAATGCAAGCGCGTCTATGTGACTGAAGAATGTAAAACAAGTGAAGCGTAAGATATAAACAGGTGATGCACGCGCGTGGATCGGACAAGCTTTTAATACTACCTAGATATATACAGTATTTCTTATAAAAAACTATGTTGAAAATTAGTTACTCCAATAAAAAAATAGTAACACTCGTTATGATTCAATTACAAATACAATAAATTGATCTACAGAATAATAAGAGGAGCACTTAAATGTATAGTTAGCTTAATTTTTGTTTAATAATTATTGTGAAATATATGTTAAAAGTTAGTCCTAAATTACATATTAATTCAAAAGCTAATTTGTAGACATTCCATACAGTAGCTTGATGAGATGAATACACTTTTAGATTGATTTGAATTATTAAATATGTTTGGGGTATATCCGTTGAGAGTAGGCGTGTGTACGGTTTAGTTTGGTTCGGTTTTGAACAAAAACAGAATCGAAACGGTCTAATCAGTTCTGCAGCAGACGGAAACTGAAATTGGTTCGGTTTTAAACGGTTCGGTTCATATCAATTCCAGGTCGGTTCCGGTTGGTTTTGGTTCTGGGCCTCATGTTTTGGACCTAAATTTGAGCTTAATTTCGGTCTTGAAATTTTGGGTATGTTCATTCGTAACTAATACTTCCTCCGTCCCTAAAAGATTGTCACAATTTTGACTTTTGTTAATCAAACATTACAAAATTTGATCATAAATTCCCATTAAACGATAAGAAATAATATAGTCTTATGGGACCTTGTTAGATTCGTCTCAATATATATTTTGAAATATTAACTTTTAATAATTTTTTCGCATGTAGAATAATAGATCGTGTTTTTTTTACCACCAAAAGTAAAAATGTGACAATCTTTTAGGGACGGAGGGAGTATTATTATTATTTTTTGGGTTTTTGGCCGGGGACATCACCTACTTTTTACCTATGTCACCAGTTGATCACTCACTTTTCAAAGTATCCTGATTGATCACTCACTTTATAAAAAGTGTCTCTTTTGGTCACTCGACCACTTTTCCGGGTGGTCAACTGCCGGTCAACTCACGTGGCACCCATGTGCGCCTTTACTAAGGTTGTTTTATTCTTTCCAAGTCGAATTTGGCGCAAAATTTTCAATTAATTACGTATTTGGCCTAAATTTTATGGTTAATTATAATTTGACCCCAACATTAATTGAAAATTTTGGTCAATTATTTGAAAATTTTGGGGTCAAATTGTAATTAACCATAAAATTGGGGCCAAATACCTAATTAATTGAAAATTTTGGGCCAAATACGTAATTAGTTGAAATTTTTGGGCAAAATTTGACTTGAAAAGACTAAAATAACCTTAGTAAAGGCACACATGGGTGCCACATGAGTTGACCGGCAGTTGACCACCCGAAAAAGTGGTCGAGTGACCAAAAGAAACTTTTTAAAAAGTGAGTGATCAACCATGACACTTTGAAAAGTGAGTGATCAACTGGTGACATAGGTAAAAAGTAGGTGATATCCCCGGCTAAAAACCCTCATGTTTTTACTCAAATCTAAATGTGATTAGTATTGTGTAATATTAAATGTCACTTATAATTAAGTTCCAAAAATATATCTACTCTATATAAGTTTAATGACCTTCTTTTAATACTAGTTTCGAAATCCGCATAAACATTTGTCACATGGTACCACTTTTTAAATATATATATGTATCCGTATATTATTAGTTTAATACATATTCACTTATTTATATACATAATACCTAACATGACTTATCGAGAATATACAAAGTCATACTAAGATGATCGACTAGTGTTTTTTAACAAACGTGAGTGGTCGATCCTCTTAACGATCCGAGTAAGAATGTTATCGAGTATTGGATGACATATGCTTCATTCCTCTTGACGATCCTTTATACTTTACAGCTTATTGCATATTTCCATGCAACAAAGGGTGTAATTAATGCGTGAATCTGCTGCAAATTTTTAGTTCGGTTATATGATGGTGAGACAAATTTCTTGAGCAAATGTAGTTTGAGGGTGAGGGTTGGTGAGAAATTTGGCAAATTACCACCGTTTAGAATGTGTATTGTAAAAAGTCATTGAATCTTTTTTATTTGGAAATTACCACAAAAAATAAGGTGAACTTACTAAAAATTACCCTTCATTAAACCTATCATATACTAATATCTATACACTCTCTTCCTCTCACTCTCTCTACATCTCACATATCTCTATTTCTCTCTAATTCTCACTTCACCATGGTCGGATTCATCATCTTCGCCGGAATCTCATCTTCGCCGGAATCTTTATTTTCACTTTCTCCTTTTCATTTGTTTTTTGTTCTTTAAAGTTGGTTTCTATTACAAAGTTTGAATCCTTTTCAATTTAGTTGAGTTAAAAATCCCATTTTTTTTAATATAGTTGATTCAAAATCAGTTTTTCAATTAGTTTATATATTTTATGTGTATTGTCTTTTTGTTATTTGAAGGTTTTTCAACAAAAGTTTCAATCTTTTTCAATTTAGAGACTCAAAATCACGGTTGTTTTTCAATTTTTGTTGAGTTAAAAAATTCATAGTTTTAATTAACTTTATACTCTATATGTATTGTGTTTATGTTATTTGAAGGTTTTTTTGAACAAAAGTTTGAATCTTTTCTACAAAGTTGAATCTTTTTTAAGATTTTTAATGAATATGTGGGTAAATTGTACTAAAAGTATAGATATATGTTTAAAGTTTGTTCTTTTGGTACTTTCATGTTGTTTTTTGAATAAAAATTTGAATCTTTTAAGTTGAACACAATATTTTGGTTTTAAATAATGTTTAAATTATAGAATTATGTTTTATGTAGTGTTACGTGTATGTAATTTGAAGATTGATGTACTTTTGTAATGAAAGTTCGAATTTTGGGGATATTATGTTAGTATAGTTTTCGTTTTTTGATAATGATATTACTGTATATTATGTATAATCAATTATAAGGAAGTATAATGGAGTATACAATTTATAATATAATTTACTTTATGTGTAGCTACAATTCATATCTAGGTAGTTATAAAAAGGGGAATCCGCGTGCAAATCACGCGTGGTCGTCTGACGCTTGCGCGCATTCGAAGCTTGTACCTCATGCTGCGTTGGATTGTACCTTGGCCATGAAAACGCGTGTCATTCACGCTTGTGTTGGGATTTTATACATGTTTTTGCATATCAAATTATACAAAACGTATAAACGATCGAATACAAAGTTCTAAATTCACATTTAACTACGAGTTTCGAGTATACCTCTTGAAGCGTGATCGAGTGCGTAGCGGAAGAGCAACGTCCGTTCCTCTCTCTAGTTTAGTCCACACCAATGCGTGATTGATTCCTCCCTTGAAGCAACTAGAGCTTGAAGCGTATATGTCAAGAATGAACCAAGAGAAAACGATTTCTTCTCTTGGTTGTGTGTATATTTTCGGCCAAAACTAGAGGAAATGAGGGAGTATTTTTTTTTGCTTTTTTTTCTTTGTCTTACAAAGTGTGCAAAAAAGGATGAAAAACATTGTCATCAAATGTGGTCTTAATA